>CM060434.1:75652384-76074460 GCA_030545235.1 Helianthus tuberosus | reverse complement strand
GGTCTTTAATTATGCTTAAGCTTAGACCGGCTAGTTTCGAAGATACGGTTCGTACGCACGATTAAGCGAAGACCGGATAGAATGTGATTCAGACCCGACAAGTTTGAAGACTTGTTTAATATGGGTTTATTATTCACATTCTGGATTTTGAGATAAAACCGATAAGGTTTGACCCGTTTCGGCTAATTTATGTAAACTTGTTACATAAACCGAGCCGAACGCGTAGTATGCGTAACGGGTATCCGTAAGAGCCATATACAGGTTTCCTAAGTTAATATGCTTCAAATATGTTGTAACATCAGTAGGATGTCTTTTCGTTATGCCCCGAACCAATATAAACACAAACTATGCCCCGTAGGGGTAGTTTGGTCATTTTAAAGTTTGTAAAAGAGTTTAATTGTTTAACTGAGTTATAGGTCTGATTTAAACAGCAAACATACTCATTTTGATGTGTTATAACAGTAGGCTAAGGCACATATGTGAAATTTATCATAATTAACCAAACTATGCCCCGTAGGGGTATTTTGGTAATTTCACATAAGCCGCAAAGCTCAGAAACGAAGTCTGAGTTTATAAACCTTTGCTTACTGTTAAGTTATCATAATTTGCCTCATATATCAGTAGGTATCAACCCGGGTATGTCCAATATGATTCTAAGACATACTATGCGTTAAAACGCTAATTATGGCGATTAAGGGCCATTACCGGGTTCGATACTTAAATCTGATATTTTTATATTTCCAGAAAGCTTAAAATAATTTATTTATCATAATTAATCAGTAGCAAAAGGTTTGGAATCGTTTAGATGTGTAAAACTCATTTTATGGCCCGTAAGGGCAAAATCGACAATTACCGGATTAAGCCTACGACTACTAGTTATGCTCGACCTAAAATTAATTAAAAATCTTTAAAAATCCCAAAATAATATATAACATCAGTGGGTAAAAGATTTGATATCAAAAAGTATGTTTAACTAGGCTTTACGCTAATTACGCCATGTTGTTAACATAAAGCCTTAATTTAGCGACAATGAGCATAACTATTAATCTACAAGTCAAACTGATGTCAAACTTTGCAAACAAGTCTTTATATCAGTAACTAAGGTTTCTACACTTTTACATTTTCATAAATCATGATTTAAGGCAATAAGGGCATAACGGTCCACGTATGAGCATTTAACGGAAACTTGCATATTAATTGGATAACTAGTGAACCAAGGTGTATGATCACAGAGGGTTGTTCTAACATGTATCCTAATCCAATTTAAGCTCTGAGGCATTTCTAAAATATGCCCAAACGGGTCAGAACTGAAAGTCAACGTGAAAGTCAAACTATGTGACTTTCGGTTCCGAACCGGGTCTAAACAGGAAATAGTCGGGTTGTACAGGTTTGAACATGTTATTACACTAATTACTAAGTTATAACAATAATCAAACAGGTCATATATGATCTAGATAGCTAATTATGCATAAAAGACATTTTAAGCATTATGTTGACTTTTTAAGTAAAGGTTTGACCCGACATTTAACCTGCTTAGGATGGTGATCAGGGGAAACCCTTTTGGGGTTTTATTTCCCACATAAATACCATTCTAAAACTATTTTTAATTCGAGATAAGACTGAGTCATTAGTGACTAATCTCGAAGTCAAACCGTAATTACGACGGTTTGACTTTTAGCTAATTAACTAAGCTAAACACAACCAAATAAGAACTAGCAGACTTACAATAGTCCAATGCACGAATTATGATCAGAGGGGAGAGTTCCTATGCTCCAGGATGCTCCAAAGATCAAATGCAAGTGTGAAGAATGAATGTGCAACATGTTGGCTTTATATAGTGAAGAACTCACCATGATTGGTTGACAACTCACTCTAGGACTAACCACAACCATTCAACACTTGTCCTAGTGCTCTAGGGTAGTTTAGGGGTCGTTTATAACTGATAAAAACCGGTACAACAGGTCATAATCGCGAGAAACAGCCAACATAAGGTTTCTGGTCGCTGGGCACTAGCTTACGGACCTCAACGTTGTGGAGGTTGAGGTCCGTATGCGTTCTTCCAGCCACAATATTTGACTTTTCATTGGTGTGTTGACAATGCAATCCCATTATCCGACTTTGTGACCTCAAACAACACTTAGGGACCTCTATAATGTGTCTAGTACAGTTCCTTACCCTACCATTTGCATTTGCTTGCTTAGGTTCCAAAAACAAGACCCGAAAACCAAGTGTTACCATTGCTTTTTCTTAGTAGGATCACATCATGCACTTGGGGTCCTATCATAAACCAATAATTTCTGCATTGAGGGTATAAAAGATGGATATAACATTTAATCGGGTCTTGGGATTTATAGTTAAGGTCGTTCAGAGGTAACAATTTAACATGACGTCACTTTAAATCCTACCGAACCATCTTTATTAAATCCGGGTTTTCAACGCGTTTTGTCTTACATGCCACGTGTTGTTTTATTATTGAACCCGAAATTTTCGAGGTGTTACATCCTCACCCCCTTAAAATAAATCTCGACCCGAGATTTACTGAAACAAGTAAGGGTACTTTTCTTTCATTGTGGATTCAACCTCCCACGTGAAATCGGGACCTCTACGGGCATCCCATTTGACCTTAACAAAAGGTATATGCTTTCTCCGAAGCTTTCTTACTTGTCGATCTTCAATCGACACAGGTTTTTCCACGAATTTTAAGCTCTCGTCAATATGCACATCTGTATGTGGCATGACATGTGTTTCGTCAGCGGAACACTTCTTTAGATTGCAGATGTGGAACACGTTGTGAATTCCACTGAGCTCTTCTGGTAAGTTCAACTTATAGGCAACTGACCCGACACGTTCGATAACCTCGAAAGGTCCTATGTATCTCGGGCTTAGTTTGCCCTTCTTACCAAACCGCATCACTCCTTTCCAGGGTGACACTTTAAGTAGGACTTTTTCACCCACTTCGAAGTGAAAATCCTTACGACTTGGATCCGCGTAACTCTTCTGCCTATCCCGGGCAGCTTGGAGATTTTTACGAATCTGGACAATCTTGTCCGTTGTTTCGAATACGATCTCTGGTCCTGATAACTGGACTTCTCCAACTTCCGCCCAACAAACTGGCGATCTACACTTTCTACCGTATAATGCCTCGAAAGGCGCAGCCTTTATACTGGTATGGTAGCTATTGTTGTAGGAGAATTCGATCAATGGTAGGTTCTTATCCCAGCTACCTTCCAATTCGATCGCACATGCACGTAGCATGTCTTCTAACGTTTGAATAGTACGCTCACTCTGACCGTCTGTCTGAGGATGGTAAGCCGTACTAAAGTTCAAACGTGTGCCCAAAGATTGTTGGAAACTCTTCCAAAAATGTGACGTGTACCTAGTATCTCTATCAGAGATAATAGCTACAGGTATGCCGTGTAGGGCTACAATCTTATCCACGTATAACTGGGCTAACATATCGGAGCTATAAGTCTCCTTGATGGGCAAGAAATGAGCTGACTTAGTCAGTCGGTCAACTATAACCCATATCGTGTCATTTCCTTTCCTCGTCTTGGGTAACTTGGTAATAAAATCCATAGTTACCATTTCCCACTTCCACGTAGGAAGTTCAGGCTGTTGTAGCAAACCCGACGGTTTCTGATGCTCGGCTTTGACTTGCGCATAGGTCAAGCATTTTGCTACATGGGCGGCTACAGACTTTTTCAAGCCTATCCACCAATAATTTGCCTTTAGATCCTGGTACATCTTATCAGCACCAGGATGAACGGAATACTTGGAACTATGGGCTTCCTGGAGGATGACATCTCGAAGTCCTCCATAAATTGGAACCCATATTCGTCCGTTTAATCGTAAGATCCCGTCCTTGCTGAGAGTCAACTGCTCCTCAGTTACTCCTAATTTTTCATTAGGATAGTTAGCTTCCAACACAGCTTCCTTCTGTGCAGCTAACACCCTTTCTATCAAACTGTTCTTTATCTCCATACGCCTGGCGTTAATTCGAATGGGTTTGACCCTTTCCTTTCTGCTCAAGGCGTCAGCGACAACATTCGCTTTGCCGGGATGGTATTTAATTTCACAATCATAGTCATTTAAAGTTTCCATCCACCGGCGTTGCCTCATGTTTAATTCTTTCTGATTAAACAGATGTTGGAGGCTCTTGTGATCAGAATAGATCACAAACTTGATTCCATAGAGATAGTGCCTCCACAGTTTTAGTGCGAACACAACGGCACCCAATTCCAAGTCATGGGTGGTGTAATTCTTTTCGTGCACCTTTAACTGCCGTGATGCATAGGCAATAACCTTGCCTTTCTGCATAAGCACACACCCCATGCCAGTGTGTGATGCATCACAATAAACTACAAATTCTTCAACGCCTTCAGGTAATGTAAGCACAGGAGCGTTGCTCAACTTTTGTCTCAAAACATCGAAGGACTCTTGCTGCTTAGGGCCCCAAACAAACTTTACTTTCTTCTTGGTCAGGGAAGTTAGGGGTGCAGCAATCCTTGAAAAATTTTCAATGAAGCGTCTGTAATATCCTGCCAATCCCAGGAAGCTACGTATCTCCGTAGGTGTCTTTGGCTCTTGCCAATTCATAACAGCTTCAACTTTAGCGGGATCCACCTGGATACCACGCTCACTGACCACATGTCCAAGGAATTGGACTTCTCGTAGCCAAAATTCACATTTGGAGAATTTGGCATAGAGCTTCTCCTGATGTAGGAGTTTGAGAATACAACGTAGGTGTTTCTCATGGTCAGCTTGATTCTTAGAATAAATAAGGATGTCATCGATGAAGACAATAACAAATTTATCTAAGTAAGGCTTGCAGACGCGATTCATGAGATCCATGAATGCGGCTGGTGCATTAGTGAGCCCAAAAGGCATCACTAGGAACTCGTAGTGACCATAACGAGTCCTAAATGCAGTCTTGTGAACGTCTTCATCCTTGACCTTCAACTGATGGTAGCCTGACCTTAGATCAATCTTTGAGAAGTAACTTGCCCCTTGCAGCTGATCGAACAGATCGTCGATTCTGGGCAGAGGATACCTATTCTTGATCGTGACTTTATTAAGCTCACGATAGTCGATGCACAGACGCATCGACCCATCCTTCTTCTTTACAAACAGGATTGGCGCTCCCCAAGGAGATGAACTGGGTCTAATGAAACCCTTAGCCAACAATTCATCTAGCTGCGTCCGCAACTCCTTCATTTCCGTGGGTGCCAATCTGTATGGAGCTCTAGCAACTGGTGCCGCTCCGGGGATGATGTCGATCCTGAATTCCACTTGCCTATCCGGTGGCAAACCAGGTAGATCTTCAGGAAACACTTCCGGGTATTCAGAGATGACAGGGATGTCTTCTAACTTCGGTTTGGGCTCATCAATGATCACTTGCGCCATGTAGATGACACATCCCTTCTTCATACACTTAGAAGCCTTGAGCATAGTCACCTGCTCAGGCAGTCCGTACTGGGTATCTCCCCGAATGGTAAGTGACTCACCAGACGGGGTCTTTATTACCACATGCTTCTGGTTGCAAACAATTTGGGCTTGGTTATGAGATAACCAGTCCATACCCAGAACTATGTCAAAACCAGCCAACTTAAAAGGAAGTAGAGACAGAGGAAAAGAATGGTTCTTAATGGATATAACACATCCATCTAACACAGTAGAGACGGTTTCTACGGTACCATCTGCTAACTCTACCTCATAGTTCACTTTTAGGGTTTTGACAGGTAAACTTAACAATTCACAAAATTTACGATCTACGAAGGACTTATCTGCGCCTGAATCAAAAAGTACTCTTGCAAAAACATCATTTACAAGGAAAGTACCTGTTATGACGTTATCATCCTGCACGGCCTCCTTCGCATCCATCCTGAAGACTCTGGCATTAGTCTTCTTAGCCTCTTCAGGCTTCTTGTTGTTCTTGGGGCAGTTAGTACTTATGTGGCCCTTCTCGTTGCAACGATAGCACGTCGCATCTTTCATCTTCTTGCAATCCAAGGTTTTGTGTTCCTTGGATTTGCATAAACCACAAGCAAAAGACCTTGACTCGTTATTCGAGTTTGATTTGAGTCTGCACTTTCCAAAGTGCCGTTTCTTGCAAGTCTTGCATGTGGGCTTCTCTCCAGAACGATGCTCGTCTTTCTTCGAATCCGATCCCTTCTTGTGATCACCGCTCCCACGGTGCTTCTTGTTCGACCTACGCGAACCATCATCTTCTCGCTTCCTCTTCTCAGCATCCTTATTCCTCTTCGATCTTTGTCGGACCGCATCCAATGTGAGGGATAAGGAAAGGTCAGTTACAGACCTGAAGGTAACTGGCCGAGAAGCTTTTACACTGGCCTTGATCTCGGGTTCCAACCCACCAATAAAACGAGCAATCCTTTTATGCTCCGGGGTTACCAGGTAAGGTACCAACCGGGATAGTGTATTGAAGCTTGTCAGATAAGCCTGACAGTCGAGGTTCTCCATCACCAGTGCTAGAAAGTCTGATTCGATCTTTTCCACCTCATGCTGAGGGCAGAAATTTTCCTTGATCAAGGCGATGAATTGATCCCACGTCATACTATACAACGGGATCTTTCCGGAAGCCTCCATCAGAGCTCTCCACCAAGCCAACGCCTGACCTTTGAAGGACTGTGAGACAAATTTAACCACATCACCTTCAGCGCATCCGCTGATGTCCACGACAGTGTCCATCTCATCGAGCCACGTCATACAGTCGACGGCTCCCTTCTCGCCCGTAAAATCCCTGGGTTTACAAGACACAAAATACTTATACGTGCAACCCCTGTTACGGTGTCCTTGATGCAGTACTAAATGCTGAGATGGTTCACTTTGGTGGTTGGTGGACTGGCGGTCATCATCGTTTTTCTTTGACCCATTCTTTTTAGGAGGAGGCTTGTCATGAGCCTCAGAGTGGGTCCTGGGCTTTGATTTTGACGCTGAGTGGGTCCTACTTCGAGTACCACTGTAATCCTCATACTGTCTATCCAAAGCCTCTGTGATAGCACCATCTATTAATGCTTTCAATTCAGCGCCCGTTAATGTAATCTGGGCATTCACATTTGGCTCCACGGGAGGGCTATTAACTTCATTTGAGTCAGCCATTTAATTGAACTGTTACAGAAACAAGAACAATATTTTACTATGGAGTTTATTATAGAATTACCCCTTAGGGTAACTCGTTAACCATGGTGAACAGAGACCATATCAGGTTAACTTATTAATTCATATTTATTTAGGATTTCTATTGAAATTTATCCTAATTATAAAACATTAATAGTTTTATTGTGGCACAAAAAGCCTAGTCACGTGGACATTCTTTATTTAGTCTATGATTTCAGAGAATCAATACACTACAGTATATTGGCACAATAGGCCTAGTCACGTAGACAATATAAATTATAAACTATGATTTCAGAGAATCAAGGCTTTTGAGGTTTGAACCTAGTTCATTACCTTTATTTGACAGGGAGTCTATACTACCACTGTCTTTTGGCTCATATAGAAATGAGCAGGGCCCGTAGGCATTATATTACCAACGTATGGTAAAAATAAATGATCATCTTAATTGATGATGTAGACCCAGGATTCAGAGATCATTAAACTGGGTTTGGAATCTTCTAACGAATCCTTATACAAATAAAATGACATGTGATTTTTAACGAATCACTTCTGCCAGGAGTGTTAACATGTTTTAAGATGTTAACAGGAATTTAAATCTTTTAAACAGGTCTTACCATCTTGGCTCGGTCTTATATTTGACACTAAGCTAGGTTTTTCCCCTTTAAGATTTATAATTACTTAGGTAGATTATTTTAAAAAGGAAATGATTTTTAATTATTTATTTCATTTATAATCTATATATGCACATAATGGCAACATGAAATTTATAAAATAACCATTTCATTAATTCTTTTAGAATATTATACATTTGCCCTAAACGGGTCTTCCAAATACAAATTTCCCTCGCAGGGGTTAAACAGATAATTACCCTCGCAGGGGTTAGATAACACACATGCCCAACGTAGGGGCTAAATATAATACATGTCCACGCAGGGACTACTTATTCAAACCATACACCCACGTAGGGGTTTACAACAAACAAACAACATGCATGCCCACGCAGGGGCTCAAACCAAACATATCAAATACACCCACGCAGGGGCTTATACATCAGTAATAGAAGATTTCAACGATCTTTCTTGTTCTTCCCCTTGATCAGACCCATCAGTCCTTGGAAGAATGTTTGTTTTTCCCTACGATCCTCGTGTGCTTCCCGTTCCACCCGCTCCAACCTCTGCAAAATTTCCTCCCTATTTGGGGAAAATCGTGGTGGCTGCGACTGCGTCCTTATAATAGGACTGGGAGGTACCGAGTATCCCTGAGTCGGGTAACTCACCCCCCAAGGATCCCCATAGGGTCCTTGCATACCGTAGTTCGCTGCCATCAAGTACGGATCAGCCTCTCCGTAACCATAGTTATGATGCGTTGAGGGTTCAAACGGGTTGTAGGCCATACCACCCGTGTATGCAGGTATCGGTTGGTCAAAACCCATTGGAGGCGGCTGTAGTACGGCAGGGTTAGAGGGTCCACCCATTTGCGGGTCCTCATAGTGCGGTGGGTAGTGACTAGCACTAGACTGACGTGGGGAATCAAAAGTGAAACCCCCCGGTCGCACTGATATGCGGGCACCTGTTCTTCTTCGCCTTGGCGGTTGAGGAGGTGGCGGTTGAACTGGAGGCGGTGGAGGTGGTGGCGTAACTGCCACAAACCGATGATCCTCAGATGAATCTTGATGATGCGGCTGAGGCTGTGGCTCCTGCTGCTGTTGCTGATACTGCTGCTGCTGATGCTGCCCATGAGACGATGAGTGGTGTGATGGTGTATAATACCACTGGTGTGGTTCGAACAGTGCTTGAAAACTATCTGGACCGCCGTAAGGTGATCCGTGAAACGAAGATCCGTCCGAGATCTCTATCGGGTGGTTCGGAGTGCCACTCGCAGGCATGACGGGGTCCGTGTCCTCGTCCATGTCATCAGCTTGATCACCAGAGAAGTGATCGTCTGGCCCTAGTGGGTTGAAACCCACGGGTTCTGGTAGGTAATCGGCCGGATTAAACTGGCCTCTAAAGATAGGTGTGGGGTCCCCATAGAAATGATGGGACAAAGATCTTTGTAGTGGTATGTATGAAGGCTGGGGGTTGTTGGGTTCATATGGATTGAGTACGGGCGGTGCTGGGGTATGCGAAACCGATCGTCTGGCTGGTTCGACTTGGTTCCGCCGGTTATCTCTAGGGTCATCACTTTCCGTATTGGATGAAGCTCGCCTTCGCGATGGTCCAGCTTCATGATCATTGGGGGCGGCAACTGGCCCCTTGCCTCTTCCTCGGGTCCTGAAGAATCTTGGCGGCATTATCGATATTCCTGTCAATAAAGCATGAGATAACAATACAAAATATATAGTTTAAAAGGACAAAACAAAAACCGAATAAGGCGGAGTTTGTCCTATGTTATAAGTCTAGACTCGAAAGTTTAGATATGTGCAATTGTGTACTGAGATTAAACACAAAAGGCTAGTGTTTAATTCACTCAGAGTTGGCTCTGATACCAACCTGTCACACCCCGATTTCCACGTGTCACCGGTGGGCCCGGTGGGGGGAGTATCGTGACGTGGTTGGCAACGTAATAGTCAAACAACACAATATAATAATGCACAGCGGAAGCAAATTTAAAATAAGATACAACCGAATTTATTTATTGTAAACAAAGTCACAATTATCCGGTGTTTATCCACAGTAGGATCGAATAATAAAAATATTGTTTATGGTTCAACAGACTTCGGCATCTTAAGTTTGCGAGACTTCTAGTGATGCTTAGGAGACTCCCAGCCTATTACGCCTAGTACCTGCATTTAATCTTTTTGGGAAAATACGTCAGTTTACACTGGTAAATACATTCAACTGACTCATTTTATAAAATGATTGAAAATTGGTTTGGATGCACATGGCATAAACATTTTTATTAACTTGGGAGAATTATTTAATATTATAATCTTGTTAACGAATTACATGTTACTTATGCGTTCAGTAGCCCGGAACGTATCCGGTTTAAGGATCAATAGACACACCACAATTCTAGAGTTATACACCGACAGGTGTACGCCTACACCCCGTGCTCAGGTCGTGGCTATCTCGTAAGATAATGCCAAGGATATCCGGGACATGGTCATTAACCCCCCCAAAGGCGGTAAAGTAAACAATACTGTTTAAACGAGCCATTCAAATTATTCAATTAACCACCTAAGCGATGGAAGATTTGACGCCCGATCAAGCGGTACGCTATGTACCGTAACCCAAGCCCGTATAGGGAAAATAAGTTAAAAGTATTTACCTTGATGCAAAGTATAGTCACAATAGTCAAATAGCAAGTAGCTTTTACTGTTTCTCCTAATCTGGAACGAAGGTTAAATATAACCTATTAGAATCCTAGCGGGTCTTTAATTATGCTTAAGCTTAGACCGGCTAGTTTCGAAGATACGGTTCGTACGCACGATTAAGCGAAGACCGGATAGAATGTGATTCAGACCCGACAAGTTTGAAGACTTGTTTAATATGGGTTTATTATTCACATTCTGGATTTTGAGATAAAACCGATAAGGTTTGACCCGTTTCGGCTAATTTATGTAAACTTGTTACATAAACCGAGCCGAACGCGTAGTATGCGTAACGGGTATCCGTAAGAGCCATATACAGGTTTCCTAAGTTAATATGCTTCAAATATGTTGTAACATCAGTAGGATGTCTTTCGTTATGCCCCGAACCAATATAAACACAAACTATGCCCCGTAGGGGTAGTTTGGTCATTTTAAAGTTTGTAAAAGAGTTTAATTGTTTAACTGAGTTATAGGTCTGATTTAAACAGCAAACATACTCATTTTGATGTGTTATAACAGTAGGCTAAGGCACATATGTGAAATTTATCATAATTAACCAAACTATGCCCCGTAGGGGTATTTTGGTAATTTCACATAAGCCGCAAAGCTCAGAAACGAAGTATGAGTTTATAAACCTTTGCTTACTGTTAAGTTATCATAATTTGCCTCATATATCAGTAGGTATCAACCCGGGTATGTCCAATATGATTCTAAGACATACTATGCGTTAAAACGCTAATTATGGCGATTAAGGGCCATTACCGGGTTCGATACTTAAATCTGATATTTTTATATTTCCAGAAAGCTTAAAATAATTTATTTATCATAATTAATCAGTAGCAAAAGGTTTGGAATCGTTTAGATGTGTAAAACTCATTTTATGGCCCGTAAGGGCAAAATCGACAATTACCGGATTAAGCCTACGACTACTAGTTATGCTCGACCTAAAATTAATTAAAAATCTTTAAAAATCCCAAAATAATATATAACATCAGTGGGTAAAAGATTTGATATCAAAAAGTATGTTTAACTAGGCTTTACGCTAATTACGCCATGTTGTTAACATAAAGCCTTAATTTAGCGACAATGAGCATAACTATTAATCTACAAGTCAAACTGATGTCAAACTTTGCAAACAAGTCTTTATATCAGTAACTAAGGTTTCTACACTTTTACATTTTCATAAATCATGATTTAAGGCAATAAGGGCATAACGGTCCACGTATGAGCATTTAACGGAAACTTGCATATTAATTGGATAACTAGTGAACCAAGGTGTATGATCACAGAGGGTTGTTCTAACATGTATCCTAATCCAATTTAAGCTCTGAGGCATTTCTAAAATATGCCCAAACGGGTCAGAACTGAAAGTCAACGTGAAAGTCAAACTATGTGACTTTCGGTTCCGAACCGGGTCTAAACAGGAAATAGTCGGGTTGTACAGGTTTGAACATGTTATTACACTAATTACTAAGTTATAACAATAATCAAACAGGTCATATATGATCTAGATAGCTAATTATGCATAAAAGACATTTTAAGCATTATGTTGACTTTTTAAGTAAAGGTTTGACCCGACATTTAACCTGCTTAGGATGGTGATCAGGGGAAACCCTTTTGGGGTTTTATTTCCCACATAAATACCATTCTAAAACTATTTTTAATTCGAGATAAGACTGAGTCATTAGTGACTAATCTCGAAGTCAAACCGTAATTACGACGGTTTGACTTTTAGCTAATTAACTAAGCTAAACACAACCAAATAAGAACTAGCAGACTTACAATAGTCCAATGCACGAATTATGATCAGAGGGGAGAGTTCCTATGCTCCAGGATGCTCCAAAGATCAAATGCAAGTGTGAAGAATGAATGTGCAACATGTTGGCTTTATATAGTGAAGAACTCACCATGATTGGTTGACAACTCACTCTAGGACTAACCACAACCATTCAACACTTGTCCTAGTGCTCTAGGGTAGTTTAGGGGTCGTTTATAACTGATAAAAACCGGTACAACAGGTCATAATCGCGAGAAACAGCCAACAGAAGGTTTCTGGTCGCTGGGCACTAGCTTACGGACCTCAACGTTGTGGAGGTTGAGGTCCGTATGCGTTCTTCCAGCCACACTATTTGACTTTTCATTGGTGTGTTGACAATGCAATCCCATTATCCGACTTTGTGACCTCAAACAACACTTAGGGACCTCTATAATGTGTCTAGTACAGTTCCTTACCCTACCATTTGCATTTGCTTGCTTAGGTTCCAAAAACAAGACCCGAAAACCAAGTGTTACCATTGCTTTTTCTTAGTAGGATCACATCATGCACTTGGGGTCCTATCATAAACCAATAATTTCTGCATTGAGGGTATAAAAGATGGATATAACATTTAATCGGGTCTTGGGATTTATAGTTAAGGTCGTTCAGAGGTAACAATTTAACATGACGTCACTTTAAATCCTACCGAACCATCTTTATTAAATCCGGGTTTTCAACGCGTTTTGTCTTACATGCCACGTGTTGTTTTATTATTGAACCCGAAATTTTCGAGGTGTTACATCCTCGTAGCAGAGAAGAACAATGAGCTACTAATGAAAAATCATAAAGCTCGTCCCACTGGATCATTAGCCATTCCAGAAGAAAATGATGTTATTAATGATGATACTAAAGACTCTGGAAGAAAATGGGGACGAGACCGTGGCCGTGGCCATTTTGGTAAAGGTAATGGTCGCAATTATTCCTTCAAAAGAAATAATAATTTCTGAGGTAATTCCCATGGTCGTGGACGTGGTCGTGGTCGAAATCAAAGAACCCCAAATTACCACACTCCACAAAATACCAATCCTAACCAGTATAACAAAAGGAATGAAGCTCGTAGGTCCGAAAACAATGGCACTTCTTGTTTCAGATGTGGAAGTGCAAACCATTGGTCAAAGGCTTGTCGTACACCTTCACATTTATGCGAACTTTACCAAGCCTCTCTCAAAAAAAAAGAAGATGAACCATGTGGATAATTTTAATGATATCAACGTCGAACTGAATGTCGTCGACTTTAACAATAACATGGAACTCTGAAACGAATGTTGCTAAACCATAATAATTATATGCAACAATTATGTAATTTCCTTTATTATAAGTATCTTTATTATGTTTCAGTAGTCTTTCTTTTCATGTAACGTTTTCAACTAATAAATAAACTTCTATTATAAAATAATTCACAATGCCTTCGTTATACACTTATTATTATTTCTCTTTATATTTTCAAGATTAAAATGAATACCACTCGAGCACAAGAGCAGACAAATGATGCAGATATATGTATAGCGGATAGTGGAGCCACACACACTATACTTAAATCTAAGAAATATTTTTATGAGTTGAAACCAACAAAAGGAACCGTTGATACAATATCAGGTCCTACAAACTTGATAGAAGGAGTGGGAAAAACTAATTTAATATTACCAAATGGTACAAAGCTCTTAATAGAGAATGCTTTATTTTCCCCAAAATCAACAAGAAACTTGTTGAGTTTCAAAAACATATATCATAACGGATATGATACTCAGTCAAGGACTGTTGATAATAAGAAATATTTACACATCATGAGCAAAGACCATATATTGGAAAAACTGCCAATGCTCCACTCTGGTTTGCATTATACACACATTAATGTGCCTCAAGCACATATGGTAGTAAAGGAAAGTTCTTGTGATCCTGAGACATTTAACTTATGGCATGACAGACTAGGCCATCCAGGATCTACAATGATGAAAAGAATTATTGAAAACACACATGGAAATCCATTGAAATATAAAAGATCCACCAATCAGATAAAATGCCTCTATGTACCTCTTGTTCACTTGGAAAACTAATTACAAAGCCTTCATCCTTAAAAGTTGACAAGGAATCACCAATGTTTCTTGAAAGAATTCAAGGTGATATATGTGGACCAATTCATCCACCATGTGGACCGTTTAGATATTTCATGGTCTTGATAGACGCATCCAGCAGATGGTCTCATGTCTCTTTATTATCAACTCGTAATATTGCCTTTGCAAAATTTCTTGCTCAAATTATCAAACTACGAGCACATTTCCCTGATTACACTGTTAAAAGGGTGAGACTTGATAATGCTGGTGAATTTACATCACATGCTTTTAATGATTATTGCATGTCTGTGGGAATTGTTGTCGAACACCCTGTTGCTCATGTACACACACAAAATGGCTTAGCTGAATCATTGATCAAACGTTTACAGCTAATCGCTAGACCATTAATAATGAGAACAAAACTTCCTGTGTCAGTTTGGGGTCATGCAATTTTACATGCTAGATCACTGATTCGTGTGAGACCAAGTGCAAATCATAAGTACTCCCCATTACAACTTGTTTCTGGCAATGAGCCAGACATTTCCCACCTTAAAATTTTTGGGTGTGCAGTTTATGTTCCAATTGCACCACCACAACGCACAAAAATGGGACCTCAAAGAAGGTTGGGAATATATGTTGGATATGAAACAGCCTCCATCATACGATATCTTGAACCTTTAACAGGTGACGTATTTAAAGCCCGTTTTGATGACTGCCGTTTTAACGAGGCAATGTTCCCAGCATTAGGGGAGAAAATAAAAAACGAGAAAATGATGTCTCATGGTGTGTGCCTTCATTGTCTCATCTTGATCCAAGAACAAAACAACGTGAGACAGAGGTTCAAAAGATAATACACTTGCAAAACATTGCAAATCAATTGCCTGATGCTTTTACTGATACAAATAGAGTTACTAAATCTCATATACCAGCTGCTAATACTCCAGCTCGAGTTGAGATCCCAAGTAAGGCAATAGATAATAAGATAGCTCATGAATCTCAAAAACGTTTAAAACGTGGAAGACCAATCGGTTCAAAGGATAAGAATCCACGAAAAAGAAAATCACTTGTAAAAGAAATTGACCACAAAGAGAATGATCTTGATACAACAGTAAATACCGAAACCTCTCATGAGAAAGATGTTGATGATACTAACAAGGGGATATCAATCAACTATGGTCATACACATATCATATGGAACCGATATGAAATGGAAAATATTGATGAGATATTTTCTTATTCTATAGCAAGTGACATCATGGGTGGAGATGATGATCCTGAACCAAAATCTGTCAATGATTGTCAAAATAGACATGACTAGGATAAATGGAAAGGCGCTATGCAAGCTGAATTAGATTCACTCAACAAACGAAAGGTTTTTGGGTCTATTGTTGTTACACCTAAGGCTGTAAAGCCTGTAGGGTATAAATGGGTTTTCGTACGAAAATGAAATGAGAAAAATGAGGTTACAAGATATAAAGCGAGACTTGTAGCTCAAGGTTTTTCACAAAGGCCAGGGATTGACTATGAAGAAACATATTCTCCCGTTATAGATGCAATAACCTTTAGATACTTAATCAGCTTAGCAGTTTCTAAAAAGTTAGAAATGCATCTTATGGATGTTGTTACAGCTTACTTGTATGGATCACTTGATAGTGACATCTATATGAAAGTTCCTGAAGGATTTAAACTTCCTGAAGCGTTAAGCTCAAAACCCAAAGAAATGTATTCGATCAAATTACAAAGATCTTTATATGGGTTGAAACAATCTGGAAGGATGTGGTACAATCGTTTGAACGACTATTTGACAAGTAAAGGTCATACAAATAATCTTATCTGTTCATGTGTCTTTATTAAGAAGACAACATCAGGATATGTGATCATAGCTGTATATGTTGATGACCTAAATATAATTGGGACGCAAAAAGAAATTCATGAAGCAATTATTCTTTTAAAGAAAGAATTTGAAATGAAAGACCTTGGAAAAACCAAATATTGTCTTGGTTTACAAATTGAACATATGAGCTATGGCATACTTGTGCATCAAACGAATTATACTGAAAAGCTGTTGAAACGTTTCAATATGGACAAGGCAAATCCTTTAAGCACTCCAATGGTCGTTAGGTCACTTAATGTCGAAAATGATCCATTTCGTCCTTGTGAGGACAACGAAGAAGTTCTCGGTCCAGAAGTACCATACCTCAATGCAATTGGAGCAATTATGTATCTTACGAATTGTACGAGACCTGACATTTCTTTTGCAGTGAACTTGTTGGCAAGATTTAGTTCAGCTCCTACTAAAAGGCACTGGAATGGGATTAAACATATTTTTCGATATCTTCAAGGCACTGTTGATTTAGGCTTGTTTTATCCTAACGATTCAAAAGAAGGGTTAGTTGGTTATGCAGATGCAGGTTATTTATCTGATCCTCATAAAGCAAAATCTCAAACTGGATTTGTATTTATGAACGGAGGAACTGCGATTTCATGGCGTTCTCAGAAACAAACACTTGTCGCAACATCCTCAAATCATGCTGAAGTCATTGCACTACATGAAGCTTCAAGAGAATGTGTATGGCTAAGATCTATGTCACAACACATAGTGACTTCTTGTGGGCTAGAGAAAGATCGAAGGCCAACTCCTATCCATGAAGATAATGCCGTCTGTGTCTCTCAAATGAAAGAAGGGTATATAAAAAGTGATAGAACAAAGCATATACCACCAAGATTCTTTGCATATACTCGGGACCTTATTAAAGACAATCAGGTCGAGATGAGATATGTCCAATCCAGCAATAATTCAGCCGATCTTTTCACAAAAGCACTACCTACAACAACTTTCAGGAAACATGTTCATGACATTGGCATGCGTCATGTACGGAGAATGTGATTCTTTGCAAATTGCAAACTTGAGGGGGAGCTATAGATTGCACTCTTTTTCCCTTAGCTAATGTTTTTTTCCCACTGGGTTTTTCTTTAGCAAGGTTTTTAATGAGGCAGTACTTAAAGACCCCGAAGTTTGCAAAGTGTCATCCAAGGGGGAGTGTTATGAATATCACATAGAGTTTACCATGTAGATCAAGATTTACCTCTAAGATTTTACCCAAGCAAGTAGATGAACTCTTTGTCAAACTTATGGGTAACCTTGTCTACTAAATAGTTAATCTTGTCCACCAAATAGTTAACCTTGTCCACCAAATAGTTAATCTTTTTGTAGTATAAATACTAGCTCAAGATAGAAGGAAAAATGCACCTCATGTATACACTTTTATAAGTTATACAACTCTCTTCTTCTTTCTCTTATAACATTTCTAAAGTTCTTTAAGTTTTAGCACTAATCTTGTGTTAATCATTGTTATATTATAACACACAATTTTTTTTTAATATTTTTTATAAAAAAAAATCGCTACTTTTAGTAGCAAAAAAAAAATATTTTTAAAATTTTTTTTGGCTACTAAAAGTAGCGATTTTAATGTAAAAAATATTTTAAAAAAATTGTGTGATTTTATGATTTATTTTTTTTTTTTTTTTTTTTTGGTTTTTTGGGGGTTTAGTTTTTAGCATTTTAGCTTGGGGGGGGGGGGGGGTTAGGTTTTTGGGTGGTGGGGGAGGGGGGTTTAGGTTTCTTTTTTTTTTTTTGGGGGGGGGGTGGGGGTTAGGTTTTTTTAGCTATTTTATGTTGTGTTCACATTGGTTTTCACGGTTCTCGCATGAACCTTACCATATATATATATAGTGAAAGTGTAAAATACAATATCCCTTAACGTACAATACGTACGATATTGTGAAATCGCATGTTATAAAAAAGCATGTTGGAAATCGCATGTTGTTTTTTCTGCATAAATCGCATGTTCAAATTTGAATTCGCACCAGATCGGACGACTGAGATGGGCGCGTACATATTGTACGATAAGGGATATTGTACGTTAACCTAACCCTCTATATATATATAAATAGGGGACTGCTAAAATGAGAACCACCTCCAGTTATAAGAACCGTGAGAACTACACCGTACGGGGCGAGGTGGACCAAATTTTTTTTTCATAAATGTAGATGCATGTATTATAAACACATTTGTAAAAAAAATTCAAAAAAAAATGTCGGGTGTGTAGTTTTGAGCACCCAAAGTTTGCGTTTACGGGACCCGTAAATTTTATTTAAAATTTACGGTACCCGTAAACACAAACTTGTGGTGTTCAAAACTACACTCACGACTTTTTTTTTTTGAATTTTTTTTTACAAATGTGTTTATAATACAAGTATCCACGTTTATGAAAAAAAAAATTTGGTCAAACTCGCCCCGGATCAAAAAGTTCTCACGGTTCTTACAACTAGAGGTGGTTCTTATTTTAGCGGGATTGTATATATATATATATATATAGGGGAAGGTTCATTTGAGAAGAAATTTAATGTGAGAAGAAAAAGAAGAAAGTACATATTAGTAAAATACTATTTCATTTATAACTCATATCATTAATTTTTATCTCTTTAATTAATTAGTCTACTAATCATTAATTATCCTACATATAATCTACAAAACCTACACATATCAAAATTTCTCTACATATACCCTACACATTATAGAATTTTATCCTACACAGTCGAAAATATCCTGCACAACTCGAAATATATCCTGCACAACTCGTAATTTATCCTACACAACTAGTAATTTATTCTACACTTTAAATTAAGTTGTTTTTTGTAATTTGGAAAAGTATATATTTTGAAAAGGAGTTACAAATTTAATTTAGTTAGTTATTAAAGGGGAAGAATACAAATTAATGATTTATGTAAGTTTACCAATATATCCTTATATTAAAATTAAATGCAAATATTAAATAAAGTAAAATGAAGCATTCTTATTGGTTGAAACTTCTTCTTTTTTCTTCTTACAAAAAAATTCTTCTCATTTGAACTCTCCACTATATATATATATATATATATGGATGGGGTTTAGAGAAAAAGCCTGAAAGTGTGAAAATGGTGGGAACGATTTTGGTGTTGACATGTAGCATTGATGCTAACTTACACTAAGGGTAATATTGTCAAAAAGTCCATGCAAATACCCAGTTGAAAATGCTATAAAACACCTAAAACGCCATGAAAATACGCAGTTGAAAACGCTATAAAACACCCAATACAGAAAAACATTGAAAACCCAGTTGAAAACGTCATAAAACATCTAAAACGCCATGAAAATACCCAGTTGAAAACTCCATGAAACACACAATTCAGAAAAAAAAAAAACCATGAAAACCCAGTTGAAAACGCCATAAAAACACTCAATTTAGAAAACGCCATAAAAACTAGTTGAAAATGCCATAAAAAAGCCATGAAAACCCAGTTGAAAACGCCATAAAAAAACAATGTTCAAAACGCCGTTAAAACCCAGTTCATGCTTTTTCGAAAAATATATCAATAGTATACTCGTTTGAAAGATAAAAAAACACATAATTTTATGGTGTAATTTTTTCAAAAAAATAATCACGTATAAAAAAGTTTTGGTGTTTAAATATGATGGGGGAAATGGCATGTGATTAGCAAGTGCACCCTTGTTTGGATCTTCCCATATTACCCTTCCTGGTAGTTCTAAAGTTCTCATTATTTACAAAAATGTCACCGCATCAATCTCAGTCACAAATCACAAAGATCTTGTGGCTGAGAATCGTTCTCACACTTTAAATCGTTTTCTTCTGAACCTGTTTCTATATATATATATATAGAAAAAGTATATCGTACATTACGGCTTAACGTACTTCACGTACAACAACGTGCATGATTTGTTATATAACATACGTGATTAATGTTTTCAATATACGTGATTGTTGTGTTTCAACATGCGTGATTTTGGATTTTTGAGTTATAACGTGCGTGATTTTAAAATGAACGTGTGTAATTACCTGTCGTACGTGATGTACGTTAACCTTCCCCTCTCTCTCTCTCTATATATATATATATATAGATATATATATATATAGGGTAAGGATAGTGTAAAAAGGGCCTAAAGTGTGAGAAGTGTAAGAAGTGTATTATAACACTATATATAATACTATATAACACCATATAAACACCGTATAACAATAGGTAACACCATATAATACCATATAACACTATGTAATATATAACAAATATAACACTATACATCTATCATAGACGTGCTATCAGACAACCTATAGTGTTATATTTGTTATATAATGATATATAGTGTTACATAGTGTTATATGGTATTATATGGTGTTACATATTGTTATACGGTGTTTATATGGTGTTATATAGTATTATATATAGTGTTATAATACACTTCTCACACTTCTCACACTTTAAACACTTTTTTACAGGATCCTCTACCTATATATATATATATATATATATATATATAGGGGACCGCTAAAATGAGAACCACCTCGAGTTGTAAGAACCGTGAGAACTACACCGTACGGGGCGAGGTGGAACAAATTTTTTTTCATAAACGTAGATGCGTGTATTATAAACACATTTGTAAAAAAAATTCAAAAAAAAAAATGTCGTGTGTTTAGTTTTGAGCACCACAAGTTTGTGTTTACGGGTACCGTAAATCCTACCGGAAAATTTACGGTACCCGTAAACACACACTTGTGGTGCTCAAAAACTTTTTTTTTTTTGAATTTTTTTTACAAATGTGTTTATAATACACGCATCTACGTTTGTGAAAAAAAAGTTGGTCCACCTCACCCCGTACGGTGTAGTTCTCACGGTTCTTACAACTCGAGGTGGTTCTCATTTTAGCGGACCCCTATATATATATAGAGAGAGAGAGAGAGATAGAGAGAGAGAGAGAGAGAGAGGAAGGTTATATAGGTGAAAGATAAAACGAAAACCCACTTGATTTTTGAATTCGTGATTAGAAGTCATAATATATATCATTATCTTTCTGATTTCCACAACAATGATAGGGATGTCAATGAAATGGGTTTGGCTAATCCCAACCTACTATCCTTTTATAAGAAATTGTCTCATACCCGACTCAAAAGTTATCTATTAGGTAAATATTCGTCGGGTATTGGGCATACCCGTGGATTTCAGGTATGCTCGTGGATTTTGGACATACCCATCGGATATTAACGGGTAAAAATCCATGTATGTTAAGCATTATTGTTAATTAATGTTGCAATCCTTAATGACATTGATAAAGTAATAGACTGCTATCATAAAATAAAGTTTAATTGTAAAACCAATATACATCATATTCAAAGGACTATCGGGTTGGTCTGCTTTGGAGAAGAAGACGGACAAACGGTCTCACGGTCCTCTTGGAGTCTTGTCACTCGGAGAACTGAAAAAATAGTGGGTAAATGTCACAAATGGGGCAGGATACCTTTCGGGATTGGAAATTTTACATTAAGCATATAATACTAAGATCGTGGTATGGTGAGGCGTGGGTTGAGGGCATGGTGCGACACGTGGAATATGGGGCACCCAAGACCAAAAGCCAATTTTAAAGGGGTATGGTGGGGCGTGGCTAGTGCTCTTGGCCAATGAGGTTCCGCCATGTCATGTGGGTAGCCCCGCCCAACACCCGGTCTAAATCCCACGCCAAACGGGTCACGCCGAAACCCAAGCCCACCCGGGGTGGTGACTTGGGCGTTTATACCCAACCCACGCCCCATACCCCATAGTCTAATGTATTATGGGAGTGGAGGTGGTCACAAGTGATATAATTTCATCACCTTATAAACATCCAATCAAGTTCCGTCATGTTATCAACCACAATTCTATCACTCACAAGCCTTTTTTAGTGGCGGTGGTTATTACTAGTGATGGAATTCCATCACTCACAACTTTTTTTTTATTTTTTAAATTAGAAATTAACAATAAAACACTAAATTATAAATTTCATTAAAATTAAAACAGTTTTCTGTTTTTATAAAAAAAAATTGTTTTTCTGTTTTTTATAAAAAAAAAACTGTTTTTCTATTTTATAAAAAAAACTGTGTTTCTGTTTTTATAAAAACAGTTTTCTGTTTTTATAAAAGTCCATAATTATATCTTTTGTTTTTAATTCAGAGAGCCTTTCATTTATAATTTTTTATTAAAATATATTAAATTATGTAGGCCCAATGGTCTAAGCTAACATAAAAACCAAATAAAAATAAAGCCTACATCGTCTTCTTCTAGCTCCTACTGCAGTCCATCCATCTGGTCCCACCACAATGGTCAGTTTGCGAATTTATAACGCGTTATCAATTCAACGCGTTATACACTCTACCGCCGGCCATGTGCGTTATAATTTAACGCGTGACCGGGGCTTATCACGCTGCCACCCCGGGTCCCCTTATCGTTGAATAGTCATATTTTTCATGTTACACTTGGGACACATTAAAGTTCAGTTCTAAGTCAAGTATGTGCGAGTATCATAACTTAAATAATAGCAACATATTTAAGATCAAATATGCAATCATATAAGCTACATCATAATATTGGTGCTTCTTAATATGTTTAATTATTTAAACATCGAAATTTATATAATTTATAATTTATTTATTTAGTAGACTACAAAGATGAAAATGAAGAGGGAGGATAAAAGAGTAAAAGACTAAATAAACAACATATAAATAATGAAACAAATTTACATCGGATGAACGAGCACATATAACGAGGTAATCTGGACGGCTAAACGGGCACATATAATTAGGTATAACATCAAGTCCCATATCCGTATTATATTTTCAAAACTAATCTCATATCCGTCCCCATACCCACCCATATGTTTTGGGTATAAGACTTTCTCATCAAATTTGAGTTTCGTTGTAATCCCTAATCAGCGATGGAACGTTATTTTCATTTCATTAGATGTTTCATTTCCTCTCTTTTATGTTTCAACTTAAGTTAATGTTATTTATATATAAACCTTCGACTTATTTTATAAATACAATCAAGTATATAAGTTTTAATGAGTAGGAATGTAGTTTTCCATAGAAGGTACAAGTACTTAATTTATGAGTAGGAATATAGTTTTTCATAGAAGGTACAAAGTACTTGATGGTTTGCAGATCGAAATTTTTTATTATATTTTGAAGTTAGGAAATCCAAATTATTTATATCGAAATTTTGATTATAATTTATTATATTTTGAAGTTAGGAAAACCAAATTATTTATAATAATAAACTAGGTTTAAAAAAGTTCGTCGCGTTGCGGCGAATTTCTTTTGTTATTTAGTCTGTGTTTACATGTGTTTTGAAATCACTACGAGCGTGTTGCGAACAAAAATTGCTTACAAAAATAAAAAGGAAATATAGAAAAAAACACTAAGAGATAACCAAAAGAAAATCAACCAAAAAAGTTGTATGATAATGATGTTGTTCGTATGAAACCCGTGGTCAGAGATGAGCAAATTGTTCTGGGTACCGGTACCAAATTGTTCTGATATTAAAAAAGGATTAAAGTTAAAAAGTAAGGAAAATAACTATTATTATAATATTAAAATAATAAAAGTATTAAAAAAACTATATATTATTAAAATATTAAAATCACTATTTAATGCAATTCGTTTATTAATATATAGTAATAATAATAATTGTTTTTAACAATTCTTGAAACTTAAAAGAAAGTTGCATATAAAATATTGTCTCATCAATTATTATGCATATAAAATACAATCAAGTATATAAGTTTTAGAGTAAACTGCCATTTTGGTCTTTGTGGTTTGGCCAGTTTTGCTACTTTAGTCCAAATCTCAAACTTATTACATCTGGGTCCCTGTGGTTTGCATTTTGTTGCCATTTTAGTCCAAAATCCAAAAAACCCCCTTTTTGACTGTTGAGAGCTGCCTATTTTGTCCTTTAGTGCAGGGGCATTTTGGTCATTTTTTAAATTGAAAACTGATTATTTTTTTTTAGCTCTCTCTCTCTTATTAAAGATTATCAGCTCTCTCTCTCTCTCTCTTATTACCCAGATCAATGAAATATGCTCCCTCTCTCTCTATAGCACCACCACCACCGCCACGGCGCCACCTCCTCCCCCTCTCTCTCTAGAAAGAAACTCAGCAGCACACTGATTTGCGGAAGGAACTCCGATGACGGATCTGAGATTTGGGGAAGAAAGACGGTGGTGGCGTACAGTCGCTTACCGGAGACGAGGATGGTGGAGACTGGATCTGTCGACGGCGGATGGTGGAGACGATGGCGGTGGCGGTGGTGGATCTTAATGGTGGAGACGATGGCGGTGGTGGATCTTAATGGTTGTGACGGTGTTAAGCAGCAGGGGGCGGATGAGGCTGATGTGGTGGTTACGGCGGTAGTGGTGGCCTGCCCGGTGGTGGAGGTGTTCGTTGGTGGTGGTGGGTTTCGGGTGTTGGTGGGTGTTGATCTGTGATTTTGTGTTGGATGATGATCTGTGAACCCAGTCCTTTTATTCACCACGAGGCTGTGATGATTTCACTTAATCCGAGTCAAAATTGGGTCAACATTTGAGATTTTCCGCAGCTTGTCGTGGCAGAATCGGAGGAGGGCAAGTGCGCTTGCAACCTCTATTTGCAGCCATGGCGGTTTTGATTTGTTGTTGGAGCCTCGTTTCTTTTTACAAATTGGTTTTTGTTTTGATTTTTTGTTGTCTGTATTTTGATTTTTGTGATGGTTTCTGGTTTTGTTCTGGGTTCTTGATTTTTTTGAAGATGATGTTCTTGATTTTCTGAATTTTCTGGGTTTTGATGATGATGTTCTTGAAGATACAGATCCGAGCCTCGTTTCTTTTTACAAATCGGTTTTTGTTTTGGTTTGTTGTTGGAGCCTCGTTTCTTTTTACAAATCGGTTTTTGTTTTGATTTGTTGTTGTCTGTATTTTGATTTTTGTGATGGTTTCTGGTTTTGTTCTGGGTTCTTGATTTTCTTGAAGATGATGTTCTTGATTTTCTGGATTTTCTGGGTTTTGATGATGTTTTTGAAGATGATGTTATTAATTATTGAAATGTTATAATAAATTAACATGGACCAAAATGCCCCTGCACTAAAGGACAAAATAGGCAGCTCTCAACAGTCAAAAAGGGGATTTTTTGGATTTTGGACTAAAATGGCAACAAAATGCAAACCACAGGGACCCAGATGTAATAAGTTTGAGATTTGGACTAAAATGGCAAAACTGACCAAACCACAGGGACCAAAATGGCAGTTTACTCTAAGTTTTAAAAGAAAGTTGTTGGCACAACCTTTGTCAATTAATTTTATTCTACACGGGTCATATAAAGTTATAAAACCCATATACACTATATAAGAATAAAATTTTACCATGTATGATTATTAAGACCCTGTAAAATGTTCTCTTTATCGATTCAAGAAGTTGCCGTTCAAAAATAAATCAATTAAAGAAGTTATAAAAACTAAAACCACATTTGTATATATATTTTTTTAACAGCAACAACTCTATATATTTATATATATGTTTTTTGTCACGTTTGTATATATTAATTAATTAATGAAAAAAGGAAACGTGATGGATCATGGATTCATGAAGGTAAAGGATACTATAGGGCTATATATAGTACAACGAGTGGAGAATCACGTGACAGCAGAGGGCTTTTAAGACTAGACAGGAATCACACCAAACATCCATCTACCTTTCTTTTTCACCTTCTCTCTCTAACATTGCTGAAAAAGTGATCTTTTTCTCTCTCTAACTTCCTTCTGGTCCGGTTCTCGGTTCTGTTACTTACACTTACCCGGTTCCGGCTATATATCACTAAACCCCTCCTTTCTAGGTTTCTTCTACAAATCGAAAAAAATACCCCCGATTATTTTCAAATCCGCCGCAGGGGCATTGTTGCGACTCTCCTTTGGTATAATTTACAGTCAGTTTGTCAGATTCCGCAACATGAATGAGGTTTGTTAGGATCAGTCGAGCAAACCTTCAATATCATATGATTTTGCAACAACAATTAACCCGACATGCTTATGAGATTGGTTGCGCTATATTTGTTCAAAAATCATAAGTTGTCGTTTGTAAATTTTGTTGCAAAACAGTCTTTACTTAACTTAGTGTCTTTAGGTCTTTGAAAACATGGTGCGAGCAAATCACATCTAGTTCACATATCAAAGATAAGAGCATAGTTATTAACAACGACAATGTACCTATACGCTACGTAGCGATAGCGATGGAATAGCGCTCGCTATTTTGTTAGAGCGATAAGGTAGTAGAAAATTTAAAAAGTATAAAAATTAGATATTTATAATATTTATATGCATATAATGTCAATTGTATACTTTTTACGTATAAATTTAGAAGTTTAAAGACCAAATGTATACTAGTGAAGATACAACGGGTTAAATGTTTAAATACACAAACTAATTTTACACTTTTTATGTAAAAATTAAAGTTTTAGGGACTAAATATAAACTTTGGTGTCGTGATTCATACAAGACCAAGTTTTTATGGCGTTTTCAATTGGGTTTCCATGGCGTTTTCAAATTCACATAAGGCTTGTAAAATCACTGCTGAAAAAGCCTCAATATCTTTTTATGCATTTGGTGTCGAGATTCATACAAGACCAAAGGGTTTAAGGTTAAGCCTTACCACGGGTTAGGAGGCAGAGAGTGCATGAACATAATATCTAAGCTAAATCTATGACCCAACGGATATGAGCTCATTGTGTTAGAAGTTTTGGTTTTTACGTGGTAAAATATCAATGTTTGTAAAACTGATCTAATGTTGGTTAACTTTGGCTTATTTTACTAAGGCAACTTTCGTGTGACCTGAACACATATGTGTCAACATTGACATCTCAAAGTCAATCCAAAACACTCAGTGAACAATTGGTTAAAGCAACTTCATGCCCCAAATTCATATATTGCAAACCAATTTTTTTCAAACTTAAACATTTTAAGCCCAGTTGTATAATACGAAACCCATACTACTACTACTATCAAATAGAGATCTCCGAGGCAATTGTTTTAATTTCCGGCAAATTGATGTTACGGTATGTTTCGATTGCATGAAGGCTTCTTTCAACCTACATCAGAGTGGATGCTCCTATGATCACTGAAGAAACCCTCAGGTTAGCCAAGCAACCCAACAACAAACCGGCATGTTGGATTCGGCTCTTGTTATGTTCTGTACAATGTTCAGAAAAGGTATAGACCCAGACGTTGTGACGTACAACTCGTTCATCAATTGTTACCTTACCTTGGGTCAATGGGACGAGGCTGACAAGGCTCTTAAAGAAATGCCTGTTCTCAGATGATGTAGTGATATGTTCACATTTAAAATCAAGATTACATACATTGCTCAATTAAACACATTCAATAAATTCGGTTACCTGACTCGTGAATAGTATGTTGTATCTCGAATGTGCAGCCACTGGTCCTATAAGACCACGATCCTCTGCAATCTGTTGGGCTATCTTAATGTTGTTGGCTCACAGTAGGACGTCCTTCAATAGTGGATGAGGCCATCCTCAATCAGAAAGTTCATCGCTCTAACTATTTCTTCAATTGACTTAGGGGATTCGGGCTCAGTGCAGTAAGCCAAATCAAGATATTCCACTTGAAGCTTCTCTATGGATGCCTGTGCAATTTCAAATAGTCAGATGGTTATAATACGAGAGTACTGTACACAATGAATAATGCAATATGACTAATATACTCTATTTAAAAAAAAAACTTATGACTACCATTGTTGTAAAAATCCCGACTAGGTGCCGATCAATCCCCGATTAGTCGCTGATTAATCCCCATTAGTTCCTATTAATCCCCGATTAATCACTAATCCCCACCCCTCCGCCCGATTAGCGACCAGCAATTACTACAACACTGTTGACTACTAACCACTAGCAACTAATAAAATCCTGATAAAGCTCTTAAAGATACCTTTGCGATTTCAATGAGGCGTTTCCTTGAGTGCAGGGTGTTTACAGCATGCGAATCTTGAGAACCGATGTTTGTTGCAAGCACATAATCCCGATCGTTTCCAACCAAGGTCCTTGATGGCCCTCCCCATCACTGCTTCGGCGCGACCAGAACTACTGCCATAGAACTCCCCATTATCGAAGAAATTAACATCACTGTCGTAAAGGAATCGCATAATGTTTTTCGCCTCTACATCTTGCAATACCCGAAGGTGTAGAGCCCCTCGTATAAAATCGTTGATACTTTCAGTGATGAAGATCCTAGAGATCTATACTCCATTTGTATTGGCCTCACCATGATTGAAATATTGCGATGGAAAAGCAACGAGTGGAAAGAAAGGTTTTACTAGGGTTAGGGTTTGGTTTCTAGAAAGTCGGTGAAATTGGGAATTATCTCTGATGATTGTGAGTGACATGTGAGATATGACCTCTTTTAAAAAAGAGTAAATTGCCATTTTAGTCCCTGAGGTTTGTCCAAATTTGCCATTTCAGTCCAAATAGTTTTTTTTCCCCTCTGGGTCCCTGACTTTTCCCCTTTGTTGCCATTTTGATCATGTTGCCTAACTCCATCCAAAAACCCCATTTTTAACCAGAGGTATTTTGGGGATTAATTTTAAAAATGGTTTTACTTGCAGTTTTGATCCATTCTTTTACCAGTATATAAACATAATTTACCCCTTTTAAAACCCTTATTCACCCTAACCTTCCATATTCTTACACACGATCCTCAAAACTCATCCAGTAATCATACATAATCACACAACTCCTCAGTCGACGATTGAAAGCAACAACAACGTGGAATGCTCGGCCTCCCGGTTCAACCTTTAAACCCGACGTCGATTACGGTATGTGCTAAAACCCACAAAACTAGTGTAATGACCCCCTGTTTTGTTCGATTATTGTTGTTTAATAGTGTGTTTTGTTGTTGATTTTAGCTGACGAGACAGACCTGTTCACATTTGAGATACATCATGGAGGGGAATTGATTGACTTTCTAGAATTTGGGTATGAGGGTAAAGTATCGTATATCGACAAGGTTAACCCTGACTACTTTTCTTTGATCATATTAAATGATATGATGTGTGAGCTAGGTTACACAGAAGATGAACTAGGGGGATTAAGATACAACTTTAGGATTCCAGGAGAATGTTTTGAATTTGGGATAAGATCCTTAATGGGTGATAGTGATGTTATTAGGATGATAAAGTATACTCAAACCAACAAGGTCATTGAGGTGTATGTTGAGCATATTTTGGGTATTAAAAAACAAGCTGATGCTGCAAACTTTGGTGATGAATCACAAGCTGACCCTGCAAACTTAGGTGATTTAACACAAGCTGAAGTTCAGGGTAAAGAAAAAGAGGTTAGGGATAATGAAAAAGAGGTTGGGGGTAATGAAAAAGAGGTTAGTGAAGTAGATGTAAGCTCTGACTCTAATTCAGATGAAAGTGATGAAAGTGATGACAGTGCTGACGTATTAGATGATGAACAGAGCAAAGAAACTGAGGTAACAAATGAAAAGTTTATTGATCCTGATGGTGGTGATGATCCTGATTACAGTGGTAATGAGGATGAGGGTAGTGATGAGAGTGAGGAGGGTAGTGATAAAGGTGAGGAGGGTAGTGATAAAGGTGAGGATAGTGATAAGGGTGGGGATAGTGAGGATCCTGATTACATAGTAGATGAGGAATACTTAGATGATGATGTTGATATGGATCAGGTTGAGTTTAGAGCTGCTGTATAATTTGATATCAGTGATGATGAATGGAAGGGTCAGGATGAGCAACAAGTTGATGACTTTGACTTGGACAATTTTGATAGTCTTAGTGATGAAGAGCATACAAGTGTTAGAGATAGGGCAGTTAGGGGTATAAGGAAGATGAAAAAAAAGGCAACTGATGATTGCCAATTCTAGGTTGGTCAGTGTTTTAATGATAAAGAGGACATTAGGCAAATGGTGAAACAACATGTAGTCCAATCTAGAAGGCAATTGTTTATCTATAGAAATGATAATGTTAGAATGAGGGTTCTTTGTCATGGAATTAATCCAAAATTAGGTAGTTGTGAAGCTGGTAGTTTTGAAGCTAATGTTAGTAAGGGCAAGAAAGTAAAATCAGGTGAAGATGAGTCACATGTGGATGTTGGTAGTTCAAGTGCAGTTAATAAAGCAAGAAAAGTAAAGGTGGTGGGCCCAAAACAAGACAAATATCTAAAAAGAAGATTCCCTTTTGTCCTTGGACTTTGCATGTTTCCAAGGTTGTGGTGGGCCCAAAACAAGACAAATATCTGAAGTTGGTTTCTGAGGTGTTTGGGAGATGACTTGGAGCTGCATCGAAATGGCAATTTCTCCTTTATAGCTGATAGGCAAAAGGTATCTTTATTGTTTATTTAAATTAACCATTTCAATCATCAAACTCACATGTTATCCAAATGATGTTTATTGATAAATTTTGTAGGGTTTAATACCTGCCATTCAGCAAGTCTTTCCAAATGCTGAGCATAGATTCTATTTGCGTCATATTCATGAAAACATGAAACCATGGTGGAAAGGTGCAGTTTATAAAAACCTGTTGTGGGCATCTACTAGTTCAACAACACCTCAGAAGTTTGAGAAGAATATGCAAGCAATCTTGAAGGAGGATGCAGACTTGTAAAATTGGCTGAAGGAGATTCCATCTAAACATTGGTCAAGGGCATTTTTCAATGGTATGTTCACTTGTTTTAATGCAACTATTATTAACAGTTCACTTATTTAACTTGTCTTGTTGTTGACACAATGCAGAAAGGCCTAAGTGTGATGTCTTGTTAAACAACCTATGTGAGGTGTTCAACAGACAATTACTCATTGGTAGGGACAGACCAATCATTACCTGCCTTGATTTCATTAGGGAATACATCATGAAGAGAATAGCGGTAGTTCATAAGATGATAGGCAAGTCACAAGGACCATTAACTCCAAAGGCAACTATGATATTTGAGAACATAAAGACTGAGGCTGCAAAGTACACAGCTATTTGGTATGGCAATGGAAAGTATGAGGTAAGTTGTTCTTTACTCAATTAAACAGGCTTCAACGATCCCTTGCAGATATGTTAATCTGGTTATTTTGTCATTATAGGTTAGTGGTCCTGAACATGAAAAAAGAGCTGTGAATCTTGTTGAAAGGACTTGTGGTTGCAGAAGGTTCCAGTTAACTGGCATGCCATGTAGGCATGCAGTGGCTTGTATATGGAACAAGGAATTGAATGGAGAGGGTAGAGGTGTTCTAGAAGAATGGGTGGGCAAGGCCTACTAACTAGAGACATGGAAAGATGTCTATAATCACACCATAGAGCCAATCAAAGGTAGGGATTTATGGCCTAAAAGTCAATGCCCAACCACTTTAATAGCCCCCAAGTATCACAAGCCTACTGGGGGACCCAAAAAGAAAAGAAAGAAATCTGCTGTGGAGTTGGAGGAGGTAAACCAGGTAATTGAAAAAAGTGGGAAAATGGCCAAAAAAAGGGTATACAGTGACTTGTCTTACATGTGGGCAAAAAGGTCAAAACAGAAGGACCTGCACTAATAGTAAGGGTGGGGAGGCTGCTGGTGCTGGACATGATGGTGGGGAGGCTGCTGGTGCTGGACAGGATGGTGAGGAAGCTGCTGGACATGATGGGGAAGTTGCTGGTGCTGCTGGACATGATGGTGGGGAAGTTTCCAACCAAGGTCCTTGATGGCCCTCCCCATCACTGCTTCGGCGTGACCAGAACTACCGCCATACAACTCCACGTTATCGAAGAAATTAACACCGGTGTCGTAAAGGAATCGCAGAATGTTTTTTCGCCTCTACATCTTGTAATTTGCACCCGAAGGTGTAGAGCCCCCCGTATGAAATCGCTGATACTTTCAGTGATGAAGATCCTAGAGATCTATACTCCATTTGTATTGGCCTCACCATGATTGAAAGATTGTAATGAAAAAGTAACGAGTGGAAAGAAAGGTTTTACTAGGGTTAGGGTTTGGATTCGAGGAAGGTGGGAGGATTAATTATCTCTGATGATTGTGAGTGACTTGTGAGATATGACCTTTTTTCAAAAAAGAAATTGTTTTTTTTTTTGGAACGTAAAAAGCAACAAAAAAAAATATTAACCATTCATTCAAAATGAATTTATCTTATATTTTTATTCTACGAATGAGCGAAGTGTAATTTGTATCCTTAGTCCTCCGTAGTGGGGCGGTACATCACGCTGCGGCTGGACATGGCGCCCCATAGCGCCCGGCCACATCGCTACGGCCGGCGTTATGGGTGAGATAATTTGAATCCCCGTGAAGATTATAATGACGGGAAATTTTATGTTTTCAAAATTCTGACCCGTTGAACGGTCATATTCTTTAAAAAAAATTCCTAAAATCTCTATATAAATCCAACTAATCTTTAACATTTTACACTCAACCAAATCTCAAAAACACCCTCTAATCCCACATTGTTACAAAAATAATACTTCTAAAATAGGCTCGTCTTCATTGGAAGATTCATTCACCGATCTTTACCGAAGATTTTTTTCATCCGAAGAAATCCCGGAGGAGGAAGAAGCGGTTACGAGTGCATGTGCCATCGCGATTCAAGCCATGCAACACGTTAGCCATTCTCCTCCACACCCCATTTTGAGGCGCACTTTTATTTTTCGAGACCATGAAGCCTAAAACGAGCGTTTGATGAAAGATTGTTTCGATCCGACACCGGTTCACTGCCCCGATGTTTTTAGACGCTGGTTTAGGATGAGCCAAAGGTTAATTTTTGCGCATTAATGATGATTTGAAAGCTAAGTATGACCACTTCAAGCAAAGAATGGATGCGAGAGGATATCTAGGATTCACCTCAATTCAAAAGGTAACTTCCGCGTTACGTATACTGGCCTACGGAATCACGTACGACGTCAACGAAGAATATTTGAAAATGGGGGAGAAAACAACACGCGATAGCATGGAACATTTCTGCTTAGGTATATTTTTACTCACTCTTATATATTTAATTTTATTTTAAAGTACAATGCAAATAAAACACGGTTATATAAAAATTTTAATTTTTAGGTATATGTCAGTTATATGGAACACGTTACTTGAGAATTTCGACTTGGAACGACCTTCAACAAATATACGAGGTACATTTAGAAAAACATGGAATACCTGACATGATTGTTAGTTTGGACTGTCGTCAATGGCGTTGGTATAATTGTCCAACCGCATGGTGAGGTCAACATAAACGTGGTGACCAGAAAGGACCAACGTTGGTTTTACAAGCCGTTGCGTCATACGACCTTTGGGTTTGGTCGGCTTTCTTTGGTCTCGCCGGGTGTATGAACAACATTAATACCTTCGAGTGTTCACCATTATTAGAGGGTTACGTTTCTGGCACGATACCGAAAGTCGGGTTTCATGCAAATGGGAAACGACTACAAGCATGGATACCATTTGGGCGATGGTATATACCCAAAGTATTCAAATATTGTGAAAACTTTTTCTGAAACGCTCGATGTGAAAAGGCAATATTTTAAAAAACTACAAGAGTCTTCGTGAAGGGACATCGAGAGGTGTTTTGGGGTTCTTCAACAACGACGACATTTTATTAGAAATCCTTGTCGTATGTGGAATAAGGAAAAAATTAGAATGGTCATGTATGCTTGCATTATAATGCATAATATGATTATAGAAGACGATGGAAAAATAATATGCCAAAACTATTTTCTAGAAGATGTCGTTGAAGGAACGCAAGCAAAAATGGAAGAGAGAATCTTAAATGGTCAACTATTGCGTTCCAAGGAAATACATAACGCGTTAAAGGAGAATTTGGTCGAGCATGCTTGGGCGATTCGCTCAATTCGACACGATGGCGACGTTGAACAAGACTCCGAGGAAGAAGAAGTAGAAGAATTCGAAGTTGGGAACTTTGAAGGCAGAGGTTTGGATGATGTATAAAACGAAAAGGAAGAAGGAGACAACGACGATGAAGACGAAGATTAATGTAATGTTTTTATTAAATATTGTAATATTTTTTTAAATTAAATAAAACTGTTTTTTTAAATAAATTAGAGATTAGGGTGGGAGTTGGCTACAAAGTCCATTTTTCCTACAAAGTGTAAAAAGTCATAAAAAACCATAATGTCAACCATAAAACATACTCGAAACCCCCCAAATAATAAAGTGAAGATTACTAAACGCCAAATTTGTGGGTTTTGTGTTGTGTTTTGGATGATAAGGCTTTGATTATTGAATGACTAACATTAGTGTGTTTTATGTTGATTATCTTGTTGTGTTTTATATTCATAATTCTAGGATGGTGTGTTTGAAGTTTTTATGGATTGTTAGGGTTTGGATATTGTATTTTATTGATTTCACTCTGTTATTTGTGGGTTTTGAGTGTGTTTTATGGCTGAAATTGTGGTGTTTTATGACTTTGTACACTTTGTAGGAAAAATGGACTTTGTAGCCGAACCCCACCCTAGAGATTAAATGAAAAAAATGGAAAATTAATAATTAAGTAATGATGGGTATAGGGCTTTATGACTACACCCTCTTATGATATAACCCCCATAAAACCCCCTCATGCACTTTTCCGCCACATGTCGCATAACCCCTACCAATGGGGTTGTATGACTACACATTGCCTTATGCTTTAAGGGCAGGGTCAGGTCGTGTACCTAAAATGAAATTTTGGTTGCCTTAGTCCTTGTTGTTTGAAATTAGCTACTATATGTCACACCCCAACCGATGGCGGAATCATCGGGGCGTGGCACTAGCGAACCAGATTACTCAAGAGAATCCATAACGACTAATTTAGCTGCAATATTTAACAAGTTTAATATCCCATACTATCAAACAAATATTCCACAAAAAAGTCATACAAATTTCAGTCTCTCAAACATAATCCATTCCGACAACCTAGATTTTTTATTGTGGGTTTCTAGACTTCCTATCCATTTGCAGCATATGATAATCATCAACCTGTCACATACGTTAAAATAAAGTCAATACAATAATGTAAAGGTGAGTACACAAGTTTAGCATAGATATAGTATAGAAAGTGTTTACGCATAACCAACATGTAACACGTAATGGTGAATCAAGTAACTATCAACAATGATACAAGCTAACCACATGACTGCGAGTAGAGTATACGCGACACATGTTCATCGAAGCGAACAAGTGAAGTAAAGTATGTGATCCTTAACAACCCCTGACTAAACAGGTGCTGAGTCCAAACTATAGTACTATCGTTGCTAAGGGTGGCAGGGCAAGTCATCACTGTATAGCATAGCAACAAGTATTCAACTAATCACGTATATCATGCGAGTGCCGTTAGCGTTTTATAAAGCGTTTAAGTGTTGTGTTTTTTTATAGAGAACGTATGTAACACCCAAAAGTGCCTTAACTGAAAAAGGGTTCGAGTATACTCACAGTGCGTGCTTAGCAAGTAAACACGTTTTGGAATGGATTAAAGGGAGCGCCGGATCAGCCTGCGTACGGGAATAGAAGCGTAAATCCTCCAAAGTGCTGAAAAGGTCGAAATCGAAGTGTCTGGTGGGAAATAAAGGTTTCATACGAAGCTACTGTTTTTTTACGAAGGTGTGCCTTCGTACGAAGGGAGGGCTTCGTACACGTGTGGCTTCTGTTGTCCAAAATCGAGTGTGCTTCGCGTCTATCTTCGGAAAATCGAGTATTCATCCCTCCAACCTTAAGCTACTGATTAAACTTAGAGTCGGAGAGGTCTTTGTCTGAGTCACGGATGAGAATCAGGCTGTGATGTGCGAAGTCAGTGCCTTCGTACAAAGCCGTGCTTCGCACAGAACAATCCAGCTCGCTTCTTACAAAGCCGTCTGTTTGGCGCGTTTTGCTTCTGTTTCGCGTGTAGGATGCTCGTTTGGTGTGTTTTGTTGCGTTAGTTAGTACTAGCATGTTAAGTATTTTAGCAGGGTATCAAGTGTTGCGTTGTGTTGCGTTTCGATGCGATAAATCGAGTTGTGCGAGTAGCGTTTGAGCATTTTGAGCGATGTAATCAACACATATAACATATCTAACACACAATCACACAAATAATATAAACAAATCCGCGTTTCGAGTTTACGTTTAGTTTGCGTTGCGATACGCGTTCAAGTAATAAGCGTTTAATGCGATGAAATACGATAAATAAGAGATGTAAAATGCGTTTAAAATATAGTCAACCCATTGGCGTTAATCGAATCTCGGAGTACAAGCGTTTACGAGGGAAGCAAGGGTAAAAAGGGAACAACCAAAACATGAGTTGTTACAGTCTCCCCTACTTTAGCGAATTTCGTCCCAAAATTAAGTAGTAGACGTAACAAAGAGTTGCGGATATTTAGCTTTCATATCACTTTCGAGTTCCCAAGTGAACTTGGTGCCGCGTTTGCCTTCCCAAGGAACCTTCACTATGGGAATGCGACTGTGTCGTAGTTTCTTGGTTTCTCGATCCATGATTTCTACTGGCTTTTCCACAAAGCGCGGAGTCTCGTTTACTTGCAAGTCTTCGAGAGGTACATGAAGATTTTCTTCTACTATACACTTCTTGAGGTTTGAGACGTAGAAAGTCGGGTGTACGTTGTTGAGTTCAACTGGTAATTCAAGTCGGTAAGTCACCTTACCAATTCTCTCCAGAATCTTAAAGGGACCCACGTATCGTGGCGCTAGTTTCCCTTTCTTGCCGAATCGGATCACCCTTTTCAAGGGGAAACCTTTAAGAGGATGTGATCTCCAACTTTGAACTTTAGGGGCTTGTGGCGTTTATCGGCATAGCTCTTTTGACGACTCCAAGCTTTCAAGAGATTGTCTCGTATTTGGAGAATCTTGTCTGTCGTTTCTTGTATTAACTCGGGGCTGGTGATCTGTGCGTCTCCGATCTTGTGCCAAACAATAGGCGATCGACATTTTCTACCGTATAGTGCCTCAAAGAGTGCCATTTGTATACTAGCGTGATAACTGTTATTGTATGAAAATCCTACTAAAGGTAAATGCGAATCCCAATTACCACCAAAATCTATAACGCACGAACGAAGCATGTCTTCGAGGGTGCGGATCGTGCGCTCGGTCTGACCGTCGGTCTGGGGATGGAATGCGGTAGTGAGATTGAGAGTCGTACCGAGAGCGAATTGGAATGTCTCCCAGAGACGTGAGGTAAAACGACAATCGCGGTTAGAGATGATGTCATGAGGCGTCCCGTGTCGACAAATGACTTCGTCGGTATAGATTCATGCTAATCATTCAACCTTAAAGTCTTCTCGTATCGGAATGAAATAGGCGGATTTCGTAAGGTGATCAACGATAACCCAAATGCAATCGTGACCAGAAGGCGTTCGGGGGAGTTTGATAATAAAATCCATAGCGATACTTTCCCATTTCCACATCGGGATTTCGGGTTGTTCGAGTAGACCAGAGGGTCATTGGTGTTCGGCCTTAACCTTCGAGCAAGTTTGGCATTTCGAGACATACAGAGCGATATCCTTTTTCATACCCGGCCACCAATACCTAGAACGGAGGTCCTGGTACATCTTGTCGGCACCGGGGTGAATGGAATATTGGGATTTGTGAGCTTCAGTCAGCTATATCTCCCAGAGGTTATTACGACTAGGGATCCAAATGCTGTCGAGATAGTGATAAATACCGTTTGATTTAGTCACTAGCTGAGTTTCGGCACCACACTTCATTTCCTCTTTCAAGGTATTCTCAATGAAGCATGCATGTTGCGCGTCACGAATTAAGGCTTCGAGATCATTCTGGGCTTGAGCGTTACGAATACTATACACTTAGCTTCGTCGACTGAGGGCATCGGCTACAACATTTGCCTTGCCAGGATGGTAGCGTATCTCACAGTCATAGTCGTTGAGAAGTTCAACCCATCTGCGTTGACGCATGTTCAGATCTTTCTAGTTCAAGATATGTTGTAAGCTCTTATGGTCGGTGAAGACCGTACACTTGGTACCGTAGAGGTAGTGTCGCCATATCTTTCACGCAAAAACAACTGCATCGAGTTCGAGATAGTGGGTAGTGTAGTTTTTCTCGTGGACCTTGAGTTGTCGAGAAGCATACGCAATAGCCTGGTCTCGTTGCATAAGAACACAACCAAGACCTAGGTTAGAGGCATCACAATAAACAATGAAATCGTCGTTTCCATCGGGGAGTGCGAGTACAGGAGCATTGCAAAGCATACGCTTGAGAGTTTGAAAGGCTTTCTATTGGTCAGAGCCCCAAATAAAAGGTTTACCCTTATGAGTTAGGGCAGTGAGAGGCACAGCGATTTTGGAAAAGTCGGCGATGAATCGACGGTCATAACCCGCCAATCCGAGGAATGAACGGATTTCGGAGGGAGTTTTCGGCTTAATCCAACTCTTACAGCTTCAATCTTTTCGGGGTCGACGTGATTTCCTTGACTGTTAACGATGTGACCGAAGAATTGAACCTCCTCGAGCCAAAATTCACAATTGGAGAATTTGGCGTAGAGGCGATTTCCTTGAAGAAGTTCGAGAACTAAACGAAGATGTTGCGCGTGTTCGGCTCTCGACTTTGAGTAGATAAGGATATCATCGATAAACACAATGAAAAAGCAATCCAAAAAGGGTTTGCACACGCAGTTCATCAAGTCTATGAAGACCGCTGGTGCGTTTGTGAGACCAAAAGGTATGACGATGAATTCATAATGGCCATAACGAGTACGGAAAGTGGTTTTCGGAATGTCTTGCTCTTGTTTACGTAATTGATGATAGCCAGAACGTAGGTCGATCTTCGAGAAACACGTAGCACCTTGAAGTTGATCAAATAAGTCATCGATTCGGGGTAGCGGGTAGCGGTTCTTAATAGAAAGCTTGTTAAGTTCTCTGTAATCGATGCACATTCGGATCGATCCATCCTTCTTTTTCACAAAAAGGACAGTTGCGCCCATGGTGATGTGCTAAGGCGTACAAAGCCTTTATCAAGTAACTCTTGAAGTTGGCTAGATAGCTCGCGCATTTCGGATGGTTCAAGACGATAGGGAGCTTTCACAACAGGTGTAGCACCTGGGATGAGATCAATACGAGAATAGATATCACGAGTAGGGGGTAAACCAGGTAAATCGTTGGGAAAAACGTTAGGAAAATCACAAACTACCGGAACATCTTTCACAGTTTTCTTCTTATTCTTCATCTCCACAATATGGGCTAAGAAAGCGTTATACTCCTTGCGCAAGTACTTACTCGCTTGGACACAAGACATAAGCTTCAACTCTTTCGAGGATACTTCGCCATAAACACATAGTTGATCACCGTTTGAAAGGGAAAAACGAATCATCTTTTCGAAACAAACAACTTCGGCACGATTCTCACGAAGAAAATCCATGCCTACTATGACGTCAAAGCTACCTAGTTGCATTGGTATGAGATCGATCGAGAAAACGTGATTGTTGAGTTCAAGAGTACAATCACGCATAATGGAGCTGACGGTAACGGTTCTTCCAGTGGCAACTTCTACGTCGAAGGTCGTTGGGAGGTTAGCGCGTTTACGTTTTAGAAGCTTTTCGAATTCAAAAGATACAAAACAGTTATCGGCTCCAGTATCAAATAAGCATGAAGCATAAATACCATTGACAAGGAACGTACCATTGACAACATTGTTGTCAGTCTGAGCCTGGCAGACATTGATGTTGAAATTTCTTCCGCGGGCTGCTTGAGGTTGTTGTTGTTGCTGCTGTTGTGGTTGTTATGGTTGTTGTTGCTGCGGTGACGGTTGCTGTTGCGACTCTTGTTTCACAACATGTTGTGGGCAGATATTTGCAAAGTGGTTCGGGTCATCGCACGTGTAGCAAGCACGTGCGTGAACAGCGGGTGCAGGAGCTGCTGGGTTAACCTGGGGAGTGAGAGGTTAAGCTGGCGGTGCTGTGAGAGCTTGAGGAGCTTGCTGATGAGGGCCTGAGCGGCCGTGAGCTATATAGTGCCCATAGAGGTTGCAGTTGACACAGAAACGGAAGTTTGTTCCCACTGGGTGATGATAAGTGCAAGTAGGACACAGTGGCTGAGTACCAGTATATGCACGCTTAGCAGGCGGGGCGTTGGGAGTATCAACCTAACGAGGCTGGTTGTTGGGCAGTGTTGTGACTACCACATTGTTCTTGCTAGAGTTCCTTCGCTTGCGATTTTGGTGATTGGACTTTGGAGCTTGAGATGGAGCAGAGTCGGTGCTTGGAGTTGAGGTAGCTTGGTTGAGACTCTTGATCGAGGTTTTGAAAACTCCGGCCAAGACTCGCTTGTCATTGATCTCTACTGTGAGCTGATAAGTTTCCTCGATTGTAGCAGGTTTCGCTGCTTGAACAAAGTCAGCGACACAATCAGGAAGAGCGCGAATATTGATGTGCAAATGCGGTCTATAAAAACTACTAACCTAATCTAGACACCCTAGTTTTAAATTTATAAACTAAGACTCTCTAAATGCTAGACCACTGACAGGCAAGTGTACCTATCGTACGTAGTAAAGCCTAATGAAATCCGAGTATCGAACCCACGAGACACTAGCGACGCTAAACTAGACTCTGACTCAACTAATTACTTAACTGGTTTATTTGATTTGATTGGATTTTTGAGGTTTTAATTAATTAAACTAAAGAAATTAACTAAGACGAATTAGACTATCTAGACGCAGGCTGAAATCTAATAAGGTGAAATCAAGGATGAGAAAGTACTACCCAGGTTTGGAATCATACTCGTGACTATCGGTTTTCTCTCGGCAATGGTAACTATGATGGAACCAGGTTCTAATAATACGACACTCTAAGACTAAAGATAAGTTGAATCTCCTCCCGGTCTCATCAACTTCTCCTAAGGTCCTAAATGTCAAATAAAGCTCACTGGTATGGGTTGGATCACCTCCCGGTCTCTCCAACAATACTAAAGTACCCAAAGACTAGATCTCCTCCCGGTCTCACTAATCACAATACACCCTAGAGTGCACGGGGTAACCTAAAAACACTTGACAAGACTTAGGAAAACAAATAATACTAGGCCACTTAGACAGATCTCCTCTCGGTCTCACTGCACCTAAATACCTAGCACTAAAGACAATCCTAACTATCTATCTCCTCCCGGTCTCAAGAATAGGTAGAACACTAAACTCCTCTAAATCACCAAACAAAGTTCCTATGGAGTACGTGCACCATAAACCATAAACTAGTTACGAACACAAAGTAGGTAACCTAACATGCATCTATACATGAAAGACATTCACAAAGACACATGAGGAACGATTGAATGATAATAAATTAGAATAAAGCACGCACACACATCTAGCCAATTATTATTAGGTCTTTTACTTTAATATTTATCCATCACAAAATTACCAAAAGCTGACAAATTACCAATTGAAACAAATATTCATCACAAACCCGGATAGAAAAATAACTAGCCAAGAATCATAGTCATAAACGATAAACAAGTCTGAGATATCAAAAACATCATGTTCACAAGTCTAAAAAAAACACAAAGTCTAATTAAAAACTGTAAAGCTAACTCGTTTGTGAGCCCAGACTCGAATCTTGAACCGTGGCTTTGAATCTAGAACCCTTCTCCTTCTTGAAATCGGCCCTTTAACCTTCCTCTATGCTTGCTGCTGTCTTCTCTCCTGTGCGTCTGTTGTATCCCTCGAAAATAATAGGTTGCCCCCACTTCCTGTTCTTTTCGAAAAAATAATAGGGGCCTCCTACCTTCTGAAGTGATGTATACATATATATCTTTGATTAGGGTTTTTGTTTCAAAAGCCCACTAGAAGAATTCAACTTCCCCAAACATGCTGTTGTCGTGACCTGCATGGCTTGACATTTTGTTCTTTTTGGCGGCCCACTATCTTCACAAAGATATATTCATTGAATTTCGTCCAAGGCCTTATTTCAAATCATGTCTTTTTTAACTCCATAATTAATTTCTAATTGAATTCCATTTAACCTCAATGTCCATTATTCACTTGTCACTAAATCAAACAACCTCAAGTCATTAAATGTCATCTTTAAACCATTTTAGCTCATTTTTTTTAAACCATTGAAATGCAAATATGGACCAACTACAAGTGGATTTTAATAAAAACAACCCAAAAACTATTCAAAAGTGTAGGAAATATTTATATAAAATATGTATAATTTAGACCACATCAAATATCCCCACACTTTACCTTTTGCTTGTCCCTAAGCAAAATCCCAAGCAACATGTCCAACTTAAACACTTAACAATAACGCAAGTCCCGAACAAGTTATAACGCGAACTACGAAATCATCAAACACAGCGGTTTCGCAAGACTTACAACGTTTAAAAGGTTGACGAATCATAATATTTAAATGAAAACAGAACTACCTAATCAAGTTTTTCTCACCTTCAAGCAATCAACTATGCAATGTCAATACCCCTCACAATTTCACTCATCTCTCTGCTAATTTATATGTAATTTCGAGTGAACTCTCAAAACCGAACTATGAAACATACTATCATAAGCTTGTACGTCAATCAGATCTCCACCTAAATGTTAAAATTCAACACGGATCAAGAGGGCTTTAACGGGTAGGTAAGGGCTAAAGGTGGTTTTTTTTTGGAAGAAGTGGCTAAATACGTAGTCACACAATAAACCGGATAAGCACGAAACAAACACTAACATATTGGTCATTTCGACCCACAACTTTATTCTATTTTTTTTTTCTTTTTCTCATCTTTTGCTCTTTTTTTTTTCTTTTTTTCAATTTCAATTTTTTTTTATTTCATCATTTTTTTTTCTTTTTCTTTCTTCATAAATATAATAATCACGTAACACGATCCGGTTATCAAATCACAAACGGGTAACAAACGAATGGCTAGGCTCAAAGTGGTATCTAAGGGTAGTGGTGAAACGGGTCAAACACAAAGGCTACATAAACAAGGTGATCCTAATGCCTCTATCATATCCATGCCAAATCCTAACCGAAGGTCTCAAACTGTATCAAAACGCACAAGTTCTAAAGTAATGCAACAAAGTCGGTAAACACACATGAAATGAAAGTAGTGATCATATAAATATGAAACATGTAAAGGCTCAAATCTCACTATCATGTGGTAAATAAGGGCTACCGATATCGACAATGCACAATCAATTTACTCTCCGGCTCCATCCACTATCCTAGGCATCCCAAAACCTTTTACTCCCAAAAACCGATTCAGTCAACCTACTATCCCGCAACTTAAAGAAACATGCGCTCTCGACTCGTAAATTCGACAATTAAACCGTTTTTTTACCGACGTTTTGAAAAGGTTTATTGTTTTCTACGCGCTACAGGACCGGGACTCGCAAAACCAACTTTTTTTTTATTTTCAAATTTTTTTTTTTATTATTTTTTTTTGACTCAAGACTCTAGTAACTAAATACAAACGATAGTTTCCCCATCCCCACACTTAAACTCTACATTGCCCTCAATGTAGGATGGAAACCGACTCAAAAGACTAAAAATAAATAAGAAATAAAAAGACTAAGGGCATAATTGGAAAGGACTTAGCTGGTTTTATAACTCGTATGCTCCAAAACTCTCGTCCAATCCAGCTCGATCGTATAGCATTTTGGTCGCGATCGGCTTTGACTCTGACTAGTACACTTGGTAAATGCCTTGAAATTTGAAAAGCAGCTCCAAAATCACCCGAATGGAGATTGAGTACGGGTGGTACATATCCAAACCTGCATTAACAAAAACAAGCAAAACCAAAGCAGTACCGACTCTAAAAAAAACGACTCAAAACTACTAAGTTAGACTCATAGTACAAAATAAATGACTCAATAACAAACTCTAAAAACTACCGAAAATCCACCGAATAAATAAACTTACAAAACTCTACAAAACCTCCCCACACTTGAATTTAATCAGGAGGTTTTTCTTTGATTTGGACCTCATCTAACCCGTTTAATTCCACCCGTTTCTAAAAAATAAATAAGAATTTATTGGTGGAATAATAATAAAATATTTTAAAAATTTTAAACGGGTCAGACCACCAATATTTAAATTTACCTGGATCAAACCTGATACGAGATATGTAGTGAGGAGGATGGTCGTCTTTGCACTTTAGTGTTGCCTTAAGCTTTCTTTTGCACCATCTTTATGTCCTCAAACTTTGTCGATCCAAGTTCCTTCGTGCCTTCTCTCGTGATTTTAAATATGATGGCGATCCAACATCTAAATCTTTCACGGGCCAGCTGCCAAACATTTCAGCCACTTTCTCTTCTACGTTCGGTGTATATTTGATCACCATGGTTGGCGCCCCTACAAGTAATATCTCTAAATAGGCGAGATCACCAACCGGGTCAAATTCTTCATCTTCAAGAGTTGGCAAACCTACCAACTCATCACCAAACTCCTCCTCCCAAGATGGTACATGCTCCCCTTTCTCATCCTCCATCTTGTTAAGTGGCTCTTCTTTAGCTTTTTCTCTCTCATCATCGTCTCTCCAGAAGTCATCATCAATGGGTTCAGGACCGTAATACCATGGCGTGGAATACCAATTAAGCGTCACGTCCTGTTTAACCGGAGGTGGGACTGAATCGTCCGTTGTCGTCTCCAGTCCTATATCAGACAACTCGAGATTACTGGGAAGCTCCTCTTCAACCTCTTTTATCTCTACTACTTCTTCTTCTCCCCCATAGCTCTCAAAGTCAATATTATCAGCATAGTAAACAGGACAATCTTCATACCAGTGCGGTCCACCACAGTCCTGACACCTTGGATGTACGTGCTGATTTATGCTTTCCTTAATCATTTGACTCAGTGTCTCGATCATTCGCTCAAGAATGGTGAACATTTCGGGAAACCTCGGATCTCCTTGGTCCTGTGCTGTTGCCGTTATCCGAGCGAATAATTGACATGATTCCACGAACTCCCAAACATAGGGAGGGTACTCGCTATGATAACCTGCCATGAAGAGAGTAGCAAAAACAGCACAAAGTAGAGAAAGGAAAGAAAAAAAACAAACTAACTAATAAAAAATATTTACAAAAATAATGACTCGACACACTACTACTAGACACAAACTCTAAGACTCAAACCCTAAGACTCAAATTACAAATAAGACCAATTAAACAAATAAGATCAGTTAAAGCTAATAACGCAATCGCCTAAGCGTCCCCGGCAACGGCGCCAAAAACTTGATGTGCAAATGCGGTCTATAAAAACTACTAACCTAATCTAGACACCCTAGTTTTAAATTTATAAACTAAGACTCTCTAAATGCTAGACCACTGACAGGCAAGTGTACCTATCGTACGTAGTAAAGCCTAATGAAATCCGAGTATCGAACCCACGAGACACTAGCGACGCTAAACTAGACTCTGACTCAACTAATTACTTAACTGGTTTATTTGATTTGATTGGATTTTTGAGGTTTTAATTAATTAAACTAAAGAAATTAACTAAGACGAATTAGACTATCTAGACGCAGGCTGAAATCTAATAAGGTGAAATCAAGGATGAGAAAGTACTACCCAGGTTTGGAATCATACTCGTGACTATCGGTTTTCTCTCGGCAATGGTAACTATGATGGAACCAGGTTCTAATAATACGGCACTCTAAGACTAAAGATAAGTTGAATCTCCTCCCGGTCTCATCAACTTCTCCTAAGGTCCTAAATGTCAAATAAAGCTCACTGGTATGAGTTGGATCACCTTCCGGTCTCTCCAACAATACTAAAGTACCCAAAGACTAGATCTCCTCCCGGTCTCACTAATCACAATACACCCTAGAGTGCACGGGGTAACCTAAAAACACTTGACAAGACTTAGGAAAACAAATAATACTAGGCCACTTAGACAGATCTCCTCCCGGTCTCACTGCACCTAAATACCTAGCACTAAAGACAATCCTAACTATCTATCTCCTCCCGGTCTCAAGAATAGGTAGAACACTAAACTCCTCTAAATCACCAAACAAAGTTCCTATGGAGTACGTGCACCATAAACCATAAACTAGTTACGAACACAAAGTAGGTAACCTAACATGCATCTATACATGAAAGACATTCACAAAGACACATGAGGAACGATTGAATGATAATAAATTAGAATAAAGCACGCACACACATCTAGCCAATTATTATTAGGTCTTTTACTTTAATATTTATCCATCACAAAATTACCAAAAGCTGACAAATTACCAATTGAAACAAATATTCATCACAAACCCGGATAGAAAAATAACTAGCCAAGAATCATAGTCATAAACAATAAACAAGTCTGAGATATCAAAAACATCATGTTCACAAGTCTAAAAAAAACACAAAGTCTAATTAAAAAGTGTAAAGCTAACTCGTTTGTGAACCCAGACTCGAATCTTGAACCGTGGCTTTGAATCTAGAACCCTTGTCCTTCTTGAAATCGGCCCTTTAACCTTCCTCTATGCTTGCTGCTGTCTTCTCTCCTGTGCGTCTGTTGTATCCCTCGAAAATAATAGGTTGCCCCCACTTCCAGTTCTTTTCGAAAAAATAATAGGGGCCTCCTACCTTCTGACGTGATGTATACATATATATCTTTGATTAGGGTTTTTGTTTCAAAAGCCCACTAGAAGAATTCAACTTCCCCAAACATGCTGTTGTCGTGACCTGCATGGCTTGACATTTTGTTCTTTTTGGCGGCCCACTATCTTCACAAAGATATATTCATTGAATTTCGTCCAAGGCATATTTTCACAACTTCTTACTCATGCCTTATTTCATTTGGAGGCCCAATAAAATTCGTTCACTAAAGCTGTCAATTCGTCTAATGTGGCTTTCATTTTTTTTAAGAATGATGTCCACTAATCCACGTAAACTGTTGACATGGGTCCTTTTCATGATCCAATCAATTGCCTCCAAATTGATGCCAAGTTTCTTGATTTTTTTTTTTTTGACCCTACAAGTATTAATATCTTCCTCTAGATAAATAAGTTAAATGCCCATATTAGTGAAGTCATGACAATAAATGCGAGTTACATTTAAATTCCTTTCTTTTCTTTTACGTGTGTTTTGCAAGAATTTTCTTTTCAAAACATGTCTTTGTTAACTCCATAATTAATTTCTAATTGAATTCCATTTGCTTGTGGCTTTATAGCCTAGTGGCATCTTGAGGGTGAGATAAAGCTTTGGGACGAATAGGTCTTGGGTTCGATTCCCACAAGGGGGGTTTTCCAATATTTATTGGGTTTCCTCCTGAATTGGTGTATAGGCATTATGCCTAGTGCCTAGTGGAGATGGATATGATCGGGTGGTTCCGCTGGTGGCACGATGATACTCCAGTGGTCCGTCAGTGATCCAAATTTGTCGTTCAAAAAAATTGAATTCCATTTAACCTCAATGTCCATTATTCACTTGTCACTAAATTAAACAACCTCAAGTCATTAAATGTCATCTTTAAACCATTTTAGCTCATTTTTTTTAAACCATTGAAATGCAAATATGGACCAACTACAAGTGGATTTTAATAAAAACAACCCAAAAACTATTCAAAAGTGTAGGAAATATTTATATAAAATATGTATAATTTAGACCACGTCAAATATACTTCTTGATAGCTTTCTTAGGTGTGTCCACTTGACTTGGACAGATGATGCTCAACTGCTTGAATCAGGCGGTGAGACCAACGTTATCACCTCCATCTTGCTTAATGTTCCAGAATTCATTCTCCAGCTTCTAGACTTCATGGGGATGACAGAATTCCTTCATCATGAGCTGTTTCAGCTCCTCCCATGCGAGACCATAGGCTGCATCATTATCGCGCCTGTTGTGCTCTGCGGTCCACCAATCAAGTGCCCTTGACTGAAAGACTTCGGTGGCGTTTATAGTGCGGATATTCTCAAGACATCCGCTTTGACGGAAAGTAACTTCGATTGCATCAAACCATTGAAACATCATACTGGGTCCATCTTCACCAGTAAAGTTCATAGGACCACATGCTTTGAATTGCTTGAAGCTGAATGGAGCTTTTGGAGAGTCATTCTTGGAATCCACTGATGAGGTGCTGCTGACAGCATTAATTTCACTGACAATTTGAGGGATCACCCTGGCCATTTCCTTGGCCATGAGAAAGGCGATGCGTTTGTCAGAATTGTTCCTCTGAACAGTTCGGCGAGTGTGGGATCCTAAAGAAGACATATGTGAACAGATTCAGATGAGATTCGATTATGTTGGGTTTGTTGAAAAGTTTAGCGTTCCATACATCTTACTTATTATTATTATTATTATTATTATTATTATTATTATTATTATTATTATTTTTCACATAAAGCACAGGAACACGTCGGCACATATTCACGTATACACATAAGCACGTACGTCGTACAAGCATATATTTCACATAAACACACATATTTTGCACGAATTCACCTCTATCTCTCTCTAAATTGCGAGTAGCGTTTACGAGAGTTGCGCGACATAGCGAGTAGCATAGGCGACGAGTGTAGTGTATGAGGCTTCTTAGTTTGTTCGCGATTAGTTAGTGTTTTAGATTGCGAGAGTTGTGCAAGTTATGCGCGTAAAGCAGAAAGCGAATAAGCGTGAAACGAGAAATCAATAAAGCGTAAACAGTAAAATTCACAAACTTAAAACACATAGACGCGATTTGATAATGCGTAAAATCGAAGATTGCAGGCTAGTAAACAAATAGAGTGCCTTGGATGTTAGACATCGACTACCCAAAGTGATTCAACTATTCCCAACGAGTTCGAGTACACGATTTGACCTAATAGACTATGCTCTCACCGTGATACGGCTACCGGCATCCATCCTTCCAGTTACTACGTGACTCAAATCAGTGGAACAGTTGAGACTTTAATTGTAATGTTTTTATTAAATATTGTAATATTTTTTTTAAATTAAGTAAAACTGTTTTTTTAATAAATTAGAGATTAAATGAAAATATGGAAAATTAATAATTAAGTAATGATGGGTATAAGGCTTTATGACTATACCCTCTTGTGATACAACCCCCATGAAGCCCCCTCATGCACTTTTCCGCTACATGTCGCATAACCCCTACCAATGGGGTTTTATGACTACACATGGCCTTATGCTTTAAGGGCAGTGTCAGGTCGTGTACCTAAAATGAAATTTTGGTTACCTTAGTCCTTGTTGTTTGAAATTGGCTACTATTTGTCACACCCCAACCGATGGCGGAATCATCGGGGCGCGGCACAAGGCGAACCAGATTTCTCAAGAGAATCCATAATGACTAATTTAGCAGCAATATTTAGCAAGTTTAATATCCCATACTATCAAACAAATATTCCACAAAAAAGTCATATAGATTTCAGTCTCTCAAACATAATCCATTCCGACAACCTAGATTTTTTATTGTGGGTTTCTAGACTTCCTATCCATTTGCAGCATATGATAATCATCAACCTGTCACATACATTAAAATAAAGTCAATACAATAATGTAAAGGTGAGTACACAAGTTTAGCATAGATATAGTATAGAAAGCGTTTACGCATAACCAGCATGTAACACGTAATGGTGAATCAAGTAACTATCAACAATGATACAAGCTAACCACATGACTGCGAGTAGAGTATGCGCGACACATGTTCATCGAAGCGAACAAGTGAAGTAAAGTATGTGATCCTTAACAACCCCTAACTAAACAGGTGTTGAGTCCAAACTATAGTACTATAGTTGCTAAGGGCGGTAGGGCAAGTCATCACTGTATAGCATAGCAACAAGTATTCAACTAATCACGTATATCATGCGAGTGCGGTTAGCGTTTTATAAAGCGTTTAAGTGTTGTGTTTTTTATAGAGAACATATGTAACACCCAAAAGTGCGTTAAGCGAAAAAATGTTCGAGTATACTCACAGTGCGTGCTTAGCAAGTAAACACGTTCTGAAATGGATTGAAGGGAGCGTCAGATCAGCCTGCGTACGGGAACAGAAGCGTAAGTCCTCCAAAGTACTGAAACGGTCGAAATCGAAGTTTTGGGTGGGAAACAGAGGCTTCGTACAAAGCTACTGTCTTCGTACGAAGCTACTGTCTTCGTACGAAGGCGTGCCTTCGTACAAAGGGATGGCTTTGTACACGTGTGGCTTTCGTTGTCCAAAATCGAGTGTGCTTCGCATCTATCTTCGAAAAATCGAGTGTTCATCCCTTCAACCTTAACCTACTAATTAAACTTAGAGTCGGGGAGGTCTTTATCTGAGTCACGGATGAGAATCGGGCTGTGATGTGCGAAGTCAGTGCCTTCGTACAAAGCCACGTGTGCCTCGTACGAAGCCGGGCTTCGCACAGAACAGTCCAGCTCGCATTCGTGGCTATTCTTGGCGTTCGGAGCTATGTTTTCGTCTGAATTGGATGTGTTTTCGAGTCCAATTCGAGACGGTTTTGACACCACTTCGTCCCACTATCCAGTGAATGAAATATGTGTTGATTTTGGTCGGTTTTGTGTGAAAATCGAGTTTCAAAAGGGTTTTAAAAGGTTTTCACTTAATCTAACACTTGGTGAGTGTGAAATATGCAAATTTCTAACTTGGGAAGCCGTAGCTAGGCACAATACACTCGGTTAAGTTTAGATCCGTTGTAAAACAAGAAGATTTGATGAAAAAGATGAAGGTTTTCATGAAAAGGACGGAGTTTACATGAAAAAAGATGAAAGTTTTGTAAGAAGGAAGAAGTTTGGATGAAAATAGAAGAGTGTGGAAATCATGTAAAAATGTTAAATCTTACTTGAAAACGGTAGGACAGCAATTCGGCAGCGTTTCGGAGTAAAAGGCAGCAAGTTAGAATGAATGAGGAGGGCTTAGGTATTTATAAGGGAGGAGCATGCGCGCAGGTGCCTTCGTGCGACCGCCTGCCTTCGTACGAGGCTAGGTGCCTTCGTACGAAGCCGCCTGTTTGGCGCGTTTCGCTTTCGTTTCGCGTGTAGGATGCTCGTTTGGGGTGTTTTGTTGCGTGAGTTAGTACTAGCATGTTAAGTATTTTAGCGGGGTATCAAGTGTTGCGTTGTGTTGCGTTTCAGTGCGATAAATCGAGGTGTGCGAGTAGCGTTTGAGCGATGTAATCAACACATATAACATATCTAACATACAATCACACAAATAACACAAATAATATAAACAAATCGCGTTTCGAGTTTGCGTTGAGTTTGCGTTGCGATAAGCGTTCAAGTAATAAGCATTTAATGCGATAAAATGCGATAAATAAGCGATGTAAAATGCGTTTAAAATTTGGTCAACCCATTGGCGTTAATCGAATCTCGGAGTACAAGCGTTTACGAGGGAAGCAAGGGTAAAAATGGAACAACCAAAACACGGGTTGTTACACTATTTGAGTCGCTCTCGTTTGTTTAATCGTTAGAATCATGTGAAATCTCCATTTTACCCTTGGTTATATACCTTCTTCCCTATTTTTTGCTCTAATTTCACCCTTAATTATTTTTCTCTCTACCTTCATCCATCATCATATTCAAACAACAACAAGATACCTAACCCCAAACCCAGAAGGATGATATATCATAAACAAAACCACATTATAAACAAAACTCCTTACTTATATTCAACCCAAAAGATCCAAAAAACAATTCCAACATTTAATAAGCAAACCCACATCCCAAAATCCAATCAAAATCTCACAAACACTTTTTGTATTTGCTTATTTTTTATAAATAGTTAGTTATAGATAATATAAAATATTAACCGCAAAAACCGGCAGTTAGGGTGAGTGTAATGAGATCAGCAGAAGAAACATCAGTGTATGGACTAGTGCCATCCTCTCCTGGTTCATCTTTAGTAACCTCCAACAAGTACCAAAGTGTCTCTAACCGGCCATACTTCGCCGCCAATTTCAGGGCAGTGTGTCCATCTCTATTAACAATCCGGGCAATGTCTAGATCTTTTGCCACCAATAGCTTAGCGTCTATGGTGTTTCTGACCTTTGAGGCATAGTGAGTGTTTCCCGACCAACTCTTGGTTCTTAGTTTCATAACATTTGTATCCGCGATCCGCTCTATGATTTTATTCACAAACATGTGGGACGGGTTGGTTCCAATGGCGATGTGTAGTGGCGTTTCCCACCAGCAGGCGATTTTTGCATCGAGTTTATTGGGTCAAATATCAAAGATGTGCTCCACTGCATCCCATTCTTCGTTCATTGCAGCTTTGTAGATCGAAAGATTACGAATCGCGTCGTCGATGTCCATGGTATCGAGGCTGGAAGTTGATTAGGAGGTGTTTTTAGAGAATGGGATACATGAATATTGAGAGTTGACTTTTTTTGGTTGATGTTCATTTGGTAAATAACCATTCAAAGAGGCTAAATTGGTGGAAATGGCGGAATCCAAAGAAAGAAGAGAAAAACTTGTGGTGGCAAAGCTTAAACGTGAGTAGGCGTATATTAGACACTTGAGCGCAAAAGAAAAAATAGTGATTTAAATGTCTTGTTACAACCGCACGGCAATTTCGTCGAACCGTATAAATCGATCGTACTTCAACACAAATGCGAGACATGTGAAAAGTGGGGTTAGGAGATGCCGTAGATTTTTTAGGTTTTTTTAGTTTGCGGTGTGTAGTTTTTTTTTAGTTTGTAATTTAGGATTTATTTAAATAAAATTTATAAAAAAAACCCATCATTAGTGATGGATATTTCCACTAAAATCCATCACTAGTGATGGAATTTGGCTCGATGATGTGGCGTATGGTGATTGGATGTTGTGAGTGATGGAATTTATCACTAGTGGAGCGCCCCTACTCCCTTATGGGTAAGTTGCAGGGAATACATGTTAAGCATGTATGGTGTATTATTAAATTCTCATGCCATAGATTAGAAGACTCTACAATTGAAAAACCAAATAGGAAAAAGTGTAAATTGCGGTTTTGGTCCCCGGTGGTTTAGTGGTTATTACAATATTTTACAAAATGCAAGTGTCTTGCAATTTACATACCAAGGTTTCTATTTTATTGCGGTTTTTGTCCACCACATTAACTACATCCAACTTATAGTTAAATTCCGCTCACATGAGTGGCATGTGCAAGGTATTTTAGTAAATAACCATTCAAATGAAAGAAAACAAATATCATCTTTCTCATTTTATTTATCCTCACACTCATTAGGGCTGTTCATGAGCCGAGCCGAGCTAGGGCAAGCTCGGGCTCGCTCAATTATAAATCGAGTTGGCTCGGGTTGGCTCGGATTCAAAACCGAGCTGAAAATCAAAGCTCGGGCTAGGCTTGGTTTTAAACCGAGCTGGATCGGCTTGGTTTGGCTAGATTTTAAAAATAAAAATTAGTATATAGCTCTAAAAATTAAGTAGTCTAAAATATGATCCAATACTTCAAAAGAACATATTCAAAATAAGTTCAATGTAATGCATTACAAGCCAAAATCAAGTTAAACAACACAAAATAAGTTTTAAACTTCGACGAAATACAATATTAGTTCATTAGCATGGTTATCAACCTTCAAATAAGTCATAGATATCAAATTACAAACCTAAAAATAATTAGTTTTTTTGTAATCTATGCTTGCTATATTATAATGCATGAGGGAGGGGTATTTTAAGATACCCAAAAAATAAGAACTCCCCCCCCCCCTTTATTTATAGAAAGACCCCTAAAATGAGGGTAGTTTGGTCTTTTAAACACTAATTATTTTTTAGCCCCTAAACTTATTACACTTAAATCCCTGAGTTTTAACAAAACTATAAATAATTACTTACACTTTTCCCCCTCCACAACGAACTTATAATTCTTTTCCATATTTTTTTCATATCTTATACAATGTAATGTTAAAAAAAAATCCAAATACCACATGACGACCTACACATTTTTGTAGACGTTTCAATAGTTGTCTTGTGTAGTATCGACGCGCGGATTAAAAGGTACAAGTATATAATGTATTAGTGTACAAGTTATAATGATTTGTGATACAATTAGTTTTTTTTTTGAAAACTTAACAAAAAATGCCGCGCGGGACGGGACTGTGATACAATTAGATGACCGGGACTTCAAAATTCAAAATAAGAAAAATCTTTGATACAATAATATGAGCGGGACTTCAGAATTCACACGCGCATACTTTATAGAGAGAGAGAGAGCGCGCCCCCAGTGAGAGAAGCCAATTTTCCAGCAGTCGCGGCCGATGGTGAACGGTGAGCCCAGCTTGACAACAATTAGGGTTTTGACAAGAACCACTACTGCCATGACTTTAGCATCAGCTACTTGTGGTGTTCGGTGTGGTCCAACTACGGCGACGGTAGTTACAAGGGTTTCATATCCAGCGATGGCGTTAGATGTAGCGGTGCAGGTGTTAGCTTATAACGAACCCATAAATAACAGCGGTGTAATCAACAGATCTGACGACGGATGGGACTCAAAACGATTTTTACGTTGACTGAGACAACACAAAACTCAAAAATGTGTTCCATGTTTTGGATTTACCACTGATGATTTTATTTTGGCCGGTTAGGGTTTCCGATTCCATGGTGTTGCAGGTCCTCATCATTGGCGGACTTGATGGTGGCTAGGCTTTCCTTATGGTCGTTATTGATGACATGAATTTGGGTTTCAAGTTTGTATCTTTTTTCGTCCTATCGAAAGACGTGTTTATTGAGCAATTAAGGACAGACTTATGTGGTATGCTTCGATTTCATATATGTATTCATCATAGTTTTTGGATTTAAAGTTTCTATTTTTTTATGGGTTTGTGATGTATGTGTGCTGTTCATATTGCCAGGTGTAGCTTTACTTTTGATTTGGGTTTCATTTTTGTTTCTTTCGCTTTGTTTATGCTTCTGTACGGAAAATTTGGTCATAGTGTTTGTAGACTTTATGCAGTATATCAAATGTATGCTTACTATGTGTTTGATAAAATGTTTGACTTAACTTTTGTGTACCCTTTGATTCATATGAGGTTATTAACTGTTAGGATGATGTTTATCATGCTCTTAATAATTGTGAACTGCAGGTTGATTTGAAGCATCTGATGCTGGATTTAGATAGATCTTTTTTCTGGGTAATCTTTATTTACAGCTAACATTGGTGTTTCACTTGCTTTTAAAGATAACGTTTATCAGAGTATTGTTATGATCTCTACTAAGCTGGCTCCTCGAATGGGTGGTAATCATGTGAGTCTTTACATATCTACCCTTTTAGTTCCGAAATAGCTAATCAACATTTTAGAGTAAGTGGTTGAATTAGATCTTCTTTTTACTAGAGTTTGTTGCTTTTTATGTTTTTTTGGAAGACAAGGCTTTGATAATTTGAGTTGTGTTGTTTATGTCAGGTTTGAGGCTAATGGTATAGCAAAAGCCGGAGCAAAGATGGTAATTGTTGTTTTTTTACACAATTACTTGAACGAATTGTTTAAAATAATAATTATATGTTAGCCAGATATTAATTATGTTTAGTTATATGCAGATTATTGTAAGTATTCCTATAAAGATAATGCCTGGATATAACGACCCTGCCAACTTTTCTCTACCACAACAGGTTGTCACAATTAAGTTGTTTCATGTCTATATGTTCAACCACATTGTTTGTACTGGTTTCAATGGTACGTCAAACATTGCTCAAGGAGGTGATTGTCACACCCCGACCACGTAAAGCAACTTGACGTGGCGGAAACTTCGGGGAGTGTTGTAACAGAATCATTGTTTCATAACCATGGAATAAATAAATTCTGTTTTATTGAATAAATGAACTCATTGTTTTAATACAATCAAATAAGTACAACTATGATCTTCCAAGTTTTAAAGTTGCTAAGGCACGAGTCCATCCTAAATGTAGCATGTGTCAACAATCATTGCAAAGCAGTACCTGAAACATGTGTAAAAATAGGTACGTCAGAATAAAAATGCCTGTGAGATGCATAGGTTTTGTGAAAATAGGATTCATGACTTGTAAGTTTAAGAAAATTTTTAATAAAGTTTAGTCATGAACCTTGTAAATTGATTTGTTTTGTAAATCGTTTGAAAAACAATAAGATCAGATGATATGTATAAATAAATGTAAGGTTAAATGAATAACCATGTAAAATGAGTTTGTATAAGATAAGTTGCTTGTAAAATAATATTTTGATAAAAAGGCTTTTAGTATATTTGAAAATATACTTTGGGTTTTAAGAGAATCGAATGAGTAATATATTAAAGTATATTTCAGTTCCAATATCGTTAACCCAAGTGTACTAAATAACGCCACGGTATGTAATGCAATGAAAACACTTATATATAAGAAGTACCAGCGGCGTATCTACCATGTTTTCATCACATTACACCCGTCCCGTTATCTAAACACTAACCAAAACCCAATCGATAGATAGATAGCACATTAAATATACCTTCGTTGTTTAAAATAATAGTTTTAAGTAGTATATTACAAGTATAGTTCGGATTTATAAATAACATATTAAACTATGTTTTGGTTTTGTAAATAACATATCAAAATATGCTTTGGATGATTAACAAAATATATGTTGGTTTTGTACAATATCACACATGGGAGCATATCAGACTATACTTTTGGGAGTATAACTAAATATACAAAAATAATGTGATTTAAGAATTCATTCAGACCTAGTGCATCAAAATACACCTTTGAGACTATAGGGATACCACAAAGGAAATCCCTATTTGGATGGAGAAACAAATTGGTTTCAGACATTCCATGACAACAGGAATGGGGTGTCAAATCCTATAGCGCTATATCATACTACCAACCGGTCTGGTGAACAAAATAAGTACCATTCAACAATTAATGTTATAGTCTCTGAAAATCAGTGTTTAAACCATAGATAGTCATTCAGTTTGTCAACAGATAAGTACTAACATGTATAATCAATTATACTTTTGGAAAACATGAAAATAACAGATAGGTACACATGCTTCACCCCAAAACAGTTTGAAAACAGTAAAAGAGGGGAACTATGTACTCACTTGAGATTGCTCAGAAGTCCTAAGATAACCACCAAGCAATGCTAGAGATCACGGAATCAAACGGCACCTAATATAGGTAACTATGTTAATAAACCGGACCTATATCGGAGGATCGGATAGAATGAGGGCTCGTAAACCAAATGAGTATGGGAACTCATGTAGTATGGTTTAACAAAGCCTACATACTAAATGAAACCTAGCCTAAGTGCTTACGACCCATTACGACCCGTTTAGGTAGCTTATGCTACTTTAACGCGTCGTTCGCGTGAAACACGTTCGGACCGCTTAACTAGTCCTATGACAAGTAACATATGCCTAACATGTCTAATATTGTTTTCAAATCAGTTTAGATGTTAAAAGTTATGTTACATATGTTTAAAATGAATTTTGGCATCAAAGGGGTATTTTGGTAATTTACCTAAGGCATATAAACTACCTATCATACAACTACTTAAACGAAGCGACCATAAGGTATAACCTCGGAAGGTTATTCCCTATATACTATGGTCACCTAATGTGTTTGGTCGGATCCTAATGATCGACCAAATGGGTCGGGTTCGAAGGTATAAGCGATTTATTAGATCGCTTACCCTTACGACCCTAGACAACGTGGAAATCAGTAGGCATAGTCACAAGGGACTATAACCATCGTGATTACGCTCACGTTGCGAAGTTCAAACGAACTTCGCATTACCCTTACGACCCTAGACAACGTGGAAATCAGTAGGCATAGTCACAAGGGACTATAACCATCGTGATTACGTTCACGTTGCGAAGTTCAAACGAACTTCGCATTGACCATAAACTGGTCAATGCAGAAAGTCAAATAAAGTTTGACTTTCGGACTCGAAAAGCAATAAAAGAACGAAGGAATACTTACAAAGGGTCCCCGAATGCTAATCTTGATTCAAGTAGCTCAGGTATGAAACAATGGTTTCAACTTAGAGCTTCTCAAATCAGATTCTTGTGAGGAATGAGTGAAGTTGAGGTGGGTATTTATAGAATTCTTCGAACCGTTAGGATCGTTTCTTGAATATCGTGCCTTGATCTCACCCGTACACTTGTCGGAATGTTGTGGTAACTCATTTTGCCCCCACCACAAGAGTTTGACATGTGGCATTCGCCTTTGGGGTGTTTGAAGGGCTGTTAACAGGTTGTTAATACATTGAATCTGGTCTGGGAGCCTGACGCAGGCCGCGTAAAGGATCACCCTGGGCTTACGCGGGCCGCCTGGGTGTCCTGATCAGAAACAACTTTCAGAAATGACAGTTTAGGTCCCTGTTGTGGTTTAAGGCCATTCCCGACACTTCTAAGGCCCGTAAAGCCAAATTTAAGGCCCTAAAATGATTCCTAAACATTGTGGACATGAAACATGCTCAAAAATATGTCGGATGTTGGTTCGTTTGGTCGTACGATCGCGATGTTCGCTTAATTACGACGGACTGCGCATAAGTGCGAAAAACGATCCAAATGACGCGACGAATGGATTTTTCTTATGCCAAACACTAAAATAAAATATTTTAGTGCTTACATATATTTTTGGATGTCCGGATGTATTCAGATCGGAAGTTATGCGCGAAAGTGCAAACTTGTGCACTTTTTGACACTTTTAGTCCCTGAATGACCCAAAAGTTTATTTTAGCACACCAAACCCCTCAAAGCCTATTTCTAAGCTATATAAAGGATATTTAAGGTGTGTTTAACTTATGGTCATGTTCCGGAATGTTCGTTACAGTTCAAATTGGCATACTTTCGCAGTTTGTCGAATTAAGTCCCTGTAAGCGATTAAACTTGATTTTGGCATACCAAAGCCTTCAAAACTTATTTCTAAGTTATGTAAAGGTTATTTAAGGTATGTTAAGCCTATTTCACTATTCCGGAGTGTTCGTTGGATTAAATTGGTTATATTTACGCATCAGAGCGCGTATAACCCTCCAGAAAGCGATTTAAAGCTTAAAATCGAACAAGAGTTGATATGTGCAAACGATACACATATTTTTAAAAATCCCAAGTATGAAATACAATATTTCATTGGTTTAGCATTTGTTTGATAGTTTAAGTGATACAGGTGTCATAGTCTCCCCTACTTTAGGAAATTTCGTCCCGAAATTTAATTCTAGAGGAAACTTGTGAAGACAGCTGTGACGGTTTCGCCTTCTAATAGATCCATTGAACCCTTAAGTAAAACTCTGGGCCATGTTAGGACTCTTAGCGAATTTGTTAACCCTCAAAGTGAATTCCTTGTAATAGTAAAACATGGAATTTTGAACTACGGACAGAAGAACGTTTCTTATGAAGACTTATCATAGGAAATTTGTGTGTGCTTGAAATCAGAATTGGGGAGTGTGAGAATAAATGACATTGGTCGAGGTCCAAGACTTCTCCCGTATCATTATTCTTGTCACTATAGGTCTTAACACATGACAAAGCTTCCTGTGGTTTCTGTGCACTGAATTCCATAATTATGTAGGCCTCCATAATTACGTAATTCCTTGCACAGTCCGCACAGTTCATTTCATAATGCGTAGGAAAAAAAATCACTTGAATAAACATGAAGCGACTCGACTAGACCACCAAAGGGTCCTTTTAATTAGATCAACGAACGATCTTTTTAACTAGATCAACACATGATCTTCTTAACTAGACCGTCGTACGATCTCCTTAAATAGACCACTTAAGGGATCTTTTTAGTTACATCATCACATGATATTTCTAATCAGATTTTCAAAATCAATCTGTTTAACCAGACCATTCAAGAGGTCCAATTATAGAATAATACTTTATAACCCGAGGGACTTAACTACAATGTTGAAGTCCATTAAGGATTTAAGATAGTATCTTTGGATATCCTATTATGAATCTCTCGTATGAGATATGGAAGATTCTATGAGGATTTGGATGGATCACATACAACCACAAAACATGTAAGAAAAACACATAAGCACAAATTTAGTTAACTTGATTCTTTAATTCGTTATCCTTGGGCATGGATATTTAAAGCACACCAGGAATCCAATCAGTGGATTTTATTTGGCACTTTAATCATTTTCAAGGATCCATCTATAAAGATAGAAGGATTTTCAATAAGAGTTTGGCTTTGTTTCTTAAAAGAAATGAGTGTTTAAGGTTCTTGGGGAGATCACAAGTGATCATAAAATGACAGAACCACACGAGTAGTTTGTCTTTGGGTTGACATCATAAGGTTGCATCAAACATTCACACAATCACATAAATTTTGCAGAAATAAAAACAACAAATCTTTATTTATGCAACAACCGAATTGTCTTGAAGTGTTAAAAGATAACAACCAAGGAATTACAAAACACTAATTGTTCACTGCTGCATCATTGTTCCCGTTTGCCTCATTGATGTTAAATGCTCGTCCTCGCGCTGGAGGTGCGTTAACAAGTCTTGGGTAATTGTTTCTGTAGTGAGTAAGGTCACCACAGTTATAACATGACCCCGGTGGAAACCGTGCTTGAACAGCAGCAGGGTTTGCAGTAGCTTGATTTGCATAACGACAAACATTGATCAAATGTCCCAACCGCCCACAGTGGGTACATTTGTGACACTGCTCTTGCTCTAGATGATGACGGTTGCACTTGTTGCACAAAGGTGCGGTACCAACATAGTTTTGCCTTTTGCGAGGTTGTGCTGGCTGGTTTGGTGCAACCTGTTTGTCTTGAGCAGTTACAGCGTAGTTTTGAGAGGCTTTGCGCTTCTTCTTCTTGGACACCTCAACATTTTCTTCCTTTGGTTCCACTTGAGCAGTCTTGTCAGATGGTCTTGAATCGCCCTTCCGAAACAGCTTGTGCTTCCTGATATGGGATTCAGTCAGAGTGGCAGCCAATTCAATGGCTTGTCTGACAGTATTAGGGTTGCTGCCAGTAACGATATCCTGAACTATGTCAGGAAGACCATCGATGTATTTCTCAATCGCCTTATCCAGAGGCGTAACCATAGTAGGGCATAACAGGCTCAATTCCTCATAGCGGTCAGTATAGGCTCGATGTTCCCCACTGTCTTGCTTCAAATCATCAAATTCCCTTTCTAGAGCCCTTAGCTCATGACGAGGACAGAATCCCTTCATCATAAGAGCCCTAAGCTCAGCCCAAGTCTGTGCTAATGCAACCTCAGCACCGCGGTCTCTCATAACCCCGTTCCACCACGTAAGAGCCCTCTTCTGAAACACACTCGAAGAAAACTCGACCTTGCGATTTTCAGGACACTGAACGTGACGGAAAGTATTCTCAATGCTCTCGAACCATTGAAGAAGCCCAGTCGCTCCCTCAGAACCACTAAACTTGAGCGGTTTAGCCGAGTTAAAATTCTTGAAATTGCATGGAGCATTGTTGTTGTTGATGACTTGAATCATTTGAGCATAAAGATTTGGGAAGGCAGCAGCCATTTGCTGCGCGATGATTTCCGCCAGTTCGGCATTCGCCATCTGATTGTCGCGTCGAGGAGGCATTCTAAAAGAGGAAACATGAAAGGAAACGAGTGAGAGAATTTGACGAAAAGAATGAGATGAAACAAATCTGATGAAAGCAAGGATAGTGGTCATTTGTTTGTTACTACAAAGCAACAAACGACCCCGATGATTAATCAAAGTAAATAGGTCAAAAATAATGTATCGCGAAGACATGCTGGCCTATAAGTGGACACTCACCCCAAGAGTTCCCAGGTAAGAGTGACTGGTCCGATTATGTGGATTTGTACGAACACTCTAGCCTTAGATAGAAAAATCAGGGTACAGGCACCCACCCTTCCAGTTTGCACGTGTTCACATTATTTAGACCAACTTTGACGGGATTTGAAAACTTAGAGGGTTCAAAACCATATAATAAATCATCCTAGAACAGATGATTAGTTTTCAAAGCGGGATAGAAATTTGTGTTTCTTATTGTGGTTGTCACCTAAGAATAAGTGACGGTATTGTTTTAAAACTAAACACAAGAAAACTTGTGTTAGGGTCCTAGGAAGGTTATAGTCTAGGTCAAAGTATTACTAATAACCTAATTCCCTATAACCATTGGCTCTGATACCAACTTTTCTGTCACACCCCAACCACGTAAAGCAACTTGACGTGGCGGAAATGTCGGGGAGTGTTGTAACAGAATCATTGTTTCATAACCATGGAATAAATAAATTCTGTTTTATTGAATAAATGAACTCATTGTTTTAATACAATCAAATAAGTACAACTATGATCTTCCAAGTTTTAAAGTTGCTAAGGCACGAGTCCATCCTAAATGTAGCATGTGTCAACAATCATTGCAAAGCAGTACCTGAAACATGTGTAAAAATAGGTACGTCAGAATAAAAATGCCTGTGAGATACATAGGTTTTGTGAAAATAGGATTCATGACTTGTAAGTTTAAGAAAATGTTTAATAAAGTTTAGTCATGAACCTTGTAAATTGATTTGTTTTGTAAATCGTTTGAAAAACAATAAGATCAGATGATATGTATAAATAAATGTAAGGTTAAATGAATAACCATGTAAAATGAGTTTGTATAAGATAAGTTGCTTGTAAAACAATATTTTGATAAAAAGGCTTTTAGTATATTTGAAAATATACTTTGGGTTTTAAGAGAATCGAATGAGTAATATATTAAAGTATATTTCAGTTCCAATATCGTTAACCCAAGTGTACTAAATAACGCCACGGTATGTAATGCAATGAAAACACTTATATATAAGAAGCAATGTTGTAGAAATCGGTTTTAGGCGGCGCCTAGGCGGCGAATAGTCGCTCATCGGAGGTCTGCCGCCCAGATTTTCCAAAATCGGTCTAATTAGTCGGTAAAAGTCAACATCGGTCAAAAGTCGGGAAAATCGGTGGAAATCGGCTGAAAATCGGACCTAGTCGCCAACTAAAACCGGCTGAAAATCGGACCCAACACATGGTTTCAAGCCCAAAATCTAATTGTAATTTGTATTCAAGTTATTGTAATTTGTATTCAAGTTATTACCTGTGTTTGAAAGCACCACCGCACACCACCAGCTCCGCCGTCATCAAAAGCACCACCGCGCACCACCAGCTCCGACTTCGGTGTTTGAAAGCACCACCGCACACCACCTGTGTCTGTGTTTGATTCGAATCGAAGGAGAAGAGGAAGAGGCAGAGGCGGCTTATGAGAACGTGGGAGGGTATTAGGTTATATTAAGTTTGGCTATTTTGATATTTAGCCCCTTTATTTTTCATAAGTTTACATATTGTTCCTAAACTTGTAAAATTATATATAAAAAGTATAAAATTAACTACATATTTATAAAAAAAATGTAAAATTATATATAAAAGTCCAATCCGATTAATCCCGATTAATCCCTATTAATCCCTAGGCGGTACCTCACCGCCCGACTAACGCCTAGCGCCTTCTACAACATTGATAAGAAGTACCAGCGGCGTATCTACCATGTTTTCATCACATTACACCCGTCCCGTTATCTAAACACTAACCAAAACCCAATCGATAGATAGATAGCACATTAAATATACCTTCGTTGTTTAAAATAATAGTTTTAAGTAGTACATTACAAGTATAGTTCGGATTTATAAATAACATATTAAACTATGTTTTGGTTTTGTAAATAACATATCAAAATATGCTTTGGATGATTAACAAAATATATGTTGGTTTTGTACAATATCACACATGGGAGCATATCAGACTATACTTTTGGGAGTATAACTAAATATACAAAAATAATGTGATTTAAGAATTCATTCAGACCTAGTGCATCAAAATACACCTTTGAGACTATAGGGATACCACAAAGGAAATCCCTATTTGGATGGAGAAACAAATTGGTTTCAGACATTCCATGACAATAGGAATGGGGTGTCAAATCCTATAGCGCTATATCATACTACCAACCGGTCTGGTGAACAAAATAAGTACCATTCAACAATTAATGTTATAGTCTCTGAAAATCAGTGTTTAAACCATAGATAGTCATTCAGTTTATCAACAGATAAGTACTAACATGTATAATCAATTATACTTTTGGAAAACATGAAAATAACAGATAGGTACACATGCTTCACCCCAAAACAGTTTGAAAACAGTAAAAGAGGGGAACTATGTACTCACTTGAGATTGCTCAGAAGTCCTAAGATAACCACCAAGCAATGCTAGAGATCACGGAATCAAACGGCACCTAATATAGGTAACTATGTTAATAAACCGGACCTATATTGGAGGATCGGATAGAATGAGGGATCGTAAACCAAATGAGTATGGGAACTCATGTAGTATGGTTTAACAAAGCCTACATACTAAATGAAACCTAGCCTAAGTGCTTACGACCCATTACGACCCGTTTAGGTAGCTTATGCTACTTTAACGCGTCGTTCGCGTGAAACACGTTCGGACCGCTTAACTAGTCCTATGACAAGTAATATATGCCTAACATGTCTAATATTGTTTTCAAATCAGTTTAGATGTCAAAAGTTATGTTACATATGTTTAAAATGAATTTTGGCATCAAAGGGGTATTTTGGTAATTTACCTAAGGCATATAAACTACCTATCATACAACTACTTAAACGAAGCGACCATAAGGTATAACCTCGGAAGGTTATTCCCTATATACTATGGTCACCTAATGTGTTTGGTCGGATCCTAATGATCGACCAAATGGGTCGGGTTCGAAGGTATAAGCGATTTATTAGATCGCTTACCCTTACGACCCTAGACAACGTGGAAATCAGTAGGCATAGTCACAAGGGACTATAACCATCGTGATTACGCTCACGTTGCGAAGTTCAAACGAACTTCGCATTACCCTTACGACCCTAGACAACGTGGAAATCAGTAGGCATAGTCACAAGGGACTATAACCATCGTGATTACGCTCACGTTGCGAAGTTCAAACGAACTTCGCATTGACCATAAACTGGTCAATGCAGAAAGTCAAACAAAGTTTGAATTTCGGACTCGGAAAGCAATAAAAGAACGAAGGAATACTTACAAAGGGTCCCCGAATGCTAATCTTGATTCAAGTAGCTCAGGTATGAAACAATGGTTTCAACTTAGAGCTTCTCAAATCAGATTCTTGTGAGGAATGAGTGAAGTTGAGGTGGGTATTTATAGAATTATTCAAACCGTTAGGATCGTTTCTTGAATATCGTGCCTTGATCTCACCCGTACACTTGTCGGAATGTTGTGGTAACTCATTTTGCCCCCACCACAAGAGTTTGACATGTGGCATTGGCCTTTGGGGTGTTTAAAGGGCTGTTAACAGGTTGTTAATACATTGAATCTGGTATGGGAGCCTGACGCGGGCCGCGTAAAGGATCACCCTGGGCTTACGCGGGCCGCCTGGGTGTCCTGATCAGAAACAACTTTCAGAAATGACAGTTTAGGTCCCTGTTGTGGTTTAAGGCCATTCCCGACACTTCTAAGGCCCGTAAAGCTAACTTTAAGGCCCTAAAATGATGCCTAAACATTGTGGACATGAAACATGCTCAAAAATATGTCGGATGTTGGTTCGTTTGGTCGTACGATCGCGATGTTCGCTTAATTACGACGGACTGCGCATAAGTGCGAAAAACGATCCAAATGACGCGACGAATGGATTTTTCTTATGCCAAAGACTAAAATAAAATATTTTAGTGCTTACATAAATTTTTGGATGTCCGGATGTATTCAGATCGTAAGTTATGCGCGAAAGTGCAAACTTGTGCACTTTTTGACACTTTTAGTCCCTGAATGACCCAAAAGTTTATTTTAGCACACCAAACCCCTCAAAGCCTATTTCTAAGCTATATAAAGGATATTTAAGGTGTGTTTAACTTATGGTCATGTTCCGGAATGTTCGTTACAGTTCAAATTGGCATACTTTCGCAGTTTGTCGAATTACGTCCCTGTAAGCGATTAAACTTGATTTTGGCATACCAAAGCCTTCAAAACTTATTTCTAAGTTATGTAAAGGTTATTTAAGGTATGTTAAGCCTATTTCACTATTCTGGAGTGTTCGTTGGATTAAATTGGTTATATTTACGCATCAGAGCGCGTATAACCCTCCAGAAAGCGATTTAAAGCTTAAAATCGAACAAGAGTTGATATGTGCAAACGATACACATATTTTTACAAATCCCAAGTATGAAATACAATATTTCATTGGTTTAGCATTTGTTTGATAGTTTAAGTGATACAGGTGTCACAGTCTCCCCTACTTTAGGAAATTTCGTCCCGAAATTTAATTCTAGAGGAAACTTGTGAAGACAGCTGTGACGGTTTCGCCTTCTAATAGATCCATTGAACCCTTAAGTAAAACTCTGGGCCATGTTAGGACTCTTAGCGAATTTGTAAACCCTCAAAGTGAATTCCTTGTAATAGTAAAACATGGAATTTTGAACTACGGACAGAAGAACGTTTCTTATGAAGACTTATCATAGGAAATTTGTGTGTGCTTGAAATCAGAATTGGGGAGTGTGAGAATAAATGACATTGGTCGAGGTCCAAGACTTCTCCCGTATCATTATTCTTGTCACTATAGGTCTTAACACATGACAAAGCTTCCTGTGGTTTCTGTGCACTGAATTCCATAATTATGTAGGCCTCCATAATTACGTAATTCCTTGCACAGTCCGCACAGTTCATTTCATAATGCGTAGGAAAAAAAATCACTTGAATAAACATGAAGCGACTCGACTAGACCACCAAAGGGTCCTTTTAATTAGATCAACGAACGATCTTTTTAACTAGATCAACACATGATCTTCTTAACTAGACCGTCGTACGATCTCCTTAAATAGACCACTTAAGGGATCTTTTTAGTTACATCATCACATGATATTTCTAATCAGATTTTCAAAATCAATCTGTTTAACCAGACCATTCAAGAGGTCCAATTATAGAATAATACTTTATAACCCGAGGGACTTAACTACAATGTTGAAGTCCATTAAGGATTTAAGATAGTATCTTTGGATATCCTATTATGAATCTCTCGTATGAGATATGGAAGATCCTATGAGGATTTGGATGGATCACATACAACCACAAAACATGTTAGAAAAACACATAAGCACAAATTTAGTTAACTTGATTCTTTAATTCGTTATCCTTGGGCATGGATATTTAAAGCACACCAGGAATCCAATCAGTGGATTTTATTTGTCACTTTAATCATTTTCAAGGATCCATCTATAAAGATAGAAGGATTTTCAATAAGAGTTTGGCTTTGTTTCTTAAAAGAAACGAGTGTTTAAGGTTCTTGGGGAGATCACAAGTGATCATAAAATGACAGAACCACACGAGTAGTTTGTCTTCGGGTTGACATCATAAGGTTGCATCAAACATTCACACAATCACATAAATTTTGCAGAAATAAAAACAACAAATCTTTATTTATGCAACAACCGAATTGTCTTGAAGTGTTAAAAGATAACAACCAAGGAATTACAAAACACTAATTGTTCACTGCTGCATCATTGTTCCCGTTTGCCTCATTGATGTTAAATGCTCGTCCTCGCGCTGGAGGTGCGTTAACAAGTCTTGGGCAATTGTTTCTGTAGTGAGTAAGGTCACCACAGTTATAACATGACCCCGGTGGAAACCGTGCTTGAACAGCAGCAGGGTTTGCAGCAGCTTGATTTGCATAACGACAAACATTGATCAAATGTCCCAACCGCCCACAGTGGGTACATTTGTGACACTGCTCTTGCTCTAGATGATGACGGTTGCACTTGTTGCACAAAGGTGCGGTACCAACATAGTTTTGCCTTTTGCGAGGTTGTGCTGGCTGGTTTGGTGCAACCTGTTTGTCTTGAGCAGTTACAGCGTAGTTTTGAGAGGCTTTGCGCTTCTTCTTCTTGGATACCTCAACATTTTCTTCCTTTGGTTCCACTTGAGCAGTCTTGTCAGATGGTCTTGAATCGCCCTTCCGAAACAGCTTGTGCTTCCTGATATGGGATTCAGTCAGAGTGGCAGCCAATTCAATGGCTTGTCTGACAGTATTAGGGTTGCTGCCAGTAACGATATCCTGAACTATGTCAGGAAGACCATCGATGTATTTCTCAATCGCCTTATCCAGAGGCGTAACCATAGTAGGGCATAACAGGCTCAATTCCTCATAGCGGTCAGTATAGGCTCGATGTTCCCCACTGTCTTGCTTCAAATCATCAAATTCCCTTTCTAGAGCCCTTAGCTCATGACGAGGACAGAATCCCTTCATCATAAGAGCCCTAAGCTCAGCCCAAGTCTGTGCTAATGCAACCTCAGCACCGCGGTCTCTCATAACCCCGTTCCACCACGTAAGAGCCCTCTTCTGAAACACACTCGAAGAAAACTCGACCTTGCGATTTTCAGGACACTGAACGTGACGGAAAGTATTCTCAATGCTCTCGAACCATTGAAGAAGCCCAGTCGCTCCCTCAGAACCACTAAACTTGAGCGGTTTAGCCGAGTTAAAATTCTTGAAATTGCATGGAGCATTGTTGTTGTTGATGACTTGAATCATTTGAGCATAAAGATTTGGGAAGGCAGCAGCCATTTGCTGCGCGATGATTTCCGCCAGTTCGGCATTCGCCATCTGATTGTCGCGTCGAGGAGGCATTCTAAAAGAGGAAACATGAAAGGAAACGAGTGAGAGAATTTGACGAAAAGAATGAGATGAAACAAATCTGATGAAAGCAAGGATAGTGGTCATTTGTTTGTTACTACAAAGCAACAAATGACCCCGATGATTAATCAAAGTAAATAGGTCAAAAATAATGTATCGCGAAGACATGCTGGCCTATAAGTGGACACTCACCCCAAGAGTTCCCAGGTAAGAGTGACTGGTCCGATTATGTGGATTTGTACGAACACTCTAGCCTTAGATAGAAAAATCAGGGTACAGGCACCCACCCTTCCAGTTTGCACGTGTTCACATTATTTAGACCAACTTTGACGGGATTTGAAAACTTAGAGGGTTCAAAACCATATAATAAATCATCCTAGAACATATGATTAGTTTTCAAAGCGGGATAGAAATTTGTGTTTCTTATTGTGGTTGTCACCTAAGAATAAGTGACGGTATTGTTTTAAAACTAAACACAAGAAAACTTGTGTTAGGGTCCTAGGAAGGTTATAGTCTAGGTCAAAGTATTACTAATAACCTAATTCCCTATAACCATTGGCTCTGATACCAACTTTTCTGTCACACCCCAACCACGTAAAGCAACTTGACGTGGCGGAAATGTCGGGGAGTGTTGTAACAGAATCATTGTTTCATAACCATGGAATAAATAAATTCTGTTTTATTGAATAAATGAACTCATTGTTTTAATACAATCAAATAAGTACAACTATGATCTTCCAAGTTTTAAAGTTGCTAAGGCACGAGTCCATCCTAAATGTAGCATGTGTCAACAATCATTGCAAAGCAGTACCTGAAACATGTGTAAAAATAGGTACGTCAGAATAAAAATGCCTGTGAGATACATAGGTTTTGTGAAAATAGGATTCATGACTTGTAAGTTTAAGAAAATGTTTAATAAAGTTTAGTCATGAACCTTGTAAATTGATTTGTTTTGTAAATCGTTTGAAAAACAATAAGATCAGATGATATGTATAAATAAATGTAAGGTTAAATGAATAACCATGTAAAATGAGTTTGTATAAGATAAGTTGCTTGTAAAACAATATTTTGATAAAAAGGCTTTTAGTATATTTGAAAATATACTTTGGGTTTTAAGAGAATCGAATGAGTAATATATTAAAGTATATTTCAGTTCCAATATCGTTAACCCAAGTGTACTAAATAACGCCACGGTATGTAATGCAATGAAAACACTTATATATAAGAAGTACCAGCGGCGTATCTACCATGTTTTCATCACATTACACCCGTCCCGTTATCTAAACACTAACCAAAACCCAATCGATAGATAGATAGCACATTAAATATACCTTCGTTGTTTAAAATAATAGTTTTAAGTAGTACATTACAAGTATAGTTCGGATTTATAAATAACATATTAAACTATGTTTTGGTTTTGTAAATAACATATCAAAATATGCTTTGGATGATTAACAAAATATATGTTGGTTTTGTACAATATCACACATGGGAGCATATCAGACTATACTTTTGGGAGTATAACTAAATATACAAAAATAATGTGATTTAAGAATTCATTCAGACCTAGTGCATCAAAATACACCTTTGAGACTATAGGGATACCACAAAGGAAATCCCTATTTGGATGGAGAAACAAATTGGTTTCAGACATTCCATGACAACAGGAATGGGGTGTCAAATCCTATAGCGCTATATCATACTACCAACCGGTCTGGTGAACAAAATAAGTACCATTCAACAATTAATGTTATAGTCTCTGAAAATCAGTGTTTAAACCATAGATAGTCATTCAGTTTGTCAACAGATAAGTACTAACATGTATAATCAATTATACTTTTGGAAAACATGAAAATAACAGATAGGTACACATGCTTCACCCCAAAACAGTTTGAAAACAGTAAAAGAGGGGAACTATGTACTCACTTGAGATTGCTCAGAAGTCCTAAGATAACCACCAAGCAATGCTAGAGATCACGGAATCAAACGGCACCTAATATAGGTAACTATGTTAATAAACCGGACCTATATCGGAGGATCGGATAGAATGAGGGCTCGTAAACCAAATGAGTATGGGAACTCATGTAGTATGGTTTAACAAAGCCTACATACTAAATGAAACCTAGCCTAAGTGCTTACGACCCATTACGACCCGTTTAGGTAGCTTATGCTACTTTAACGCGTCGTTCGCGTGAAACGCGTTCGGACCGCTTAACTAGTCCTATGACAAGTAACATATGCCTTAACATGTCTAATATTGTTGTCAAATCAGTTTAGATGTCAAAAGTTATGTTACATATGTTTAAAATGAATTTTGGCATCAAAGGGGTATTTTGGTAATTTACCTAAGGCATATAAACTACCTATCATACAACTACTTAAACGAAGCGACCATAAGGTATAACCTCGGAAGGTTATTCCCTATATACTATGGTCACCTAATGTGTTTGGTCGGATCCTAATGATCGACCAAATGGGTCGGGTTCGAAGGTATAAGCGATTTATTAGATCGCTTACCCTTACGACCCTAGACAACGTGGAAATCAGTAGGCATAGTCACAATGGACTATAACCATCGTGATTACGCTCACGTTGCGAAGTTCAAACGAACTTCGCATTGACCAGGTTGGGTCAGAACAGGTTATTTTTTCTGTTGGCCCAATGTTATTGTTTTTGTTGTTTTTATTTGTGTATTTTTCAAGATTCAAGAGTTTGCTGATGGTTTATTAGAGGCAATGGAAAGAGGATTTTTTTGGGGAATTTGGTGGTTTATGTGCCTAAATTATAGTTGCTGGTACTGTTATTATTATTTTTTTGGGTTCATGCGTACTGGCGGAAGGTGGTTTTAGCAATGATGTTTCTTTTGGAGGTGAAGAGGAGTCACATAAATCTGACAAATTTAAGAACCATTGCATAAACCACTCTTGTAGTTGGAGGTAGGCAAGCCGCTTCTTGTTTTAATTCTATGAATAGTTTGAAAATCATGATTTTACAAAGCTTTACAAAAAAGTGTATTATTTAAAAAAATGATTTATTTTTATAGGTAAACAATATAGCAGAGTTACAACCGTTCTATTTGTGTTATTCATACAACATGTTAGATATGAAACATAAATTGTATCGTCTCGCTATTAAATTGAATGTTTGTTCTTACCTTTTATTCAACCGGACAATCGTTGTCTCATAAGATGGAAACTAGACAAAATTTCATAGTATCCCTACCCCAAAAAATAAAAAGAAAAAAAACTCCTTAACTTAAAAAAAATCCATATTTTTTTTTCTCAAATACTCATTTATGGATGGCCAATACAAATAACAGATTCCATGTGGAAACAATGGAATGGATATGAAATCGATTAACGAGAGAAAAAAAATGCAATTTACATGCATTATTCTTACAAAAAAGTATTATCCATACCACGTCACTACCAGAAACGAGTGCCGCAATGCAAAGTATCATCTTCGTCGCATCGCGCGGGCACCCTACTAGTATATTATAATGTATATAAAAATAAAATATATTATAAGTAAAATATCCGAGCTGAGCTAACAAGCGAGCCAAACCGAGCCAATATGGCTTGTTACGAGTCGAGCCAAGCAAGACTCACTTTCTAACCGAGCCGAGCCGACTCGGCTCACTTTCAAACCGAGCTATATCGAATGGGCTTTTTCCAAGCTAAATCCGAGCGAGCTCTGAGCCACGAGCTTTCTGAACAGCCCTAACACTCATTATGGACTATTATATTTCTATTAGGGTAGTATTATATTATATATATCTTTTCTACCAATAATAATTTATGCACTTGACAGAAGTTTGTTCGTTCTTCTTAAATGATTGGCATGTGTAAGTAAGACGATAAATATAAATAATAAACTTAGAACTATCTCTTTGCTTCATATGTAATCTTCCATTAAAAAAACAATGCTTAAAAGCATGTAAGTAATATAAGCTTTAGAATTATTTTATACACAAGCGGTGGCACTGAAAGGCTCATAACATCAAAGAATTCTCGAGATTATAGTCAGACATGGAAGAACTACCGTCAGTCACAGAACTTCCGTTATTTACCCGAGGGACAAAGAAACATGGGGCGTCTTCTGATGAGTGCAAGGATAAATAAAATGAGGGTTTTAGAAAGGTAATATTATCATTTGAATGTTTATTTATCAAAATATCCTCACATGCCTCTCATGCGAGCATATAAGTTAGATGGAGTTAACGTGGTGAACCAAAACCGCAATAGAATAAAAACATTGGTATGTAAATTGCAAGACATTTAGATTTTGTAGAATATAACAATAACCACTAAACCATAGGGACCAAAACCACAATTTACTCTTGAAAAAAAGTATCATGATCTTTTCTCATATGAATTACTCCTCCCCTTGAATTTCAAATGATATTTTTTAGAAAAAATATTACACCGTATTAACGATCATTTCATTCTCCTTAATTTGAGTAGGCTATTGCTATAGTTTTCTTAATTTAAAGAAAATTATTTTACAAGCTATAAAGTTACGTGATACGTACTAGAACATAATCAACGAATACCTAAATCACGTACCATATATGCAACTAGTAACAAATTCTCAAAGTAACACTACATCTATAATCACATACCAAATGATCAATGAATACCTAAATAGCGTACCAGGTACTCAATGTATACCTAAATCTAGAATCATGTGTCATGTGTGCAAAAACAGTAACAGATGCTCAATGTGATAATCACGTACCATGTGTGCAAAAACAGTAAAAAATGCTCAATATAATAATCAGGTACCATGTGAAGCAGTAACAAATACTCCATGTAACATTACATCTATAATTACGTAACGACTTATATTACAAATCTAATCACATAATAACATAAAAACAATTATGTACGAATACATAATCACGTGTTCTCATTATATTGAAGGTATAATTATGTAATACGCATAACTTTAGTAAAAAAAATACACAATCAAAAGAATATAATAACGTAATTATGTACGAATACATAATCACGTGACATTACACCTGTCATATATGGTAAATTATTATAGATGTAGGGTTACATTGAGAATTTGTTACTCCTTGCATATATGGTACTGATACATAATCACGTGACGTTATAGCTTGTAAAATTAAAAAAAAAAATTAAGAAAACTACAGTAATAGCCTACTCAAATTAAAGAGAATGAAATGCTCGTATAGTGCATTTTTTTTAAATATCCCCGTATGAAAAACTTATAAACGTTTGAAAATCGTTTGGGAAATTGGTCACACGATGAAAAGACGATAATACCATTCCCACCCTAAATTAAAAACTACACGTGTCACACTGAGATTATCCCGTAAACTCCGTATGGTAATTCCATCTTGTATGTGATTTGTTTCCTATAAATGCATTGAGAGTGATATCGTATTTACTCATTTGTTTTTGAATAATATATAAGACTTCTATAAAATTGATCGACAAGTCTGCTTATTGAGCTTGTATAATTATCTTGAACGAGTCAAGCAAGCCAATTCAGTTTTAGCTCTTCAACTTAAGCTCAAAGTTAATGCAGTCAACTCAACTCGACTCGTTTATTTCTAACAAGATGAAATTTAAGCGAGCTCGACTTATAAAAACTCGAACCAGGTCATTTATTTTTTAAAATTGCAACTAAAATCAATATATTTTGCATAAATGCAAAGTTTATTACACAGATTCAATATATCCTAATGATAGATCAATGTAAAACTTGGTCTAAGATTCATAAAGATTGGATAGCTATTTGGATTATAAGTGATAAACATTAAAACTTTTGCTTAACATAAACGAGTCAATGAGTGAGTTTACCTTGACATTGACTCATTTGCAAAAGAAGCAATTTCAAGTGTGCTTCTCTCGAACTTTCTATAAACGAATTTTAAGTAGCGAGCTTTTTGAACACCCCTACCTTATGAACTTTAATTTTATTATAGCAAAAGTGATTTGAGCAGTTAAAAAAAAAACATTTCTGACTGAGTGCATGTTTGGGGTTCCTTTTCAGAAGGACTTTTAGAGCTTAAAAGGACTTATTAACTTCTTAAAAGCTAAAAGGAATACCAAACACCATCTGAGAAGGAATTTTGGAGATAAAAGGAATCCCAAACACCATTTGAAAAGGACTTTTATGCTTAATATTGCCTTTTGGGTTAACAAATGCTGCTGCAACCTTTCAAGGTTTAATGAATTCAGTATTTCAGAAATTGTTGAGGAAATCTATGCTGATTTTTTTAACGATGTGTTAGTATATAGTAAAAACATGGATCAACACTTAAAGGATTTGGAAGAAGTGTTGCAATTATTCAAACTTAACCAACTTTATGCTAAAAGATCAAAGTGTAGCTTTGCTGGGGCAAAAGTGGAATATCTTGAGCATGTAATTTCTAAGGAGGGAGTCTCCACTGATCCATCTAAAGTTGAAGCTGTGAGAAATTGGTCTGTTCCTGCAAATGTTAAACAATTGAGAAGATTTTAGGTTTAACTGGTTACTACAGAAGATTTATTTCTTCTTATGGTACCATTACTAAACCATTGACAATTTATTACAAAAGGATGCATTTCATTGGTCTGAGGAAGCACAAAAAGCATTTGAAGTACTGAAGTTAGCCTTAATACAAGCACCTGTCTTAGCACTGCCAGATTGGGCTCAGGAATTTATTGTGGAGACTGATGCTAGTTCAAAGGGTTCGTTTGCTGTTTTAATGCATGGCAAACATCCTATAGCTTTTGTAAGTAAAGCTTTATCTGCTAGACAATGTGTCCTTTCTGTTTATGAAAAAGAGCTGCTGGCAATCCTATTAGCAGTTAAACATTGGCATCAATATCTTATTATGAACCACTTTACTATCCGCACTGATCAGAAAAGTCTATAGCATTTGTTAGAACAGAACATTACAACACCTTTACAACATACTTGGTTAAGTAAATTGATGGGCTATGATTACAATATTGTCAATAAGAAAGGTGTGGAAAACAATGTTGCTGATGCACTTTCTAGAGTACATGGGTCGACTCAATTTCAGATGGCAATTTCTTCTTATGAACCTTTGTTACTGGATAAGATCAAGTCACGTTGGGAACAAGATCCTACAGCTCAACAGTTGATTCAAACATTATCACAAGGGGTAGAGGTGAAACATTTGAAGTGGGATGGTGAGCTATTGACTAGAAAAAAAATGTGGATTGGTAAGAATGACGAGATAAGGCAAGAAAATTTGTGGTTATGTCATTCTTCAGCAATTGGGCGACATTCTGGAATGCAAGCAACTTTACAACGATTTAGAAATATGTTTTATTGGAAGGGAGGTTCTAAAGATATGAAGAAGTTGGTAAAGACTTGTGATACTTGTTTGAAGGCCAAATATGAAGCTATAGACAGTCCAGGATTAGTAAATCCTCTACCTACACCTCAATCCGTATTCACTGACATCTCTATGGATTTTATTAGTGGATTGCCTAAATCGGGTGGAAAAGATACCATTCTAGTTGTAATGGATAGGTTTACAAAATTTGGCCATTTCATTTCCTTGAAACATTCGTTTACAGAAGTACAGGTTGCGCAAGTAATGATGGAAAATATATTCAAGTTGCATGGTTGTCCACAGACAGTTGTATCAGATAGAGACCCTATATTTTTTTAGCAATTTTTGGAAGGAGTTCTTGAAGTTACAAGGAATAAAGCAAGCCCTTTCTACTGCATACCATCCACAATCAGATGGCCATAATTAAGTGTTGAATAGATGCTTAGAAGCTTATCTAAGATGCATGGTTATGTTCGAACCTGATGCTTAGATAAAATGGTTATCTCTTGCTCAGTGGTGGTACAATACCACTTGGCATTATGCTATTAGAATGACCCCATTTAAGGCTCTTTATGGTGTTGATCCTCCAATATATTTACCTTATGTTCCTTGCAATACAACTGTGGCAGACTTGGAAAGTTGGTTTAGGAGTATAGAGGAGATGTTGGTGATTTTAAAGTAGTCGTTGGAAAGAGCAAAGAATAGAATGAAACAGTTTGTGGATCATAAAAGGAGTGATAGAAGTTTTGAAGTGGGAGATTAGGTTTATTTGAAATTACGGCCATATGTTCAAACATCTTTAAGACTGCACAAATATTCGAAGTTGTCTCAGAAGTATTTTTGGTCCTTTTAGGGTATTGAGGAAGGTGGGCGTCGCAACTTATACCTTATAACTTCCTAGGGGATCTCATTTACGTCCTACGTTTCATGTTCCGTTGTTAAAGAAAGCGTATGGACCTCCTATTAAACCGATAGTTCTTCCAGATGCAATAGAGTCTGCATTGCAGCCTTTGGCTATTTTAGACAAGGAAATTGGCTAAGCAATGGAATAAGCCAATTGTGAAATTTTTGGTTCAGTGGAAATATATGCCTGTTCATGATTCTACTTGGGAAGTTGCTGATGAGTTTATGTTGAGATTTCCAGATTTTAAAGTGGATTCTTGAGGACAAGAATCTTAATGGGGGGAGTTTTGTTACATGTCATAATAGTATTACTTAGTTTTTACATATTGTAATAAGTCGAGAGTCTGTTTTGTAATAAGTGAATTGTTGTAAGGGTAGGTTGTAAGCATGCAACGAGCGGTAGTTAGTCGTTATAAATAGTTGTAATAAGTGAGTTACTTAGTTTGGTAATGAAATTGGTTTTCTCTCCTATTTATGATTCTCTCAATTTCATATCCTAACAAAATTATAAGTAAACATACAACTAGAATGAGATTATTATTCAAAATGTTGCATGTGGATAAAAATGAAAGCTTTAGAAATCATCCCTAGGGGTCTATTTCTTGGCTCTAAAGCAATCTGAAACTTTGTACATTTACTTAAGATTTAACATATTTCCACAGGTCGAAGCCACTGTCCACCGGTGCTGTACGTCCGAAGTATTTACTCAAGACACTACAAACAAAATGTCATTTAGTGACACGCAAAAAGTGTCAGAAATAAAAAAAAAGTGCCACCAAAGGCCCCTGTGAGAATGGGCGGCACATAAAAAAGCTGCCACTAGAAGCGTTGACGCTAAAACCTTTTAGTGGCACTTTTTCTATCTGCCGCACAAAATTTTACCCCTTTTAGGGGCACTTTTTTATGCCACAATATAAAAGAAACCTTTAGTGGCACAAATGTTGTGTCGGTAAAATTGTTTCTATATAGATATATGTATTGTTTTTAGTGGCACATAATTTTGCCACAAAAATCATATTATTTTTGTCTGTGGTTTCAATTAGGGAGAAGATGTCGAATGGGAAGGGAGGAGGATGGTTAGGGTTTAGAATCTAGAATCAGATAAGTTCAGCTTTTTTAGTTAAGGGTATGTTTGGCTAAGCTTATTATAGTTAAAAAGGACTTTTGGAAAAGGACTTTTGGGAAAAGGACTTTTTGAAAAGGAGTTTTTAAAAAAAGTGTTTGGATTAGCTTATTGATGTAAAATGACTAAAATGGGCATTCTTTTAGATATAAGGGGGTAAAGAAGGGGTATATTGATAATTTGTAGTTTGAAAAGTTAAAAGCTGGCCAAGAAGTCACAATATTGTGACTTCTTGAAACCTCCTTTTTCTTCTTTGCAAAAAGTCATTTCTAAAAGGACTTTTGGCTTAGCCAAACACAAAAACAACTTATTGGCTTTTTGATAAGTCAATAAGCCAATAAGTTGTTTTGAAAAGCTTAGCCAAACATGCCCTAAAATGTATATATATATATATAGGGAGAAGATCATGCGAGAACCACCTCTTATTGTGAGAACCGCGAGAACCAATGTGAACACACCAAAAATGCCTAAAAATAGCTAAAAATCACACAAAAATTTTTTTTTTTGATTTTTTTAATATTTTTTAGGTTAAAATCGCTACTTTTCGAAGCCAAAAAAAAAAAATTTTAAAATTTTTTTAGATTTTTTTAGGTTTTTTGGGGGTTTAGTTTTTAGCATTTTAGCTTGGGGGGGGGGGGGGGTGGGGTGGGGTTAGGTTTTTTAAGGTTTTTTTTAGGTTTTTTTTTGGGGGGGGGGGTGGGGGTTAGGTTTTTTTAGGTTTTTTTTAGCTATTTTAGGTTGTGTTCACATTGGTTCTCAAGGTTCTCACAATAAGGGTGGTTCTCGCATGAGCCCCTCCCTATATATATATATATATATATATATATATATATATAAATGCTTAAAATAATACAAAAACCGAAAATAAAAGTTGTATAAAGTATAACACATCTTATAACAATGTAGATATCTTATTACAACGTTTTTTTTTACTTATGCTTAGTTTTTTAATTTATTTAACTATAAAAAGTATACATACATAATTATTTAAAATGTAATATTATTGTTTTTTTTATAAAACTAATATAAACTACTTAGTTGTTACATACGATTTATTTCGTAAGTAATGTTCTTTGATAGTACTCTTTTTTTTTAGTGTGTTTAACTTGATACATAAAAAAACTTACTTTGGGATGGAGAGTTAATGAGTCACCCACACAAAGAAAAATTATATTTGGTTCACGGTTTAGAGCTCTATGATTCCATATTTGGGGTGCAGGAAAGAGGGGATTTTTTTTAATTAACTCCTTGAAATCTGCAATGACATACGCAAAGTGCCATTAAAAACATAAATTAGTGACACAAATGCTAAATGCCACTAAATTATGTCTTAAGCAAATATGACACAAAAGCTAAATGCCACTGAAAGCGTGTGTCACTAAACATCTTTTTTTTAAGTAATATTTATTTACTTTAGACACAAAGTTGGTCAATAGTTGGTAGAAAAGAGATGCCAAAACCAGACCAGGAAAAGTAATTTAGTAGCAAGAAACTCATCAGCGCCATCAAAATGAAACTTTAACTAGAGTAGCAATGAAGCCAGTTACATGTCTCTTCTAATTTAAAATATGGCAACTAATTTGCAATGTGGCGTTGCTAATTCAGAAATCTGATCACGTATCTTATAATGTTCATGCACTAAAATTCCACACAATAGAAAATAGAAAATAGAAAACCCCAATAAACAAAGTTTTAACTACACCAGCAAGATACTACAAAACCGATTTATTTTTCATCCATTAACCGGCTAGCAATGTCACTTAGTTGACTACTTTAATATCTAACATTGGAAACAAACAAATTCAAACTAGAGCAAACCCTTCAAGCCCACATAAGTGGCTCTTTGCTTATGGTCGCTTGCTTCTCCATAGGCCAACAACTGCAACAAGAGTAACAGTCACAACAACAGCTGGTGCAGCAATGCCAGTCACCCCACCTGTATAAAATACAACAACAAAAAATCAAGCTTACCATAATACCGGTTACCAAAGAATTTGTACCTACCCTTCTTGAGACGACACTCAACAAATTTCTTGAGAATTTTTGGCTCTTCCCACTCTGGTTCAATCTGTAAAAGTTCAGATATTACACTCCACTATATATATAAACATAAAGAAAATTCATATACAAGACAAGAACCCAAAGGGGAGCCTTTTTCTTTCTTGCATATAAGATTAAGGAGTACAAGTTTCATGAGGATATGATACCATTAGACAACTATCAACAAAACCCTTGCTTTTCTTGTAGTCCCCCTTCCGGAAGTATCCGACTGCCAACATATATAGATGTACACAATGTTCACCTTCATCCACGTAGTCTCCCAATACACTTTCAAGATTGTCTATTCCGTATTGTACATCTTCCGGTTCTTTTGAATGAACAAGAGCGGATACGTAGTGATCAAGATCCATATTTTTCAGATCCATATTTTTCATTGAAACAGAAGCCTCATTTTTTCCCCATATATGATGATGTCTTGCCTATTTGCATGCACATCTTTAATCATATATAGATAGATATAGATAGATCAACATAACATGGATTATGATCCATATAATGTGTTGCCTATTTGACTTGTTAGTAATACCCTCCCTATCTTATAATATTTCAATCAAATCGAACGATGAATGGATATGTGGATTTTCTTCGTCTATATTTACAATAACAAATTCATGGAGATAATTTTCATGTTGATTTTGATGACCATCCACAAACCAAACATTAATTAAATTAATGAATTGGTATGTTGTATACTTACAACAACAATACGGTGAGCCATCCAACAACTAATATCGTGGCCAGTGATGAAGCTGCATATTTTATCCATCACCTTTCCGATGGTTTCCATTGCTACAATTTGATGAAATCAAAATTAGTAAAAATCCATCACCTGGTTGGTTTCCATTACTATTGAATTCGTTTATCTATTTTAAGTAGTTATTTGTTTATTCGACTAAATTAATTATAAATAAATTTATCTAAATATTAATAAAAAAAACTTCCACATAGAATTTTCTCTTTCAACTTATTAAATATTAATTTTCTCTTTCAACTTATTAAATATTAATTGATAATATTATTAATATATATAATATCTAATAAATCATTAATATCTTGAATTAATATAAATATATCTAATATCTAATAAAAATTCGGATATGTGAATTTACTTGAACATTAAAGTTATAAGAACACATAATTAGGTATTATTTTATATTTTTGATTATTTAATGATATTATCATAAAATATGAAGAAAATAAAAAAAATAAAAAAACAGATTTATTAAGTATAAAAATGTAAACGAAATTTTAATTTCCATACTATTAATTTATTTTTTTTGTGCTTCCTAGCATTGTACCCTATGCTTGAGGGAGGGGTTTCAAACATATTTGTCTTCATCTATATCTATATCTATAATAAATGAAACCATTGGGGGACACATGTCACCCTATGGTTGATGCCAAATAAGCTGACACCTAAGCATACATGGGCATAGCTAAAAATCAAGGATTGGGAAGTTTATTTTGTACGTTTCTTAATCTCTCATTCAATCATTAACATCAAACCATTACCCCCAAAACCCTAAACGTCGATTCTTCGTCTCACCTCTTCAATCGATCCTGTTCGACGGCGATTCTTCTTCTCACCGCTTCAATCGATCCTGTTCGACGACCTTTATCAATCTTCATTATTCATCAGTGATAATCGACGGTAAGGATTCCGATATGCTCCTCTTTGACGATTGATTTATTGAATAATCGACGGTTTTGTTATTTATTGATTTAGTGATTATCGTTTTCATCTTATTGATTGATGATGATTATAGTTAGGTTTTTAATCGACGATATTAGAATCGATTATTCTATGCTTTGATTCGTTTGGTTTAAATATTGTTTTAGTGATTGAATGTTAGTTAAATCTCGATGTTAGATTGTCTGTTTGTTATTGTTTTTTGGCACAAGATTTCGTTTGGTTTGATTCTATTATTTTTGTTCCATCTTTTGATGAACACAACCCCTGTTTGTAGTTATTGTTCAAATTTAAACCCCGATTGATGTTGGTTTTGTTTACAGTTTCAACGTTAGGGTTTGTAATACACGATTTTGTTGTTTGCTTGATACATATTTTTGGTATTAGGGTTTTAATTTTTGTGTTCATGTACTTGTATTTGTTGTTTATCATCAGCCGTTTTGATGTTATTGATGCTCTATATTGGTTTTTCATATGATTTGAAACTCGAATACATTGATCGTCAATACTCAATTTTGAGAGTATAAATTTCATTTGATGTTGTTTATGTGTACAGTTTGTTCTTTAGTGTTCTAAATAAGTGATTATGGTGTTTGACAGATTATGTTTTATGGTTACAAGTTAATGAATGTTATTTGAAAAGCGATTTTATATGGACTGTTTGTTTTGTCTTTTAGATGAACACATTGGCTGCCTATACTCAATATTGAATGTGAAACGCCGATTTTTGTTGTTTTTTTATACTAAACAGTCTTTAGATGGAAGTCTTATGTTGTTTTTTATTCCATCTCTTGATGAATACATTGATCGTTAATAGTCAATATTGAAAGTGTAGATTTCATTTTATGTTGTTTATGTGTACAGTTTGTTCTTTAGTGTTCTAAATAAGTGATTATGGTGTTTGACGGATTATGTTTTTTTTATGGTTATAAGTTAATGAATGTTATTTGAAAAGCGATTTTATATGGACTGTTTGTTTTGTGTTTTAGATGAACACGATACTCGTTATTGAAAGTGAAACGCCGATTTTTGTTGTTTTTATAATAGTAAACAGTCTGTAGATGGAAGTCTTATGTGAACTGTTATTTTGTAAATGTTATATACGTTGGTTTATTGATCCTAGGTTAAATTCAATTTTATGTTGTCATTTACTGTCACGGCCCCAGCCCCGGTTTGACCCGGTCAGGAGCCGCGGGACAGGAACACGTGGTATTTATGATGTGACAGCGGAAGATTTTACAGGATCTTTTTAAAACTCAAAATGCCCAAATATTTTTTTATTTCATCACTCGGGATAAACCCCGTTATTTTACAATAGAGGAATTTCACAAGTAAATTCCCTGATTTATTAAAACATGTTTATTTATTTTAACTGAGCCACCTCTTCAAGCTTGTTAGTGCTCCGTAGCACGTTTTCCTTGATTTACAGCAGGTCGCCTGAAACATGTTTTAAAAATATTTTATCAGCGGGGAAATGCTGGCGAGTTATTCAAATTTAATAAAACGACACATAGTTATAATTTACAGCATAAGAGCGATTACAATGGCTTCTATCTTATTTTTTTATCTGGCGCCGTGTCACCTGGTGACGATGGTCATACCACTATTGGGTCTTTCCCCAAGTAGTGATGTTTATCACTGTTAGGATTTATTAGCCTAACCCGTAAGAAATTAGTAATGTGCACAATACCCCACTAGCCAGTGATTTAAGATAACCACGACTTAATCCCTGTAATTATAACATTTGAAAATGGAGTATTGTAAAATACTTTTGATAAAAGAGAATAACTCACATTGCAGATTTAATACGGGCAGAGTCTAGCCTACTGATTAGCCTTGTTAACCTAGTTCAAATAACAATGTACACGAAAACTAGGTTAGTAACTTTAATCCAACTTTTTACGAAAACTCACGAGATCGAAACCTTCACAATGAATGACAAAGTGCGATACTTAAACATCCATCGAATGACAAAGTATAACCCAAGTTTGAGCAGCACTTAAACATCCATTGGATTGATTTCTATCGACCGGACATTAAATCGTAGCAGCGATCGAGTTATTACCCTGTTATTGCGGCAGCGTTTCGTGTTTGTGTGTGTTTTTATAGTAAACAGGTGATATCTCGAAGTGTAAAGTGAATTTTAACGTCGAACGAACGCAGAAATCTAAGTCCCACACCCCTCTATTTATATCTGGAAAACAGCCCCCTCGCATGGCGCGAGGGGCTGTCGCGTGGCGCGAGGGGTACCACCCTACCATAGGGTAGCACCGTGTCTCAGTAGCTTGGGTGAGTTGGTCGTTCGTTCAATTTCATTTTACACATAAAACTGTGTTGATAATATCAACTAGGAAACACCCCCCCTGAGTTTTAGGGGCCCTGATCCTGATTCCGATTGTTCTGAAAATTTTAGGGGTTATGCAGGATCACTTGGGGGTCTTAATTAGGGTTTCCTTTTGGACAAAATATAATAAGAAATAATAGTTTTGGTGAGATTTGTTACATCCTCCCCACCTTAATAAAAATCTCGTCCTCGAGATTTTCTGGAATAAGTGAGGATACTTTCGCTTCATCTCCAATTCCAGTTCCCAAGTGTACTCAGATCCTCTCTTTGAATCCCACTTGACTTTGACGAGTACTAACCGTTTGCGTTTGAGAAACTTAACCTTTCTGTCTTCTATCTGAAGAGGTTTCTCAATAAATTTTAACTTTTCGTTTAACTCTATATCTTGAAGAGGTACTACCAGGATTTCATCAGATAAACATTTCTTGAGATTGGATACATGAAATACATCATGTACTCCAGCTAACTCTTCTGGTAGTTGTAAGCGATATGTGAGTGGTCCTATACGTTGGATCACTGGAAATGGTCCTACGTATCTTGGACTCAGCTTTCCTTTCTTTCCGAACCGAACAACTCCTTTCCAAGGAGAAACTTTTAATAACACCTTATCTCCAACTTGAAATTCTAATGGCTTACGTCGATTATCTGCATAACTTTTCTGGCGATCTCGAGCCGTCTTTAGTCTTTCCTTAATTTGAGTGATCTTGTCGGTAGTCTCTTGCACAATTTCAGGTCCTGATAATTGACTTTCTCATATCTCTGCCCAATAGACTGGGGTTCTACACTTTCGTCCGTATAGTGCTTCGAATGGGGCAGCTTCAATGTTTGAATGATAACTATTGTTATAGGAGAATTCAATTAAAGGTAAATGGTTGTCCCAATTCCCACCAAAATCGATCACACATGCCCTAAGCATGTCTTCCAAAGTTTGGATCGTCCTTTCACTTTGTCCATCTGTTTGAGGATGGTATGCAGTACTTAAATTTAGTCGGGTTCCCATTGCTTCTTGGAAACTTTTCCAAAAATGGGAAGTGAAACGACTATCCCTGTCCGATACAATAGAGAGTGGAACACCATGTAAGGATAAAACTTCATCTACATACAACTTGGCTAATCTTTCCATGCTAAAGGTTTCTTTCATAGGTAGAAAATGAGCTGATTTGGTTAATCGATCCACAATTACCCAAATCGCGTCATTACCCTTTCTGGTTTTGGGTAACTTAGTAACAAAATCCATTGTTATGAGTTCCCATTTCCATACAGACATTTCTAATTGTTGTAGTAGACCTGAAGGTTTCTGGTGTTCTGCCTTAACTTGTGAACAAGTTAGACATTTAGAAACATATCTAGCTATGTCCTTTATCATTCCTATCCACCAGAAGTTATTCCTTAAATCTTGGTACATCTTATTGTTACCAGGATGCATGGTATATCTAGATTTATGGGCTTCCTCTAAAATCTTATTTCTTAAGTCTCCATGCTTAGGTACCCAAATCCTTATTTTATGGAATCTCCAAATTCCATCTGCTCCTTGCTCTAATTCTTTTATCTGTCCTTTCATTCCTTCAGCAACATCCTTGATTGCTGTTTCCTGAACATCCTTTAATTGTTCCATTAAATCTAACTGTAGATTTAATCTAAGAGCACGAACTCGCTTTTGCTTTTCATGATACTTATGACTTAAGGCATCTGCAACTATGTTTGCCTTTCCTTCGTGATATTGAATATCACAGTCGTAGTCACTTAGGATTTCCATCCACCTTCTTTGTCTCAAGTTTAATTCTTTTTGCCCAAATATATATCTTAAGCTCTTATGATCTGTATAGACAGTAAACTTACTACCATACAGATAATGTCTCCAAATCTTAAGGGCAAAAATTATGGCGCCTAATTCTAAGTCATGAGTCGTATAGTTTTCTTCGTGCTTTTTCAATTGCCTTGATGCTACGCAACTACCTTTTTGCGTTGCATTAACACACATCCCAATCCTAGTTTTGAAGCATCACAATATACTTCAAAATCTTCTATTCCTTCAGGTAAAGCTAAAATTGGAGCATTGGTTAATTTCTGTTTTAAAATCTTAAAGGCTTCTTCTTGTTTAGGTCCCCATTCAAACTTAACTGCTTTACAGGTTAGCTTAGTTAATGGTACAGCTATCTTGGAAAAATCCTTAATAAACCGCCTATAATATCCGGCTAACTCTATAAAACTTCTAATTTCCATTGCTGACTGCGGGACCTTCCATTTGGTAATCGCTTCTATTTTAGCAGGATCTACGTGAATACCTTCGTGATTCACCATGTGTCCTAAAAATTGCACTTCCTGTAGCCAAAATTCACACTTCGAGAATTTGGCGTAAAGCTTCTCTTTTCTTAACAAAGTTAAGAGTACATGCAGGTGCTCACAATGTTCTTCCTGACTTTTGGAATAAATGAGTATATCGTCGATGAAGACAATTACAAATTTATCCAAGTACGATTTACAGATTCTGTTCATCATGTCCATAAATGCTGCAGGAGCATTTGTTAACCCAAAGGGCATGACTGTAAACTCGTAGTGACCATACCTAGTTCTGAAAGCAGTTTTAGGTATGTCTTCTTCCTGTACCTTCAATTGATGATATCCGGAGCGCAAGTCGATCTTAGAAAAGTATCTAGTTCCTTGTAATTGATCGAAAAGATCATCAATCCTAGGTAATGGGTATCGATTCTTAATTGTAACCTTATTCAATTCCCTATAATCGATACACATTCTCATTGAACCATCTTTCTTCTTTACAAACAACACTGGCGCTCCCCATGGAGAGGAACAAGGTTGTATAAATCCTTTGCTCAATAATTCATCTAATTGCTTTTTCAATTCTAGCATTTCTGTGGGTGCTAACCGATAAGGTGTTTTGGCTATCGGTATAATTCCAGGAATTAGGTGAATTCTAAATTCTACTTCCCTATCAGGTGGTAATCCAGGTAATTCTTCTGGGAATACCTCTGGGTAGTCTGATACTACTGGAATTTCCTTGAGTTCCTTACTCTTAGTGTTAATGATTATCAAAATCATATACACTATTCCTTGCTTTCGTTCATAACTAGCAACTTTCATTACTGGAATGAACTTTAGTGGCTTACGTGGCTGATCTCCTGTAATCACCACTAACTCTCCTGTGGTTGTATGAATTTCTATGGAATTCTTATCACAAAGAATTCAAGCATGGTTGGCTACCAACCAATCCATTCCTAACACCACATCGAATCCGGCTAAATTCATAGGTAACAGGTTTGCAGAGAATTTATGGCCTAATAGTTCTATCTTTCCTTCTTGCACAACCTTATCTATTTTAACAGAATTTCCATCTGCCGTTTCGACTGTAAAAATCTGCCTAAGTTTGGTTAAGGGTAAATTAAGTGCTTGGTAGAATGAAGTATTTATAAAACTTTGGTTTGCACCAGAGTCAAATAATACTTTTGCGTAAACATTGTGAACTAGAAATGCACCAGCTATTACATCAGGAATTAGCTCGGCTTCCTGGGTAGTCAGCTGGAAGGCTCTTACGTTCTTCTTGTTAGTTCCTTCGGTAGTTTTGACTTTGTTATCAGCTGGTTTGACCAATTTTGGGCAGTCTGGACTAATATGTCCAGCTTCTCCACAGTTGTAACAGACTGTGGATTTCTTCTTCCTGCAGTCTTCTTCTTGGTGCCCCGGAATTTTGCAAAAATTGCAATATCCCTTGCATCTTCCAAAATGCTTTCTTTTGCAGGCATTGCAAAATGGAACAGTGGAAGATTGCCCAGTTCCTCTTCTCTTGAAATTACTACGGTTACCCACACGGAATCCCTGGGTAATCTTTTGGGCTACTTCCTTCTTCCGGTTTTCTTCTTTTGTGCGTACCAGTTCGTCAGTCAGAGTGTTAGCTAACTCCACCGCATCATCGATCGTGCGGGGTCTCGCAGCCTTGACAATATTACGGATTTCACCAATTAAGCCCCAAATGTAGCGAGATATAAGTACCGGCTCTGGCGAGGCCAGTGTTGGTACCACCCTAGCATATTCGAAAAATGTCGAAGTATACCCTCGACAATCAACGCCTACCATCTGATGATTTAGGAATTTATTGGTCATTTGTTCCTTTTCGTACTCGGGACAGAATTTTCTTTCTAAAAGACTTTTAAATTCTTCCCAATTTATGGCATAGGCCACATTCCTTCCTTTGGCTTGAAGTACCGTATTCCACCATTCTAGCGCCCCTTCTTTAAAAAGATGCGATGCGTTCATGACCTTGTCGTCCTCGCCACATTTACTTATCATAATTAATGCTTTGGTTTTCTCTAACCAATGCAGTGCTGCAGTTGCCCCTTCGTTACCTGCAAACTCAGCTGGTTTACAGGCAAGAAACTCCTTATAAGTACAACCAGGTGTTTCAACTTTTATTTTCTTAAGGAGTGGAGCTTGTATCCCCTCATTGTCGTTATTAATATGGTTGCCGCCTCCGTTTACACTATTACTAAAATTATCGCCTTGTGTGCATTTGCTAGGAATAATCTGTTGAGGTTCAACTGGATTTCGAGCAGCAGCAAGTATTGCTGGAATAGCATTGGCTATTCCCTGAGCAACGATATTTTCGATATCTTGCCTATTCAGAAATTGATCCTCATGATTGTGCTCAGATTGGTTACCCTCGTTAACTTGTTCATTACCAGCGTTTGCCATCTGTTAATTAACTTATATAAGTGATTAGTATAAAATAATTTAATAACTAAATATAACAAAACAATCGCACATAATCATATTAACACTTATAGCCAAAATTGTCGATTTTTCGACTTCCATTTTTATATATTATATTATGCATCCGTGCAAACTGATTTTCTTACAAAAGTTTTATTTTTAGGTTATTATATATACTTATATTTTTATTACTATTATTATTATACAAACACAGTTTCACAACCACATTTTCCCTAGTCCGCTAGTCTTTCAGAAATGATGTTCCCTTTCATCGTATTTCCAGGAGATTTGTTCCCATATCTCCCGAATCTTATTCCCTGCATCCATTAGTTCTTCGCCAAAATGGCGAAGTTCAGCTAAGTTTTCATTACTCATTGGTGGGTTTGGTGCAGGTTCTGGGTCGAACTGAGGGAAAAGGTATAGGGATTATTTAGGAGGTTTTGGAATTGCCAATCGTTGGTCCACCATTCGTCCATTTCTCCTTGAGGTTGAGTGTGGATTAAAGGTTCTGGGATGGTTGGTTCCAGGTTTATTGGAAGTTGGGTTTCAACAGAATAAGGGAAAATATTTGTATTGATAGGCCTAAGGATATCACAGCTTGCCAGTATGTGATCCAGTTCCTCTTGCAATGGTAATTCCTCGGCTTGCCTAGAACTTTCCCCAATTTCTACTATTGTTTGCCTAGGACGTTCCCCAATTTCTATCCCTTTTCCTTTATCTATAGGATTCTCTATTTTGGGAATTCTCCTAGTCGCTGGTTTCCTTCTGCGTACACGTCTCCAACCCACAAATCTTCTTCTTTTCTTAGGTTTTGATTTTTCCGGTGGTGGAGCTTGGAATTCCATGGGTTCTTCAACATCAGCCAAGTAACCAGTAAAGTCTCTGGAAACTTCTATTTTCACAGGATAGAGATTGAGATTCTCAAGAGCTTCAGATAATTCATTCATGCTGTTTAGCATTTATGAAGAAACACACAAAATTCTAGGTTAAAAGTTTGTAAATTAATTTTTTTCACAGAATCACAAAAATGGAATCAGAATTTTAATATTAATTACAAATATCTAATAAACCATTTTATTGAAACAAAATATTTATTTTTAGTACAACTAAAATTGTAAAGTTTCTGACTTGTAGGTGACATAGGTGCTAGTACTGGTTTGGTGATTTAAAATATAAGTTAGCATTTACTGCTATAGTGGCTAACATATAGAGATTTGCCCATTGTTCATCTAACTCATCTTCCCATGGTGGTTTATTACTTATTTCCTGGGCTTCCTTATTAATTATTCCTTTTTTTCGTTGTAATTTCCTCATTTTCTCTTGACTTTTTCTAATAATCAAACTTCTTTTATTAGGAGAAAGTGGTTTCTCATACTGTGCCTTACGAACAAATATTCCTTCCTCAGTATCTACTGAATATCTTGAGGAATTTGATTGGGATGAGGATCCTTTATCTTTTGGTACACTATCTAATTTAAGATAGATGTTCGAAAGCTTTTGCTTACCCATGCTGTAACTTAACAAATAGTCAGTCAAAAAGACACATAATCACAGAATGGCAAATCAGAAATTTAAGTATTTTAAATACTTAATAGGCTTAAATCAGTGGCTCTTTTAAATGCTCTGATACCACATTTTCCTGTCACGACCCCAACCCCGGTTTGACCCGGTCAGGAGCCGCGGGACAGGAACACGTGGTATTTATGATGTGACAGCGGAAAATTTTACAGGATCTTTTTAAAACTCAAAATGCCCAAATATTTTTTTTATTTCATCACTCGGGATAAACCCCGTTATTTTACAATAGAGGAATTTCACAAGTAAATTCCCTGATTTATTAAAACATGTTTATTTATTTTAACTGAGCCACCTTTTCAAGCTTGTTAGTGCTCCGTAGCACGTTTTCCTTGATTTACAGCAGGTCACCTGAAACATGTTTTAAAAATATTTTATCAGCGGGGAAATGCTGGCGAGTTATTCAAATTTAATAAAACGACACATAGTTATAATTTACAGCATAAGAGCGATTACAATGGCTTCTATCTTATTTTTTTATCTGGCGCCGTGTCACCTGGTGACGATGGTCATACCACTATTGGGTCTTTCCCCAAGTAGTGACGTTTATCACTGTTAGGATTTATTAGCCTAACCCGTGAGAAATTAGTAATGTGCACAATACTTCACTAACCAGTGATTTAAGATAACCACGACTTAATCCCTGTAATTATAACATTTGAAAATGGAGTATTGTAAAATACTTTTGATAAAAGAGAATAACTCACATTGCAGATTTAATACGGGCAGAGTCTAGCCTACTGATTAGCCTTGTTAACCTAGTTCAAATAACAATGCACACGAAAACTAGGTTAGTAACTTTAATCCAACTTTTTACGACAACTCACGAGATCGAAACCTTCACAATGAATGACAAAGTGCGATACTTAAACATCCATCGAATTTACGACGAATGACAAAGTATAACCCAAGTTTGAGCAGCACTTAAACATCCATTGGATTGATTTCTATCGATCGGACATTAAATCGTAGCAGCGATCGAGTTATTACCCTGTTATTGCGGCAACGTTTCGTGTTTGTGTGTGTTTTTATAGTAAACAGGTGATATCTCGAAGTGTAAAGTGAATTTTAACGTCGAACGAACGCAGAAATCTAAGTCCCACACCCCTCTATTTATATCTGGAAAACAGCCCCCTCGCGTGGCGGGAGGGGCTGTCGCGTGGCGCGAGGGGTACCACCCTACCATAGGGTAGCCCCGTGTCTCAGTAGCTTGGGTGAGTTGGTCATTCGTTCAATTTCGTTTTACACGTAAAATTGTGTTGATAATATCAACTAGGAAACACCCCCCCCCCCTGAGTTTTAGGGGCCCTGATCCTGATTCCGATTGTTCTGAAAATTTTAGGGGTTATGCAGGATCACTTGGGGGTCTTAATTAGGGTTTCCTTTTGGACAAAATATAATAAGAAATAATAGTTTTGGTGAGAGTTGGTACATAAGTTTATAGGCGAGATGGTGTACGGATTCGCTGCCCGTGTGTGGAAGAACGACAAAAAATCGTTGGTTAGTATTGATATTATAAGAATTTAAAAAAATTGTTCTTTAATATAAGACTTTGTGAGTACTGATATTATAATTGCCATTAACGATGCTTGCCTTTTCCTTTTACTGAAACTTCCTGCTGGTTATGGTGACTGGATTAAGACGTTTGGTTATCCAGAGAAGAATGCGGTCATTCGGACCCAAAATGAGAGGATCTTTGAAGTCAAAGTGATGAACCTTGCAGGCGACTACTTTCTTTACAACGGCTGGTTGGATGTGGTCACGTCATTGAAGTTACCACACAATTTGTGGGTTGTTTTCCAGTATGAAGAAGCTTTATCTTCGTTCCGGCTGTTCTACTTTTATCAAGACATTTCTCTTGCGCCTCCTGATTATTTCTACTACAAACCTGGAAATGTAAAAGACCGAGACGACTGCATGGTACTTGAACATATACAGTTTTAAATTATTTTATCTTTGCATTCATACATTGTTTTGTTTATCATGTATACCATCGATCCTGATATATGGTTTTGTACTATGTGTAGAATGTGAACAGGTTGTTTGTTCATCACAAGATGCTGAATACCTGTCCTTCATATCCTGTTGTGGTGTGGTCGGCTGGAAATCGTAAATGGTTTGTTCGGATGGATGTGTTAGACCATGAGCTTTACATTACCACAGGTTGGAGTCAAATTAAGAAGGAGAAGTCGATAACAGATGATCATTTGTTGGTTTTTGAAATGGTTGATTTGAGGACTGTCACACCCCAACCGATGGCGGAAACATCAGAGTGAGACGAAATAGATTGCAAGAGACTTCATAACACTATTTGTGACAAGTATTTAAATGATAAATTTTCATTTCATTTCTAAAGATTCAATTACAAGGATTTGAAACAAATACAACATGAATAATGAAATATAATACAAATAAAATACAAAATTTAAAGTGTGTATCTAAGCATCCTACTAAATTCCATGCATCATCATCATCATCCCTAAACCTGCAACATGTTTTAAAAGTATAGTTCAATACAAAGGTATTGGCGAGTACATTAGTTTTAGACTCGTGGCATATGTATAAAAAGGTATTTTCAATCCAACATAGAAATTGGTATACAAGGTCAATCTATCATGCATAACAATATGTCAACTCTAGTGTCCACTTGTATTTAGCATCCCTCGACACAAAAGTGATGAGACCGTTATAGAATAAAGACTCAACAAAACCCCGTCGGGTGGTGTGCTACTCCTATAGCGCTATAATTGTTAAGCCGAGTTAACAAGTAGTATGTATTGTAGCATGAACCTAAGCATAACAACGCATGTATAAGGATTGAACGAATAAAAACATGTTTGTGAATCGTGCATTTTAACAAGTAAAACATGTTGCATCCAATGTGTATTAAAAGAAAAATGGGTCAAGTGTACTCACAAAGTTGCATATGCTTTCCGATTATCCCATGTGACGAAGTTGTTGAGACTAGGAAGTTGAATGTGTTCGATTTGGAGTTTAAGAGGTGTTTACATATGGTTCTAGGGATTTGGAGTTTAAATAACATGAAAAATAAACATATGAAAATAATCATTTAACACCTATGACACTTGTTCTTGACACTATGAAACTCTAAAAGAGTTTAAATGTTTTCATGGAACAAAGTTCCATTAGAATCGTGACAAGTTGTCAAGGCCTAAGATGATACAATCTACTAGCTTGACGAATGCCCATTAGTTCATCACCAAGAGTTCGATTATTTGGTTGTTACATAAGTATTACATAGTGTATATTACATCATATAAGTCAAGCATGAGGTAGAATATTAAAGTCTTCATTTAGACACCTCTAAGTATCATGGAATTCATACATGAGGTAGGAAGAACAAAGCTTCCATTTAGGTACCTCTATTGTTCACCACTACACTTGTTGTTATGAACAACAAGGAGGGTCATGAACTTACAAGAAACAATAGAATATGAACAACTAATCTATGAGAAAACATCAAGCAATGTGTGGATTTTCAAGTAGGTTAGCCCAAGCTAATCCTAAATCACACAATCATCAAGTCTTGAACTTGAGCATCACTTGTGGGTTAAAACCCTTGAACAAAACAGAAAGTTTGTGAGGTTTATACCTCTGATTTTGAATGTCTTAACCTTGTTTTTAAGCCTAACTAACCATAGAAGTGGTTATAAGCATAAGGACATAGGTTTGAGATGAGTTTCCTCAAGTTTAAACAAGTTTATCAAAGTTTGAAACAAGAACAGAAAAATCAGTCCACTTTGGAGCCCTTTTGGAAACATTCCAGGCTCTGTTTTTCCAGGGAAAACCCATGGAAACGTAGCTAAGGTCAATACAAAGTAGTAGGAAAAAGAATCGAGTGAATTGGATAAGAATTGAGTGAGTTATGCTCACTTTAGTGAAGTGGTATAAATCTGCTCGAACTTCTGCAATCAGCTACGGTTTGGAGTGTTTGAGAGTGAATGGAGAGTGTTTAGAAAGTGAAAAATGCTGGGAGGAGGCTTGGGTTATATAGGGGATGGATTAGGGTTTCATTGGGTTGGGCTTTGGAAGTGTTTAGTGGGCTAAATAACTCAAAACAAGGAAATTAAGTGGGCTGATGCAAGGCTGTTAACAGTCCTATAATTTTTATTTTATTTTATTTTTTGGACATTAGAAGGTATATATTTGATGTTTAATAAAGTGTTACATGGTGTCTAGTATGTATGTAACTTGTAACAAGGTCCAAAATGTATAAATGACATGTTTTAATTTAGCAAAAAGTGTGATAACATAGGTGTGTATAACACATGAAATGTAACAAGTATGTATGGTTTATAGTTTGGTATGACCAAGTGAAAAAAAACATACAACTTAATCTTATAATCGAATAACTAAGTGTTTATATGTATGAAGATTTAAGGATTACGAATACACAATAATTGTTTACGAGTTAAGCTTACATGTAAACGAATTACTAACCATGTATCAAACGAGTGCACGTATCAACGTATAAACATGTATAAATGATGTATAAAAGATTCGTTTCATTACGATAAAAGTCTCGGATTTTACAACGATACAACAAAATATGATTACAAGGAATACAAGATTTCCAAAAAAAAAAATAGAATTTCCAGCAATGGTTTCTAAATATGGAAAGTATGAAAGCGCAGGGCGTTACAAGGACGTTTGATTTGAGTGTTTTTAGCTGTAAGCCTGCCCTTCTAACTTTCCCACCTGAACTCTGTGTTACCAAAAAAGAACCAACTGAGGAGTTGATTGAAGTGTCTGATGATGAAGTGCCTAATCCGATTGCTCCACTTGGTATTGAACAGAATGATGATGACGAAGTACCTGTTACTTTTGTTGTTGATAATCATTTTGTAAGTTTATATTATTTACTTCTTCATACTATTAATGTAAAATTTATGGTTATATTCCTACTAATTATTTGAATACCAGTGTTTAAGAAATTTTATTGTAAAAAATTGTATTCTTATTTGTAGCGTCTGAAGAAGAAATGGGCACAAACGCATGGCTTGGATCGAAAGATGGATTTGACCATCAAGGACGGCGCAGGTCGAACTTGGGACGTGGCTGTTGGTGTGGAGTTCTCTCAAGGCTGTTCGCGCTACAATGTCACCGGTATGAGAAAGTTTGTTAGAGATAAACAGTTGGTATATGGTTCCCAGTTTCAGATGATATATGATAAAAGTCAAGGTATGTTGCTTTACAACTGAGCTGGTGAAGGTATATTGTCACACCCCAACCGATGGCGGAAACATCGGGATGAGACGAAAACGAGATTGCAAGAGACTTCATAACACTATGCGACAATAATTAATTAAATCCGAATTTCATTTCAAGAACTATATTGTCATACAAGATTCAAATTCAAGAAATAACATTGTCTCACAACAAACATAACATCAAAATAGATAAATTAATCTAGGTGTGTATCTAAGTCCACCTAAACCTTGTTTCATCTTGATTCATCATCTCAACAATTCAACCTGCAACATGTATTAAAATAGAGTTCAATGCAAAAGAAAAGGCGAGTATACAAGTTTGATACATAGCATAATATAGAATAAAATTGTTTAAAGTGCTCATATCCAACATGAATCATATTAATCAAGTTTACTAGCATGCCAAAACAGTGTACTTATATGTTCAAACCCAAGAATCCAATGCGTTAAAATAGCCTATCCCCGGTTAGAATAATGGGAGGTTAATATGTTTGACTTAACAATACCCCAAGAATCGTGGGCAGTGCATTACTCCTATAGCGCTATAATTGTTAAGGTAGGCTAGCAAAGTTAATGAAGCATATATCGACACAAATAGTTTACATTAGGATAACAAGTCTAACAAGCATCATATAGTTTCATGTTAAGCATGGATAGAGTTTAAAATAGTTTCATGTGTTGTGTAATTTTGTATAACATACATGTTGCATCCCAAAGTGATAAAAAGGAAAAATAGGATCGAGTATACTCACGGTTTTGCAAGCTTTCCTACTTGAAATCCAGCGAGTGATGTTGGTGGATGGATTAGTTAGGAGCACCTTGTCCTTCTACACGAGGAAAACATAGGTGTGTGAGTTTGGGGAAATCGGAAGATTATAGATTCGGAGTCTAAAATGTATGGAAAATAACATAAGTGAAAATAATCATCTTGTACACATAACTCTTGTTCTTGACACTATTAAAACTCAAAAGAGTTTGTATGATTTCATGGATTCAAAGGTCCATTAGAGTCGTAACAAGGGCATGGTCGTAGATGATGTAACATATTCTTGACAAGTAACTATCTAGTTATCATCAAGTTTAGTTACTTAGGTATATATATGGAATAATTAGATAATATAGAGATTACAAGTCCTATGGTTCAAGCATGAGGTAGGAGATTAATGTCTCCATTTAGGTACCTCTTTGTGTCATAGAATTCATACATGAGGTAGGAAGAACAAGCTTCCATTTAGGTACCTCTATTGTTCACCACTACACTTGTTGTTATAAACAACAAGGAGGGTCATGAACTTACAAGTAATAATGCAATAACAACAACTAATCTATGGAAAAACATCAAGTAGTGAGTGGATTTCTATGAAGGATAGCCCAAGCTAGTCCAACCATCACACATTCATCAAGCTTCATGCTTGAACACTACTTGTGGGTAAAACCCTAACTAAAACAGAATGTTTGTGAGGTTTTAACCTCTGATTTAACATTTCTCAGCCTTTTTTTTTAAGCCCAACTAACCATTCATTTAATTATGAGCATTAGGACATAGGTTTGAGATGAGAAAACTCAAGTTTGGTTAAGTTTAACAAAGATTACATGAAAAAAGAAACAATCAATGGACTTTGGAGCCTTTTTGCCGGAGTTCCAAGGACTTATTTACTATGAAAAATCCATGGAATCTAAGCTAAGGTCAAACCAAGCACATAGGAAAAAGAATGAGCTAAAACGGACAAGAAACGAGTGAGTTATGCTCACTTTAGTGAAGAAGCAACAATATGCTCGAACCTTCTGATTTTGCACGAATTTGGGACTGATTTGGAGGTTTGAGAGTGTTTAGAAAAGTGAAAATAGCTTGGATTAGGATTGGTATTTATGTGGAAAAAGTTAGGTTATGTTTAGGTGAGTATTAAATGTAAAAAAAATGAGTTTAAAACTAAAAAAAATGCCAAAATCGCGCTCAAAAGTGGAGATGGCCACCTTTCTGCTCGCTGATCTTGCTGGTGGACCGCGCTGAAAGTGTGGTTAAATGATTTAAAGTCCGGGTTTGTTTCAAGATGATTGCCCAGCTCAGCTGGTTGTGCGTGTGTGTGGTGGAGATGGTGACCCGGGTTCGAACCCTGTGGTCATCAGTTTTTTTGTTTCTTTTTTTTAAATCCTTTATATTTTCAGCATTTCACACAATGGTCCCTGCACCTTTATACTTTCAGAAATTACATACCCACCCCTGTATTATTAGTTAGTCTAGTTATATTAAATGAAAACTTAATATTTTAGTTTAAACTAACTAAGTTAGTTTACTAACTTTAATATCTAACGAGATTAACTAGTTTATTAATAAAAATAAACTTTTAAATAACAAAATTAATTAATTTAATTAGTTTAAATTTGAATAATGACCATATTTATAACAAATAAAAATCTTTAAACGTTTATTCATTTCACAAGGCTTTCAAGTTTCGAGATTTAGGATCCGAATCTCTTCATTTTAATAGTTTCAACGAGTATCAAGTGTCGATAAATTTAGAATCAAGAATCCTTGAATAATATTTCGCTCAAACGAGAAACCGTTTAACAGTTGCACATAATATGAATACACAAAATAGTTTCATTTTCATTATGACCAATAGTCTCGAATTACAAACGGAACGAAAGTAGATTACAAAGAGAGTACAAGCGTCTAAATATAGAAAGTACAACATGACATGCTAAAATAAGAAAGTGCGGAAAAAGCGAAGCATTACATATATGGTATGTGTTGGTAGTATATTTTGAACAAACAGGTTGTGGTTGGACAATGATTAGTAGTATTCTTTTGGTGCGGTCATTACGATGATCGTTATGACTTGATATATGTTGGTGATACTTTTTTTTTGTGGCCATCTTTATGTGTGGCTATTAGCATCCGTAGACTTAGTATGCTTGTGTCCTGACTTTGATTAAGTTTTTTGCAACCTTTTGGTTTTTATATGAACTTCCCTACAACTTTATGACTTATATATTTAACAATATCATGTTAATATTCTATTTGAAAATGAAATGATTAAGGATTGAAATTGTGTGTTTGTTAGATTATGGTACAATTAAAGCATTGAACATATTGAACAAAACTTTTGGATTATGTTTGGTTAAATTCAAGTGTTTAAATCAACGAATAACGGTGCTAAATAATTTAATTCATGAAAATCAATCTTTTAAATCATCTTAACAGACAAATCTGATCCAAGTAAATGTTTTTTTTTAAACTTTCAAATATCTCCTTTAATCAAATATTGGTTCTGTAAATTTTAATATGGTCTTTCAATATGTAGATTAGTAACTGAATTTCCTTTCAATATGTTTCTTAATTGTGAAGTTTCAGTTTTCGAATTATAAAAAGAAAGTTTTATATGAATTTTAATCAAAATTCTTAATGCAGTTTTATTTACTTTTGGAAAGTAAAAACAAATTCTTAAAAGTTTTACATGGAAGTTTTTAAAAAACCGCAGGTTGACCTTTTATGTTTTTTAGGTAACCAATGATTTTTAAAACCATTAAAATCATGTCACATTTAATTAATCCATTAAATTTATTAAAAAAATAAAATTAAACCTAAATATTACATTAGTATACTACCAAACCTTATCATAATTTTAAGTAAATCTTAAAATTCTTAAATTTTCATTATTAACAGATCCAACGTAATTTACACCTATTATTTAATTTAAAAAAAGTTAAAAAGTAAAATTTCGAATTTATTTTAGTAATAATTAATTTGATTTATCGTATGTGTTTATTGTTTTCGGTGGTACTGCAAATATGTGTCTTTTTCATCCACGCCTGTAGAATATAGTTTTATGATTCTTTTGAATAAATGTTGTGAAAGTATTTCGGTAGTTTTTGTATGTATATGTGAATACTACAATATTACATATTTTGTAATACAACTAAATATCTCCAAAATGTTTAATGATTTGTAGTTTTTTAAGAAATATCAATCTACTTCTATAAATAAAAGTATATAATTATGGTAATTATTTATTCTATTAATAAAGTTAATTTTCAAGTTTACATAAATAAATTAACTGATTTCGTATATATATTTACTTACTAATTAAAATTTCTATCATCCTCAAAACAGTTTCATCATCAGTCATCTATATTCTGGTGCTATTTCATCGAAATGGATGAAAATAATATAACAACTCTCCAAAAATATTTCCAACACCCCTAATATATTTAAAATGTCCCTATATGTCTTAAAATAAACCTCGTATGCAAAAACCGAGCCCAAAATATCATATATAATTAAAAATAAAATAAAAACAAGAAAAATAAGTCTGTCGCAGGCCGCGGTAGACTGCTCTAAGTTCTACGCGGGCCGTGAGCACCTGGACACCAGGCCTCACCTGGTGCCGCCACGTGTCAAACGCGTGTTAAGCCTATACTCGACGAATCAGCACAGCTAGACCCTACCCTCTAGGTCGCGGGCCGCGTAAGACCGCCCTTAAGTCTTCGCGGGCCACGAGAGAGTGCGAAATCAGCACTATAAATAGATGGCTTCAGCTGTTCATTCGAAATCGCTCACAACTTTCTTTCTCTCTTGAATTTCCACATAGCTAAAGTAATTTCTGGGCATTATACCCCCCTAAATAACGAAGTTCTGCCTCGTTGTAAGTATCATAACCCCCGGTTAAGTATTAGATATGCTGCCCGATTGATTTAGGGTTCCGTAACGCCTGTCGAGGTTCTGCCCGACGTTGTCGTTGGAATGCCGTCTCGGGAAGGGTATTACTAATGTAAATATTGGGTTATCATACTAACGCGTGTGCATTTGTGTAATTAATAGATAATCACCAGGAAATCCTAAAGGAAAACCCTGCTGTGAGTAATTCCTCTTTTCATAAACTGTTTTTACAAAACCTCAATTGTTTTAAATTATAATTAACAGTGATTGAGTATTTGTATTCTACAATTATCGTCGGTATGTTGGGGTTTTGTATACAAAATTTGTTACTACATTGTGAGTAGTAACATGACCACAAGTCGGGTTGACAGTACCATGGGTGGTAATTAAAGTAGATGGAAACAAATGTAATTGCGAGATCGCCCTCGATGTTGTAGACTGATAAAACTTGTTTTGATTAAACTGGGATTCACTCACCAGTATTTCCCACTGACAAAATGTTTTTAAACGCGTTTCAGGTAACAAAATGTGAAAGCCAAATAGAAGCCAGCTGGACAACACTGAAGGCTTGGAAAAGTGGCAATAAAAGTTACCTAAATAAAGAGTTGTTTTTATTTAAATAAGATAGGGTTTATCCCTATAAAAATGTGTACTTGAAACTTGGGAATTTCCCATGTGTGTAATACTATAAAAGCGTGGTATTTTACTATGATAAAATATTTCCTAACTACGGTCCTGATGTAAACTCCGCTGCCAAAATGATAAACACCGATACCACCGAAACTGGTCGCGGCCGCCCGTTCCTGGGTTGTTAGGGGACGGGGGTTGCGACAGAAGGTGGTATCAGAGCTAAGCCACTGATTCAGCCACAGAAGTGTTCTGCTGACACCAAGATATTATTCTAATTGTTAGGAAATTAATTACGGAAATACGTACATATCTGTATTTTATTGTTGTGTGTTATTTGACTATTTGTTAGTTTACAGTATGAGTGACCAAGGACCTTCCGACGCCTACCGTCAGTTGTCCAGCTCACCTATAAACGAATGTACCTCTTCACAGCCTACCCTCTCAGGGTATTCGGCTGACAATGAAGACGATATATTCGTGTTCAAGGCTCAATCTGAAGAGCCATTCCCTCCTAAGAAGAGAGGATGGTTCAGCAGAGGTGCGCATGAACGTAGGAAGAGGATGAAAAAGTTACAACAACAGCGAGTTTTAGCAGCCGCTAAGAGAGAAACAGATGCTCACACCCAAGATATGCTCAATAGGAGTCTAGCAAATTTTCATATTCTAGCAACTACAACTGCAGATCCTAATTTAGAGCAACTCGTAGCACCCCAACCATTACCCTTGTTTACCACACAACCCATGGAGATTGAAGTCAACTCGGAAAGCCAAATCCCAGCACCAGCTTTTGACCCGACTGAGATACCTAGAGTACCAGCACCCAATCCATTAGACCCAGACTACGATCCCTGGTTTGACGACCATAGGGATTACCAGCAACGCTACCCAATACCAGAAGAACCCATGCCAAACCTAGCAGCCTACCCAAACTTGGACCCTCTAGATCCCTATTACGAAAATGATCAATACATTAGGGAAATTCTTGAAAATCCCTATCCTCAGGAAGAACCAATGCCACAATACCCAGATCCCATACCAGCACCTGCACCACCCATGAGCACAGAGAATGTGCAAGAACTCCGAACCTTTGTTGAGGAGATTTTAGAAGAGAGCGAAAGGATGAGACAAATAAGGGAACGACTCGTCTGGAAATATGACGAGCGTAATATGGAATTTTGGATGAACTCCTATCACTAATAATAATATAATAACATATATATATATATAATATGTGTGTATGTTTGAAAAAAATGATAATATATATATATATATATATATATAGACCACCTCGTGGTTAGTGACGCATACTAGTATTGTATTTTTATTCCAGTTGTACTTGTAATAAATATAGATGCATACCATAAAATAGAGTAAGTCGCAATGTTCGACGATTTTGGATCAACATGCTTGTTGTGTGATTGTTGCATTGGATATTTTTATGCAATATTAATACTTGGTAATTGTTTAAAATCCAAATGGCTTAAGCAGCCAATCCGGAAAACCAGAATAATGAAAATCAAATAAATAATAGTGAAATTCGACACCTTGTAACCCAAGGAATTAGAGATGCCATGTCAGGAATTATCCAAAATGTTAGGGATGCGGAAAATAATGATAAAAGTGGTAATGGAAGTAAACGAACCCATATAGAACCTAGTCACCGCGTTCACAATGGACCCATACTTCAAGTGCCCATTCCTAAAAGAAGAAGAACCATGTCTTGTGGTTGTTCTTACAAAGAGTTATGGTCCTGTAAACCAACAGAATTCTTTGGCAATGAAGGGGCCATTGTAGCTCTACGCTGGATAGAAAAGACTGATGCAGTCTTAAAAATAAGCAAGTGCATAGAAAAAGATAAGATAATGTTTGCCTCCAATCTGTTTAAGAACTCAGCCTTAGAATGGTGGAACACTATCCTCCAGTCTAAGGGAAGTGACAGGATTTACAATATGGAATGAGAGGAATTTAAAAATTGGTAGAAAGGAAATTTTGCCCTCCCAATGAAAAGGAACATATAGCAAATAAGTTCTTAAACGTTAGAATGACTGGAGTGGATAGTAAGGGTTACACTACTTTATTCTTTGAATATGCTAGAATAGTGTCAACCCTTGCATCACCTGAACCAGTATTAATCTCCCGCTACATCTGGGGATTAATCAGTGAGATAAGGCATGTAGTCAAGGCAGCTAGACCTCAAACTATAGAAGAAGCCGTAGAACTAGCAAACACCTTGACTGATAAGTTAGTGCGTACACGAGAAGAGGACCAGATGAGAAACCTAGCTCAAAGGCTTACCCAAGAATTTCTTTATGGAAATTCCAACCGTGGGAAAAATGTAGGTTCTACCTCTACACCTTATTGTAAGGCTTGCAAGAAGAAGCATTCAGGAAGATGCTCAACTTACTGCAATTTCTACAATATACGAGGACACAAGGAAGAAGATTGTAGGAAGAAACCTAATAATGGAATGTGCTTCAACTGTGGAGAAAAATGTCACATCAAGCCGAACTGTCCGAAACTAGCTCCAGCCCCGAACAACAAGAATACTAAAAATGCTAGAGCATTTGTTCTGACTGCAGAAGAAGCAAAGATGATCCCGGATGTGATCGCCGGTACGTTTTTAGTTAATGATGTTTTTGCTAAAGTATTATTTGACTCTGGTGCAAACCAAAGTTTTATTAATACTTCATTTTGCAAACTTCTCAATCGACCATTAACTAAACTTCCACAAGAATGTCTAGTAGAAACAGCAAATGGAGAAACTATTAAGATTTCTGAAATCGTGCAGGGAGCAAGAATGGAATTTTTAAATCAAAAGTTTATTGCAAACCTTTACCCAATGAATCTGGCAGGATTTGATATTGTGTTAGGAATGGATTGGTTAATAGCCAATAAAGCCAGTATATTATGTGATCAAAAGTCAATCCAAGTAAATTCACCAGAAGGTGAAAATATCACAATTAAAGGAGATAAGCCCTCTAGATCCACAAAATTCATCTCTGTGATGAAAACAGCCAGTTATATAAGAAAAGGATCATTAGTGTATTTGATTTACATAATCATTAACACTAAAGGAAAAGAATTGAAAGATATTCCCATAGTATCCCAATTTCCAGATGTGTTTCCAGAATAATTGCCAGGACTACCTCCAAACAGAGAAGTTGAATTCAGAATCCACCTGCTACCAGGAACAACACCAATTGCCAAAGCACCTTACCGTTTGGCACCCGCAGAAATGCAGGAACTAAAGAAACAATTAGACAAATTGTTGGAGAAAGGATTCATCCAGCCAAGCTCATCACCATGTGTCGCAACCCCCGTCCCCTATCTGTCCCGCGAACGGGCGGCCGCGAGACCAGTTTTGGTTTTATCGGTGTTTATTATTTTGGCAGCGGAAATTTCATCAGGACCGTAGTTAGGAAATATTTATCAGAGTAAATACCACACTTTTATAATATTAAACATATTAGGATAAAACTCAAGTTTTCATTACAAACATTTCCATAGGGAAAATCCCTATTTTATTGAATAAAACATCTTCTTTTATTTAGGTAACTTTTATAGCCACTTTTTTTTCCAAGCCTTCAGTGCTGTCCAGCAGGCTTCTAGTTGGCTTTAACATTTTTTTACCTGAAACACGTTTAAAAACATTTTGTTAGTGGGAAATACTGGTGAGTGAATCCCAGTTTAATCAAGAAGAGTTTTATCCTTTAACAGTATTGAGAGCTATTACAATGTTTATGTCTACACAATTACTCATTCAGTACTGTCAATCCTGACTGGTGGGTCATATTACACATTGGCTAACTCTTTGTCCAATGGTAACGTGTTCCACATTTTGAATACAAAACCCCAACATACCGACAGTAATTGAAGAACTACAAAGACTCAATCACTGCTTAATCGCATTGTAAAATATTTAAGGTTTTGTAAAAACAGTTTACAAAAAGGAGATTACTCACATTTTTGTCTTAGGTTTTCTATAAGGGTTTCCTGGTGACTATCTATAATTTACACAAATGCACACGTGTTAGTATAATAACCCTTAATATTTACATTAGCAATACCCTCCCCAAGACGGCATTCCAATGACTACGTCGGGTAGAACCACGACAGCCATTACGGAACCCTGGATCAATCGGGCAGCGTATCTAATACGTAACCGGGGTTATAATACTTACAACGGAGCAGAACTTCGTTAATTAGGGGGTATTATGCCCAAAAATAGCTTCTACTACTTAGAAAGTCGAGAGAGAAAGAAAATGTGAGCGACGGAAACTGAAGGCCGTTGCCCTCAATTTATAGGGCCTAATTTCAGGTTTTACGCGGCCCGCGTAAGACGTAGCCAAGGGCTACGCGGCCCGCGACCTAGGGGTCTACAACGTAGCCTTGTCCGGTCAACATTTTAGGTTCGACGTGTGGCTGCCACGTGGCAGCCCGGGGTCTCGCCGTGTTGATGATCGCTCGCGGCCCGCGTAAGACCAGGCTTGGGTCTTCGCGGCCCGCCACAACTCCAAAAATCTGATTTTTATTTAATTTTTATAAAAATAAAGGTATTCAGGGTCCGTTTTCGCATACGGGGTATATTTTAGGACATATAGGGATATTTTAAAATATATTAGGGTGTCGAAAAATATTTTGGAAGGTTGTTGTAACAACCCTCAAGAAAACCGACACCCTAGAATATTTTTCGACACCCCATTATATTTTAAATACCCTTATATGTCTTATATTACACCCCGTATGCGAAAACCGAGCCCGTATTATGTTATAGTATTAGAAATAAAATATAAAATCTGAATTCTGAGTTGAGGCGGGCCGCGTAGGATCCCACCTCAATCTCACGCGGGCCGTATCAAGACCAGACTTTGACTCCGCTGAAACCTTTAGTTCAAGCGGGCCGCGTAAGAGTTCTCCATAGTTGACGCGGGCCGCGCGTGTTCCAAATGGTGGCAGATCCATGAGCCGACACGTGTCGACTTCGTGTCAAACCTAGTTGATGACCGGACTAAGCTACTGCGTTGACTCATGTTGACGCGGGCCGCGTACATGTTCCTTGTCTGTTACGCGGGCCGCGTGGAAACCCAATTACACAAGTATAAATAGCAGGCATCAGTTTTCAGTTTCCGTTGCTCATTCACACTTCTCAATCTCGAATTCTCTGATATTTGGCATAATATTTTGGGTATTATACCCCTAATTAGCGAGGTTCTGCTCTGTTGTAAGTATTATAACCCCAGTTTCATAATAGTTACGCTGCCCGATTGATTTAGGGTTCCGTAACAACTGTCGTGGTTCTGCCCGACGTAGTTGTTGGAATGCCGTCTCGGGGAGGGTATTATTAATATTTTCAAAGGGTTATGATACTAATCAATGTACATTTGTATAAATTATAGATTATATCCAGGAAACCCTCACGCGAAGTCTAAGATAGCAAAGTGAGTAATCCTTATTTTGTAAACCTTTTTGTTAACTGTTGTTACAAAACCTCATACAATTAAATTTGTTACCACCTGGTCAAGGAGTAACATTAAACAGTGATTGAGTATTTGTAAGAATACAATTATAGTGGGTATGTTGGGGTTTTGTATACAAAATTTGTTACCACCTGGTCAAGGAGTAACATTACCACAAGTTGAGTATGACAGTACCACTATGTTAATTGATATATCTTGGAAACAAATGTAATTGCGGATGTGCCCTCAATACTGTACACTGTGAAATGAACTTTTATGTAAACTTGATTAAACTGGGATTCACTCACCAGTATTTCTTGCTGATAAAATGTTTTAAACACGTGTTTCAGGTAACTTAGTGTGAAGCCTATAAAAGCCAGCTGGAGAGCACTGAAGGCTTGGAAAAGTGGCAATAAAGTTACCTAAAATAAAATAGATGTTTTTATTAAATAAAATAGGATTTATTCCTATGAAAACATGTGTACTATGAACTTGGGTTTCATCCCATTTGTTTAATATTATAAAAATATGGTGGTTTTACTCTGATAAACATTTCCTAACTACGGTCCTGATGTAAATTCCGCTGCAAGACTAATTAAACTGATACCACAAAATCTGTGATCACGTCCGCCCGTTCCCGGGGAACAGGGATCGGGGGTTGTGACAGAAGGTGGTATCAGAGCCTAGCCACTGGCTCAAGCCAAAGAAGTGTTCTGCTGACACTTAAAGTTATATTTTGTGTTAGGAAATAAATTATGAAAATACATGCATAATTGTAATTATTATGATGTGTTATTTGACTATTTGTTAGTTTACAGTATGAGTAAGAGAAGAATTTTGGACATCTATCATAAACTAGATAGTTCACCCAAAGAAAAAGGAAGTTCATCTCAAACAATTTTCTCAGGATATTCAGCAGATATTAAGGAAGGAATATTTGTCCGTAAAGCACAGTATGAAAATCTATTTACCCCTAGTAAAAGAAGCCGGATTCTTAGAAAAAGTCAAGAGAATATGAAAAAGTCTCAGGAAAACCAGAAAATAGGCAGTAACCCACCTTGGGAAGATAAATTAGACGAAAAATGGGCAAATCTCTACATGTTATCTACTGTAGCAGTAAATGTTAACTTATAGTTGAATTGTCCAACCAGTGCCAGCACTCATGCCATCTACGAGCTAGAAACTTTAAAATAACTTCGTTCATTTGGCAACAACCTAGTAAAGAAGAAAGAGATAGAATAAACCTTACATAAAATGCATGTTGAGTATAATACTCCTATAACCTAGTTAGACTAAAATAAGTTACGGATGTATAACCAATAATATATTTTGAATTTCAGTTCTAGTTTGTAATAAATATATAAATCGCAATATTTCATTTTAATCAATCTGTTCTTATAATTGTACTAGATATTCGTTTATGATAAATAAACATTCGGATGAACAACAAAAGTGAACCAAGAAAACTAGAATAAGGTCTAGAAGTACAAGAGAATTTTTAATGCTATATGAAGCTTTGAGATAAACCAATTGCTTGCATAAATAAAGTGTGATGGTTATTGGTATCCTGTGAGGATAATGACTAGAACAGTGCATGTATGATAAATAAGCAATAACACTTGGCCACTGTTATTTCTTGTTTATTGATACTACTCAGTTCTAGAATATGATCCCTCATGAGAATACTAATTTCATTGTTTCTTGATGTAAATGATGTTTTTTTTTTTTTAAATCATGATTTGAAATAAGTTTATGAGTGGAAAATACTATGATAATGACCTCTCCGGTAAAACTGGGCATGATGTGGTAGACTCTCCAGCTTGTTCGGGTGAAATAGGGTTACCTCTCCGGCGAGACCGGGTGAGATGGGGTTACCTTTCCGGCAAGACCGGGTAAGATGAGATTACCTCTCCGGCAAGACCGGGTGAGATGGGGTATATGTTATGATAATAGAATTATCTAAATAGTACTATGACCTGATGTTTGACTTGTGAGTCTGTTTACATTATGGATAATGTGCATACTACAGTATATGCAATATTGTATAGACATGTATGTCTATGAGGAAATTCAAAAGATCCTAATAATTGATAATGAGGAATAAATTACGGACAGAGGTGTCAATTATGAATTTAGATTTGTCAGAAATCTCTAGTATATATATATATATATATATATAAATTTTGATGATAAACATTAATTGATTATCAATCTATGCGATAAAATGAAACGGTAGTAATAATAATATAATAAAATAAAATATGTGTGTACGGATACATACTATTTTATTTCTGTTGGTATTGTAATTTTTACTAGTATGCAATAGACGCATAGTATATGAAAAGAGTATAGTAGTAATGATCGACGCTTTTGGCAAAAATGCATATCATGTGATTAACTATAGTAAGATATTAATTGTGATATTAATATGGGATAAATGTTTAAAATTCAGATGGCCGACGAAGAAAATCAAGGAAATCTGAATAACGATAACCAGAGTAACATTAACGTGGTTAATGATAATCCGAGTATCAATAACAATGGAAATCAAGTGAATAATAGTGCTATTCAACACATAGTGGCACAGGGAATTATAGATGCTATGCCATTTATTATTCAAAATGTTAAGAATGCTGATAATAAAAGTAAACATAGCAGTAAGCGACCCGTTGCACCAGAAAACATTGTAAACAATGGATCGGTATTTCAAATGCCTATTCCCAAAAGAAGAAGAACCATGCCTTATGGTTGTTCTTATAAAGAATTCTGGTCTTGTAAACCAATGGAATTCTCGGGCAATGAAGGGGCCATTGCAACCTTACGCTGGATAGAGAAGACTGAGGCAGTCTTAAGGATAAGTAAGTGTGCTGAAGAAGACAAGATATTGTTTGCTTCTAATCTATTTAAGAATGCAGCATTAGAATGGTGGAACACTATCCTCCAGACAAGAGGAAGTGATAAAACCTATAATATGGAATGGGAAGAATTTAAAGAAAAGGTAGAAAGGAAATTCTGCCCACCCAATGAAAAGGAACAGATAGCAAACAAGTTCCTCAACCTTAGGATGACTGGTGTAGATAGTAAAGGGTACACTACTACATTCTTTGAATATGCTAGGATAGTGCCAACCCTTGCATCACCAGAACCGGTATTAATCTCCCGTTACATCTGGGGATTAATTGGAGAAATTAGACATGTAGTCAAGGCAACCAGACCCCAAACCATAGAAGAAGCTGTAGAACTAGCCAATACCTTGACTGATGAACTAGTTCGTACTAGAGAAGAAGATCAGAGGAGAAACTTAACCCAAAGGCTTACCCAAGAATTTCGTTCTGAGAATTTCAATCGTAGGAACATAGATTCTACCTTTGCACCGTATTGCGGGATCTGCAAAAAGAAGCATTCTGGAAAATGCTCCACTCACTGCAATTTCTGCAAAGCACCAGGACACAATGAAGAGAACTGCATGAGGAAATCCAGTAATGGATTGTGTTTTAACTGTGGAGAAAAAGGTCATATCAAGCCAAACTGTCCAAAACTGGCTCCAGCTACGAACAACAAGAATACTAAAAATGCTAGAGCATTTGTTCTGACTGCAGATGAAGCCAAGATGATTCCAGATGTCATCGCTGGTACGTTTCTAGTTAATGATGTTTTTGCTAAAAGTATTATTTGACTCTGGTGCAAACCAAAGTTTTATTAATACATCGTTTTGCAAATTTCTAAATCAGTCATTAACTAAACTACCACACGAATGCTTAGTAGAGACAGCCAATGGAGAAACCATTAGGATTTCTGAAATCTTGCAGGGAGCAAGAATAGAAATTTGAAACCAAATGTTTAGGGCAAACCTTTATTCAATGAATCTAGCCGGATTTGATATTGTTTTAGGAATGAATTGGTTAATAACCAATAAAGCCAGTATTTTATGTGATCAAAGGTCAATTCAAGTAAATTCATCTAAAGGTAAAACGATCACAATTAAAGGAAATAAGCCATCTAGATCCACAAAATTCATCTTTGTGATGAAAAGTGCAAGTTCTATAAGAAAAAGTTCTATAGTGTATTTGATTTCTATAATCACTAACACTAAAAGAAAAGAACTAAAAGACATTCCAGTAGTATTTCAGTTTTCAGATGTCTTTCCAGAAGAATTACCATGACTACCTCCAGACAGAGAAGTTAAATTCAGAATTCACCTGCTACCAGGAACATCGCCAATTGCCAAAACACTCTACCGTTTGGCACCAGCCGAAATACAGGAATTAAAGAAACAATTCGATAAATTGCTGGAGAAAAGATTCATACAACCGAGTTCGTTGCCATGGGGAGCGCCGATATTATTCGTTAAAAAGAAGGACGGATCAATGCGTATGTGCATTGATTACCGTGAATTAAACAAAGTCATGATTAAAAATCGGTAACTATTACCAAGAATCGATGATTTGTTTGATCAACTACAAGGAGCTCGATTTTTCTCTAAAATCGATTTAAGGTCAGGATATCATCAATTAAAGGTACAGGAAGAGGACATTCCTAAGACCGCATTTAGAACAAGGTATGGTCATTATGAATTTACTGTCATGCCATTTGGTTTAACCAATGCCCCAGCTGCATTTATGGACATGATGAACCAAATATGTAAGCCATATTTGGAAAAAAAATCATAATTTTATTCATAGATGATATTCTAATTTACTCTAAAAGTAAAAAGGATCATGCAAAACATTTGCACGCACTTTTAAGTCTGTTAAGAAAGGAAAAAAAACTTTATGCTAAGTTTTCTAAGTGTGAATTTTGGTTAGAACAGGTACAATTCCTTGGACACTTAGTCAATCATGAAGGAAAAGCAAATGTAGTGGCAAATGCTTTAAGTAGAAAGTATCATGAAAAGCCAAGAAGGGTACGTTCTCTTAAATTAAATCTGCAAGTAGATTTAAATGATCAGAGAAGAGAAGCACAAGAGTCAGTAATCAAGGAAGATACTGAAAAGTTAAAAGGTATGAAACAGGGAACAGATGGAATTTGGAGATTCCATGAAAAGAAAATGTGGATACCTAAATTAGAAAATCTGCGTAACAGTATATTAGAAGAAGCCCATAAGTCTAAATATACGATGCATCCAGGAAATAATAAAATGTACCAGGATTTAAGGAAAAATTTCTGGTGGATAGGAATGAAAAAGGACGTAGCAATCTATGTTTCTAAATGTTTAACTTGTTCACAAGTTAAGGCTGAACACCAGAAACCTTCAGGTTTGTTACAGCAATTGGAAATGCCGGTGTGGAAAGGGGAATTAATAACAATGTATGTTGTTACTAAATTACCCAAAACTAGGAAAGGAAATGATACAATCTGGGTGATTGTAGATAGACTAATCAAATCAGCTCATTTTCTAACAAATGAAAAGAAATATCAGCATTTATTCCAGTAGATCTCGAGGACGAGCTCTAAATTAAGGTGGGGAGAATGTAACAACCCTCAAGAAAACCGACACCCTAGAATATTTTTCGACACCCCATTATATTTTAAATACCCTTATATGTCTTATATTACACCCCGTATGCGAAAACCGAGCCCGTATTATGTTATAGTATTAGAAATAAAATATAAAATCTGAATTCTGAGTTGAGGCGGGCCGCGTAGGATCCCACCTCAATCTCACGCGGGTCGTATCAAGACCAGACTTTGACTCCGCTGAAACCTTTAGTTCAAGCGGACCGCGTAAGAGTTCTCCATAGTTGACGCGGGCCGCGCGTGTTCCAAATGGTGGCAGATCCATGAGCCGACACGTGTCGACTTCGTGTCAAACCTAGTTGATGACCGGACTAAGCTACTGCGTTGACTCATGTTGACGCGGGCCGCGTACATGTTCCTTGTCTGTTACGCGGGCCGCGTGGAAACCCAATTACACAAGTATAAATAGCAGGCATCAGTTTTCAGTTTCCGTTGCTCATTCACACTTCTCAATCTCGAATTCTCTGATATTTGGCATAATATTTTGGGTATTATACCCCTAATTAGCGAGGTTCTGCTCTGTTGTAAGTATTATAACCCCAGTTTCATAATAGTTACGCTGCCCGATTGATTTAGGGTTCCGTAACAACTGTCGTGGTTCTGCCCGACGTAGTTGTTGGAATGCCGTCTCGGGGAGGGTATTATTAATATTTTCAAAGGGTTATGATACTAATCAATGTATATTTGTATAAATTATAGATTATATCCAGGAAACCCTCACGCGAAGTCTAAGATAGCAAAGTGAGTAATCCTTATTTTGTAAACCTTTTTGTTAACTGTTGTTACAAAACCTCATACAATTAAATTTGTTACCACCTGGTCAAGGAGTAACATTAAACAGTGATTGAGTATTTGTAAGAATACAATTATAGTGGGTATGTTGGGGTTTTGTATACAAAATTTGTTACCACCTGGTCAAGGAGTAACATTACCACAAGTTGAGTATGACAGTACCACTGATGTTAATTGATATATCTTGGAAACAAATGTAATTGCGGATGTGCCCTCAATACTGTACACTGTGAAATGAACTTTTATGTAAACTTGATTAAACTGGGATTCACTCACCAGTATTTCTTGCTGATAAAATGTTTTAAACACGTGTTTCAGGTAACTTAGTGTGAAGCCTATAAAAGCCAGCTGGAGAGCACTGAAGGCTTGGAAAAGTGGCAATAAAGTTACCTAAAATAAAATAGATGTTTTTATTAAATAAAATAGGATTTATTCCTATGAAAACGTGTGTACTATGAACTTGGGTTTCATCCCATTTGTTTAATATTATAAAAATATGGTGGTTTTACTCTGATAAACATTTCCTAACTACGGTCCTGATGTAAATTCCGCTGCAAGACTAAACAAACTGATACCACCAAAATCTGTGATCACGTCCGCCCGTTCCCGGGGAACAGGGATCGGGGGTTGTGACAGTTGTTATATCCTCCCCACCTTGTTTCAGAGCTCGTCCTCGAGATCTACTGGAACAAGTGTGGATATTTCATTTGCATTTCTGATTCAAGCTCCCATGTGTATTCTGGTCCTCTTTTGGAGTCCCATTTCACTTTGACCAGAACTAATCTCTTGTGCTTGAGGTTCTTAACTTTCATGTCTTCAATCTGTAGAGGCTTCTCTACAAACTTTTGCTCTTCATTTACCTCTATATCCTTAAGAGGCACCATCAGTGATTCATCAGTTAAACATTTCTTGAGGTTAGATACATGAAATACATCATGTATTCCTGCCATTTCCTCTGGAAGTTGTAGCTGATAGGCTACAAGTCCTATTCTTCTAATAATCTCAAAAGGTCCAACATACCTGGGGCTTAGCTTTCCCCTTTTGATGAATCTTACCACTCCTTTCCAAGGAGAGACTTTCAATAACACTTAATCTCCTACTTGAAATTCCAATGGTTTTCGTCTGTTATCAGCATAACTCTTTTGTCGATCATGTGCTGCTTTCAGTCGTTCCTTGACTTGAATGATCTTGTCTATTGTTTCTTGTACTATCTCAGGTCCAGATAGTTGCTTTTCTCCGATTTCTGCCCAACAGACTGGCGTTCGACACTTTCGTCCATAAAGTGCTTCGAAAGGTGCAGCATTGATACTGGTGTGATAACTGTTATTATAAGAAACTTCTATCAATGGTAAATGATCGTCCCAATTACCTTTGAAATCAATTACACAAGCTCTAAGCATGTCCTCCAGTGTCTGAATTATCCTTTCGCTTTGTTCGTCCGTTTGAGGATGATAAGCGGTGCTTAGATTCAACTTGGTTTCCATTGATTTTTGGAAACTTGTCCAAAAATGAGAGGTAAAACGACTATCTCTGTCAGAAACAATTGATAGAGGAATTCCATGTAATGAAACTATTTCATTTACATATAATTTAGCAAGTTGTTCCATACTGAAAGTTTCTTTCATTGGTAGGAAATGAGCTGACTTAGTTAGCCTGTCTACAATCACCCAGATTGTATCATTACATTTTCTTGTTTTGGGTAATTTGGTAACAAAATCCATTGTTATCAATTCCCATTTCCAAACAGGCATTTCTAACTGTTGCAGTAAACCTGAGGGTTTCTGATGTTCAACTTTAACTTGTGAACATGTTAAGCATTTTGCAACATATGCTTCTATATCATTTTTCATTCCTATCCACCAAAAATTCTTCCTTAAGTCCTGATACATCTTATCACTTCGAGGATGCATCGTATACTTAGACTTATGGACTTCTTCTAATATACAGTGGCGTAGGTTTCCCAATTTAGGTATCCACATTCTTTTCTTATGGAATCTCCAAATTCCATATGTTCCTTGTTCTAATTCCTTAATCATTCCTTTTAACTTTTCAGTATCATCCTTGATTACTGATTCTTGTACCTTTCTAATATGTTCATTTAAATCTATTTGCAGATTTAGTTTAAGTGAACGTACTCTTTTTGGCTTTTCATGATATTTTCGACTTAAAGCATCAGCTACTACATTTGCCTTTTCTGCATGATACTGGATATTACAATCATAATCACTAAGTATCTCTATCCAGCGTCTTTGTCTCATATTTAATTCCTTTTGCCCAAAAACATACCTTAAACTCTTATGGTCGGTGAAAATGGTAAATTTACTACCGTAAAGGTAATGTCTCCAAATTTTAAGGGCAAAAATTATAGATCCTAATTCTAGATCATGGGTTGAATAATTCTTTTCATGATTCTTAAGTTGTCTAGAGGCGTAAGCTATAACCTTTTGACGTTGCATCAACATACATCCATAACCTAATTTAGAAGCGTCACAATAGATTACAAAATCTTCAGTTCCTTCTGGTAACGCTAGTATGGGCGCATGGGTTAGTCTTTGCTTAAGAATTCTAAAGGCTTCTTCTTGTTTTGGTCCCCATTCAAATTTAACAGATTTACAGGTTAACTTAGTTAAGGGAATGGCTATTCTAGAAAAATCTTGAATAAATCTTCTATAATAACCGGCCAATCCTAAGAAACTTCTAACCTCGGTTGGTGACTCAGGGGGTTTCCACTTGGTAATTGCCTCGATCTTGGTGGGATCTACATGAATTCCTTCATGATTGACTAAATGTCCAAGAAATTGTACCTGTTCTAACCAAAACTCACACTTTGAAAACTTAGCATAAAGCTTTTCTTTTCTCAATAAACTTAGAAGTGTGTGCAGATGCGCTGCATGTTCCTCTTTGTTTTTAGAATAAATAAGAATATTATCTATAAAGACAATTATGAATTTATCCAAATATGGCTTACATATTCGGTTTATCATGTCCATAAATGCAGCTGGGACATTGGTTAGGCCAAATGGCATGACAGTAAATTCATAATGGCCATACCTTGTTTTGAAAGCGGTCTTAGGAATGTCTTCTTCCTGTACCTTTAAGTGATGATATCCTGATCGTAAATCGATTTTAGAGAAAAATCGAGCTCCTTACAACTGATCAAACAGATCATCGATTCTTGGTAATGGATACCGATTCTTAATCGTGACCTTGTTCAATTCACGGTAGTCAATGCACATACGCATTGATCCGTCCTTCTTTTTAACGAATAAAATCGGTGCTCCCCAGGGCGACGAACTCGGCTCTATGAATCCCTTTTCCAACAATTCATCTAATTGTTTCTTCAGTTCCTGCATTTCTGCGGGTGCCAAATGATAGGGTGCTTTGGCAATTGGTGCGGTTCCTGGTATTAAATGGATTCTGAATTCAACTTCTCTATCTGGAGGTTGTCCTGGTAGCTCTTCTGGAAATACATCTGAAAACTGGGATACTACTGGAATATCCTTTAATTCTTTTCCTTTAGTGTTAGTGATTATGGAATTCAAATACACTAATGACCCTTTTCTTATATAACTTGATGTTTTCATCACAGAGATGAACTTTGTGGATCTAGAGGTTTTATTTCCTTTAATTGTGATCTTTTCACCCCTTGGTGAATTTACTTGGATTGACTTTTGATCACATAAAATACTGGCTTTATTGGCTATTAACCAATCCATTCCTAACACAACATCAAATCCTGCCAGATTCATTGGGTAAAGATTTGCAATAAATTTCTGATTTAAAATTTCTATTCTTGCTCCCCGCAAGAATTCAGAAATCTTAATAGTTTCCCCATTTGCTGTCTCTACTAGACATTCCTATGGAAGTTTAGTTAATGGTTGATTGAGAAGTTTGCAAAATGAAGTATTAATAAAACTTTTGTTTGCACCAGAGTCAAATAATACTTTAGCAAAAACATCATTAACTAAAAACGTACCGGCGATCACATCTGGGATCATCTTTGCTTCTTCTGCAGTCAGAACAAATGCTCTAGCATTTTTAGTATTCTTGGTGTTCGTGGCTGGAGCTAGCTTTGGACAGTTAGGCTTGATATGACCTTGTTCTCCGCATTTGAAGCATATCCTGTTGTTAGGCTTCTTCCTGCAATCTTCCTCCTTGTGTCCCGACATTTTGTAGAAGTTACAGTATATGGAGCATCTTCCTGAATGCTTCCTTTTGCAATACTTACAGTAGGGTGCAGAGGTAGAACCTACATTTTTCCCTCGATTAGAATTTCCAGAGCAGAATTCCTGGGTAAGCTTCTAGGTTAGGTTCCTTCTCTGATTCTCTTCTCGTGTACGGACTAATTCATCTGTCAAGGTGTTTGCTAGTTCTACAGCTTCTTCTATGGTTTGAGGTCTAGCTGCCTTTACTACATGCCTTTTCTCCCTAATTAATCCCCAAATGTAAGGGGAGATTAATACTGGTTCTGGTGATGCAAGGGTTGGTACTATTCGAGCATATTCAAAGAATAATGTAGTATAACCCTTACTATCTACCCCAATCATCCTAAGGTTTAGGAATTTGTTTGCTATCTGTTCCTTTTCATTAGGAGTAAAAAATTTCCTTTCTACCATGTTTTTAAATTCCTCCCATTCCATATTATAAGTTCTATCAGTTCCCCTCGACTGGAGGATAGTGTTCCACCATTCTAGTGCTGAAATCTTAAACAGATTGGAAGCAAATATTATTTTATCCTCTTCCGCGCATTTGCTTATTCTTAAGACTGCCTCGGTCTTTTCTATCCAGCGTATAGATGTAACGTCCCCTTCATTGCCCGAGAATTCCATTGGTTTACAAGACCAAAATTCTTTATAAGAACAACCATAAGACATGGTTCTTCTTCTTTTGGGAATGGGAACTTGAAGTACGGGTCCATTGTTCATGCTGTGTTCAGGTTCAGAGGGTCGTTTACTATCATGTTTACTTTTATTTTCTGCTTCCCTAACCGTTTTGATAATATATGGCATTGCATCTATTATCCCTTGTGCCACTATATGTTGCATGGCACTGTTATCCACTTGGTTTCCATTATTGTTGTTGTTGTTCGGGTTTTCGTTATCCGGATTATTGTTACTCTGGTTATCATTATTCTGGTTTTCCTGGTTCACTTCGTTGTCCATCTGAATTTTAAACATTTGCCAATTATTAATATCACAAAATAATTAATAATTTAGGCAACAATCACACAACACACATATTGGTCAAAAACGTCGAGCATTGCGACTTACTCTTTCTCATAGAGTATGCTTCTAATACAAACCGATACTGGAATTTAAAAATTACAATACTAATATGCATCACTAACCACGAGGTGGTCTATACTACAACATATATTATTATTACACATATATATTATATATATATATATATATATATAATTATTATTATTAGTATCTCCACCATCATCTTTACGGATATGGATTCATCCAGAAATCCATATGGCGCTCGTCGTACTTCCAGACGAGTCGCTCTCCGACCTGCCTCATTCTCTCGCTACTTTCTAAAATCTCTTCTCCGAAAGTTCGGAGCTCTTGCACATTTTCTGCACTCATTAGGGGTGCAGGTGCTGGTACTGGGCCTGGGTACTGGGGGATGGGTTCCTCCCGTGGGTACGGATTCTCTAAGATCTCCCTAATGTATTCATCGTTATCGTAGTAGGGATCTAGAGGGTCCAGACCTGGATAGGCTACTAAGTTCGGCATGGGTTCGTCGGTTAGGTGGTAGCGTTGCACATAATCCCTGTGATCATCAAACCATGGAACCGTAATCTGGGTCTAAGGGATTAGGGGCTGGTATCCTAGGTATCTCCTCAGGGTTGAAACCATGCATTTGGACTTGGTTTTCTGGGTTGTTTTCTATCTCCATCGGCTGCGAGGGAAACAAAGGTAAGGGTTGTGGGGCTATGTGTTGTTCCAGGTTTGGGTCGGCAGTTGTGGTTGCTAGGATATAAAAATTGGCTAAGCTCCTATTAAACATATCCTGTGTATGGGCATCTGTCTCTCGCTTAGCGGCTGCTAGGACTCTCTGCTGTTGCAACTTTCGCATTCTCTTCCTACGCTCGTGTGCTCCCTTACTGAACCATCCTCTCTTTTTCCGAGGGAATGGCTCTTCAGACTGAGCCTTAAACACAAACATCCCTTCTTCATTATCAGCTGTATACCTAGAGAGGGCAGGCTGTGAAGAGGTACCTTCACTCCTAGGTGAATCGGACAACTGACGATATGCGTCTGAGGGTCCTTGATCACTCATACTGTAAACTAACAAATAGTCAAATAACACACAACAATACAATACAGATATGTACGTATTTTCGTAATTAATTTCCTAACAATTAGAATAATATCTTGGTGTCAGCAGAACACTTCCGTGGCTGAATCAGTGGCTTAGCTCTGATACCACCTTCTGTCGCAACCCCCGTCCCATATCTGTCCCGGGAACGGGCGGCCGCGAGCCCAGTTTTGGTGGTATTGGTGTTTATTATTTTGGCAACGAAAATTTCATCAGGACCGTAGTTAGGAAATATTTATCAGAGTAAATACCACACTTTTATAATATTAAACATATTGGGATAAAACCCAAGTTTTCATTACAAACATTTTCATAGGGAAAATCCCTATTTTATTGAATAAAACATCTTCCTTTATTTAGGTAACTTTTATAGCCACTTTTTCCAAGCCTTCAGTGTTGTCCAGCTGGCTTCTAGTTGGCTTTCACATTTTGTTACCTGAAACGTGTTTAAAAACATTTTGTCAGTGGGAAATACTGGTGAGTGAATCCCAGTTTAATCAAGAAGAGTTTTATCTTTTAACAGTATTGAGAGCTATTACAATGTTTATATCTACACAATTATTCATTGACTAACTATTTGTCCAATGGTAACGTGTTCCACATTTTGTATACAAAACCCCAACGTACCGACAGTAATTGAAAAACTACAAAGACTCAATCACTGCTTAATCGCATTGTAAAATATTTAAGGTTTTGTAAAAACAGTTTACAAAAAGGAGATTGCTCACATTGCTGTCTTAGGTTTTCTGTAAGGGTTTCCTGGTGATTATCTATAATTTACACAAATGCACACGTGTTAGTATAATAACCCTTAATGTTTACATTAGCAATACCCTCCCCGAGACGGCATTCTAATGACTACGTCGGGCAGAACCACGACAACCATTACGGAACCCTGGATCAATCGGGCAGCGTATCTAATACATAATCGGGGTTATAATACTTACAACGGAGCAGAACTTCATTAATTAGGGGGTATTATGCCCAAAAATAGCTTCTACTACTTAGAAAATCGAGAGAGAAAGAAAATGTGAGCGATGGAAACTGAAGGCCGTTGCCCTAAATCTATAGGGCCTAATTTCAGGTTTTACACGGCCCGCGTAAGACGTAGCCAAGGGCTACGCGGCCCGCGACCTAGGGGTCTACAGCGTAGCCTTGTCCGGTCAACATTTTAGGTTCGACGTGTGGCTGCCACGTGGCAGCCCGGGGTCTCGCCGTGTTAAGGATCGCTCGCGGCCCGCGTAAGACCAGGCTTGGGTCTTCGCGGCCCGCCACAGCTCCAAAAATCTGATTTTTATTTAATTTTTATAAAAATTAAATATATTAAAGGTATTCAGGGTCTGTTTTCGCATACGGGGTATATTTTAGGACATATAGGGATATTTTAAAATATATTAGGGTGTCGAAAAATATTTTGGAGGGTTGTTATACCATGGGGAGCACCGATCTTATTTGTTAAAAAGAAAGACGGGTCAATGCGTGTGTGCATTGATTACCGTGAATTGAACAAAGTCACGATAAAAAATCGGTACCCATTACGGAGAATCGATGATTTATTTGATCAATTGCAAGGAGCTCGATTTTTCTCTAAAATCGATTTACGTTCAGAATATCATCAATTAAAGGTACAGGAAGAGGACCTTCCTAAGACCGCTTTTAGAAAAAGGTATGGCCATTATGAATTTACTGTCATGCCATTTGGTTTAATCAATGCCCCAGCTGCATTTATGGACATGATGAACCGAATATGTAAGCCATATTTGGATAAATTCATAATTGTCTTTATAGATGATATTCTCATTTACTCTAAAAATAAAGAGGAACATGCAGCGCACCTGCAGGCACTTCTAAGTTTATTGAGAAAAGAAAAGCTTTATGCTAAGTTTTCGAAGTGTGAGTTTTGGTTAGAACAGGTGCAGTTTCTTGGACATTTAGTCAATCATGAAGGAATTCATGTGGATCCCATCAAAATCGAGGCAATTACCAAATGGAAAACCCCTGAGTCACCAACTAAGCTAACCTGTAAATCTGTTAAGTTTGAATGGGGACCAAAACAAGAAGAAGCCTTTAGAATTCTTAAGCAAAGACTAACCAACGCACCCATACTAGCGTTACCTGAAGGAACTGAAGACTTTATAGTCTATTGTGACGCTTCTAAATAAGGTTATGGATGTGTGTTGATGCAATGTCAAAAGATTATAGCCTACGCCTCTAGACAACTTAAGAATCATGAAGAAAATTATTCAACCCATGATTTAGAATTAGGAGCTATAATTTTTGCCCTTAAGATTTGGAGACATTACCTTTACGGTAGTAAGTTTACCATTTTCACTGCTCATAAGAGTTTAAGGTATGTTTTCGGGCAAAAGGAATTGAATATGAGACAAAGACGCTGGATGGAAATACTTAGTGATTATGATTGTGATATCCAGTATCATGCAGGAAAAGCGAACGTAGTAGCTGATGCTGTAAGTCGAAAGTATCATGAAAAGCCAAAAAGAGTACGTTCTCTTAAAATAAATCTGCAAGTAGATTTAAATGAACAGATTAGAAAAGCACAAGAATCAGTGATCAAGGATGATACTGAAAAGTTGAAAGAAATGATTAAGGAACTAGAACAAGGAACAGATGGAATTTGGAGATTCCATAAGTGTCACACCCCAATATTTCCACGTATTACCGGTGGGCCCGGTGGGGAGTATCGTGACGTAATTGATATCGTCATAGTCAAACAACACAAATTTAAATGCATAGCGGAAGCAAAAGATAGATTCATTTCAACTGAATAAATTGTAACATTTAAGTATCACAAAATAGTTGAAACAGATCCACAAGCGGAACGAAAGAAAAAGGAAATTGTTCAACAAACTTTAACATCTAGAGCTTGCGAGACTTGATTATTGATGCCTGGAGTAGCCAGCCTATTACGTATAGTACCTGCACTTAGCCTTTTTGGAAAATACGTCAGTTTACACTGGTAAATACAACTTAACTGACTCGTTTTGAAAATGTTTAAAAATTGATTTGAATGCACTTAGGCAAAAATATCTTTTATAACTTGGGACAATTATTCAAAAATAATCTTGTAAACAGTTTTACTTATTTGTCGTCCATTAGGGCCGGTTTGTAGGGCTGGACAAGATTAACTGACACGCCACAGGTATAATGCCCACAAGGTTGATTCCTTTAAGTGGATTACCAGTTTTTACATAATGCAACTGTCAGGTGTACGCCTACACCCCGTGCTTAGGTCGTGGCCGTTTCTTTGAATGATGCCAAGGATATCCGGGACATGGTCATTTAACCCCCAAAGGCCATACACCAAATAATACAGATTAAAACGAGTTATGTAAATACATTAATCACAATCCGATTTAAATGACTACACACCCAACCAAGCAGTACTTTTATAGTACCGTATCCCAAGCCCGTATTGGGAAAATAAGTTAAGAGTATTTACCTGAGCAAAGTATAAATCAAATACAACAAGTGCACGTAGCTTTTACTGGGCTCCTAATCTGGAACGAAGGTTTTTAACAACATATTAGAATCCTAACGGGTCTTTAATTAAGCTTAGACTTAGACCGGTTAGTTTTCAAAAGGAAGACACGGTTCAAACGCATGATAAAGCGAAGACCGGTTTAGAATGTGGTTTTGACCTGACAAGCTTGGACACTTGTTTAATATGGGTAAACTAAACACATTCTGGATTTTGAGATGAAAACGATATGGTTTGACCCGTTTCGGCTAATATATGCAAACTAGTTACATAAGCCGATCCGAACGCGAAAAGTGCGTAACGGGTAACCAAATGAGTCATATACAGGTTTCCTAAGTTAATATGCCTTAAATATGTTGTGACATCAGTAAGATATCTTCTATTATGCCCAAAACGGATTTAAACTCAAATTACGCCCCGTAGGGGTATTTTGGTCATTTTAAAGGTTATAAAAGAGTTTAAATATAAATCTGAGTTGCGGGTCTGATGAAATCAGTAAAAATACTTAATTTACTAAGTTATATCAGTAGGGTATAACCTATATGTGGAATTTATCATTTCTAACCATACTATGCACCGAAGGGGCATTTTGGTAATTTCACTTAAGCCTAAAAGGTCAAAACTGGAAACCTGAGTTTAAAACTTTTGCTTACTGTTAAAATATAAAAATTTACTGAAAATATCAATAGGCATCAACCCTTATATGTTTGAAATAGTTTTTATACATACTATGCGCTTAAAACGCGTAAAAAGGCGATTTTAAAACTATTTCCGGGTTTTATAAGAAAAGCTGATATTTTTATTATTCCAGAAGGCTTAAAATACTCTATCTATCATATTGGATCAGTAGAAAAAGGTTTGGTATCAAAAAGATTGGTAAAACTCCTTTTATAGCCTAAAAGGGCAAAACCGACAATTACCAGATCAAGCTTAGAACTCTATGATATGCTTAGCCTAAAAATAAATAAAAATATCCAAAAATCACAAAATATTATTTTATATCAGTGGGTAAAAAGTTTGGTATCAAAAATCGGGTTTAGATAGGCTATAAGCTAATTACACCGTTTAATTACTAAAAAGCTTTCAAATTACGCTAATGAGCATAACTCTTAATCTAGACCTCAAACTGATGTCAAATTTTAGGTACAAGTTTATAAATCAGTAATTAAGGTTTCTACTCTTTTACATTTTTAAAATTCATGTTTTAAGGTCATATGGGCATAATAGTCAACATTTAGGCATTTAACGGAAATATGCATATGAATCGGATAACTAATGAACCAAGTTGTATAATCACAGAGGGTTATACTTATATGAAACCTGGTCCTAATAAGTCTCTAAGACATTTCTAAACTATGCTCTAATGGGTCAGAACTGAAAGTCAAAGCAAAAGTCTACCTTTGCGACTTTCGGTTCCGAACCGAGCTTAAACTGAAAATTGTCGAGTTGAACATGTTTAGACATGTTCTTACATTAATTTCCAAGTTATATTAATGACAAAACAGGTTGCATAGCTTCTACATTGCTAATTATGCATTAATTTGAAAATAAGCTTTCTGTTGACTTTTTAAGATTAACTTTGACCCGACAATTGACCTAGTTAGAGTGGGAATCAGAGGGTGCCCTTATGTGGGTTTATTGCCCACATAATTACCCACTCATAGGTACTTTCAATTTGGAATTTGACTGGACAAATTAAGATTAATGACGAAGTCAAATCTTAATTACGATGGTTTGACTTTAGACTAATTAACTAAGCAAAACTGAATTAAGGAAGGTTAATGACACTTACAATAGTCCTATGCACGACTAATGACTCCTAGGAATTGTACTTGAGCTCCAGGAACCTCCAGAAGTTGAGTTATGAAGGTTTTGAATGCAAGTGTCCAAGTCTTGCAACAAATGGGTCTTTATATAGGGGTTTAAATTCACCAAGATCATGCCAAATAAGTCTATGGGATGATTCCTGATCATCCCAAGTGTCCCTAGGCCCTTCTATACCATCAAACAAGCCCATAGAATCGAAAACCAAGCTTTAAAGTCGGTTAAACTTGCTGAAATAGACACCTGTGCAGTTTTTCTGATGCTGGCAGTGCCAGGCGGCCCACGTAAGGGTCCTGCCTGGTCTTACGCGGCCCGTGTGATGCTCAGGTCCAGGACAAACAAGTTTCAGCAATTTGCATTTTTGGTCCCTGGTCCTTGTATACGTGGTTTTAACTTTAATTCTTGCATTTTCAACCCTCTAACTTGACTTTTAAGGGCTCCAAGACATAACCAAACATTTTTAAGTCCTTGGTTAACTTTGTGATCACCCGAAAAGTCATAAATTTCAACGTTGACGCTTTTAACCCCTCGTATACGAATATTGTCATAACTTTCTCATACTTTAACGAAACCTTGTGAAATTTTTATCACATATTCTAGTGAGCATATTTAATCATTACCAAGCTTCGGGTTTGCTAAAACGTCACTCAAAGGTACACTTTAAACATGTTGACACATTTAACCCCTGTAGTTTGTAATCTCTCACTTTCTTCCACAATTAGCTTCGTATGATCCATGATTCATTCGTTTAAGGGTATAAACATCGTGTAGGGTTATTGTATAGTATATTTATCCATTGTTGACATTTGGAACCCTTATATTCACATATTTTCTTTGTTTGTCAACTTTAGTCCTTCTAAAGTAATCTTTTACGCGTTTAAAGCTCATGACACGTGTCGATATATTATTGGACATAAATTTACGAGGTGTTACAATAAGAAAAGAATATGGATACCTAAATTAGGAAACCTATGCCATCGTATATTAGAAGAAGCCCATAAATCTAAGTCTACGATGCATCCTGAAAGTGATAAGATGTATCAAGACTTAAGAAAGAATTTCTGGTGGATAGGAATGAAAAAGGATATAGCAGCATATGTTGCAAAGTGTCTAACCTATTCACAAGTTAAAGCTGAACATCAGAAACCCTCAGGTTTGTTGCAACTGTTAGAAATGCTAGTATGGAAATGGGAATTGATAACAATGGACTTTGTTACCAAATTACCCAAAATAAGAAAAGGTAATGATACAATCTGGGTGATTGTAGATAGGTTAACTAAGTCAGCTCATTTCTTACCTATGAAGGAAACTTTCAGTATGGAGCAATTAGCTAAATTGTATGTGAATGAAGTAGTTTCATTACATGGAATTCCTTTATCAATTGTGTCTGATAGAGACAGCCCTTTTTCTCCACAGTTGAAGCACATTGCATTATTAGGTTTCTTCCTACAATATTCTTCCTTGTGTCCTGGTATCTTGCAGAAATTGCAGTAAGTTAAGCATCTTCCTGAATGCTTCTTCTTGCAAGCCTTACAATAAGGTGTAGAGGTCGAACCTACATTTTTCCCATGGTTGGAATTTCCATAACGAAATTCTTGGGTAAGCCTTTGAGCTAGGTTTCTCCTCTGGTCCTCTTCTCGTGTATGTACTAACTCATCAGTTAAGGTGTTTGCTAGTTCTACGACTTCTTCTATAGTTTGAGGTCTAGCTACCTTGACTACATGCCTTATCCCATTGATTAATCCCCAGATGTAGCCGAAGATTAATACTGGTTCAGGTGATGCAAGGGTTGGCACTATTCTAGCATATTCAAAGAATAAAGTAGTGTAACTCTTACTATCCACTCCAGTCATTCTAAGGTTTAAGAACTTATTTGCTATCTATTCTTTTTTATTGGGAGGGCAGAATTTCCTTTCTACCATATTTTTAAATTCCTCACATTCCATATTGTAAATCCTGTCACTTCCCCTAGACTGGAGGATAGTGTTCCACCATTCTAAGGTTGAGTTCTTAAACATATTGGAGGCAAACATTATCTAATCTTCTTCTTCTTCTTCTGCGCACTTGCTTATTTTTAAGACTGCCTCATTCTTTTCTATCCAGCGTAGAGCTGCAATGGCCCCTTCATTGCCAGAGAATTCTATTGGTTTACAGGACCAGAATTCTTTGTAAGAACAACCATAAGACATGGTTCTTCTTCTTTTAGGAATGGGCACTTGAAGTATGGGTCCATTGTGAACGCTGTGACTAGGTTCTATATGGGTTCGTTTACTTCCATTACCACTTTTATCATTATTTTCCGCATCCCTAACATTTTAGATAATGGCTAGCATGGCATCTCTAATTCCTTGGGTTACAAGGTTTCGAATTTCACTGTTATTTATTTGATTTTCATTATTCTGGTTTTCCGGATTTGCTGCGTCGGCCATCTGGATTTTAAACAATTACCAAGTATTAATATTGCATAAAAATATCCAATGCAACAATCACACAACAAGCATGTTGATCCAAAATCGTCGAACATTGTGACTTACTCTATTTTATAGTATGCATCTATATTTATTACAAGTACAACTGGAATAAAAATACAATACTAGTATTCGTCACTAACCACAAGGTGGTCTATATTACAATATATATATATCTATATATTATCATTTTTTTTCAAACATACACACATATTATATATATATATATATATATTTATTATTATATTATTATTAGTGATAGGGGTTCATCCAAAATTCCATATTACGCTCGTCATATTTCTAGACGAGTCGTTCCCCTATTTGTCTGATCCTTTCGCTCTCTTCTAAAATCTTCTCACCAAAGGTTCGGAGTTCTTGCACATTCTCTGTGCTCATGGATGGTGCAGGTGCTGGTATGGGATTCTCTAGAATTTCCCTAATGTATTGATCATTATCGTAATAGGGATCTAGAGGGTCCAAGTTTGGGTAGGATGCTAGGTTTGGCATGGGTTCTTCTGGTATTGGGTAGCGTTGCTGGTAATCCATATGGTCGTCAAACCAGGGATCGTAGTCTGGGTCTAAAGGATTGGGTGCTGGTACTCTAGGTATCTCAGTCGGGTCAAAAGCTGGTGCTGGGATTTGGTTTTCCAAGTTGACTTCAATCTCCATGGGTTGTGTGGGAAACAAGGGTAATGGTTGGGGTGCTATGAGTTGCTCTAAATTAGGATCTGCAGCTGTAGTTGCTAGAATATGAAAATTTGCTAGACTCCTATTGAGCATATCTTGGGTGTGAGTATCTGTTTCTCTCTTAGCGGCTACTAAAAATCGCTGTTGTTGTAACTTTTTCATCCTCTTCCTACGTTTATGCGCACCTCTGCTTAACCATCCTCTCTTCTTAGGAGGGAATGGCTCTTCAGATTGAGCCTTGAACACGAATATCCCGTCTTCATTGTCAGCTGAATACCCTGAGAGGGTAGGCTGTGAAGAGGTACCTTCGTTTCTAGGTGAGCTGGACAACTGACGGTAGGCGTCGAAAGGTCCTTGGTCACTCATACTGTAAACTAACAAATAGTCAAATAACACACAATAATAATATACATATATGCACTAAATCCCATAATTGATTTCCTAACATGTTGAATAAATTTTGGTGTCAGCAGAACACTTCTGTGGCTGAATCAGTGGCTTAGCTCTAATACCACCTTCTGTCGCAACCCCGTCCCCTAACAACCCAGGAACGGGCGGCCACGGCCAGTTTCGGTGGTATCGGTGTTTATCATTTTGGCAGCGGAATTTACATCAAGACCGTAGTTAGGAAATATTTTATCAGAGTAAAATACCACGCTTTTATAGTATTACACACATAGGAAATTCCCAAGTTTCAAGTACACATTTTTATAGGGATAAACCCTATTTTATTTAAATAAAAACATCTCTTTATTTAGGTAACTTTTATTGCCACTTTTCCAAGCCTTCAGTGTTGTCCAGGTGGCTTCTATTTGGCTTTCACATTTTGTTACCTGAAACGCGTTTAAAAACATTTTGTCAATGGGAAATACTGGTGAGTGAATCCCATTTTAATCAAAACAGGTTTTATCAGTCTACATCATTGAGGGCGATCTCGCATTTACATTTGTTTCCATCTACTTTAATTACCACCCACGGTACTATCAACCTGACTTGTGGTCATGTTACTACTCACAATGTAGTAACAAATTTTGTATACAAAACCCCAACATACCGACGATAATTGTAGAATACAAATACTCAATCACTGTTAATTATAATTTAAAACAATTGAGGTTTTGTAAAAACAGTTTATGAAAAGAGGAATTACTCACATTGCTGTCTTAGGGTTTTCCTTTAGGATTTCCTGGTGATTATCTATTAATTACACAAATGCACACGCGTTAGTATGATAACCCAATATTTACATTAGTATACCCTTCCCGAAACGGCATTCCAACGACTACGTCGGGCAGAACCTCGACAGCCGTTACAGAACCCTAAATCAATCGGGCAGCGTATCTAATACGTAACTGGGGGTTATGATACTTACAACAAGGCAGAACTTCGTTATTTAGGGGGTATAATGCCCGGAAATTACTTTAGCTATGTGGAAATTCGAGAGAGAAAGAAAGTTGTGAGCGATTTCGAATGAACAGCCGAAGCCATCTATTTATAGTGATGATTTCGCAGTCTCTCGCGGCCCGCGAAGACTTAAGGGCGGTCTTACGCAGCCCGCGACCTAGGGGGTAGGGTCTAGCTATGCTGATTCGTTGAGTATAGGCTTAACACGCGTTTGACACATGGCGGTACCGGGTGAGGCCTGGTGTCCAGGTGCTCGCGGCCCGTGTAGAACTTAGAGCAGTCTGTCGTGACCCGCGACAAATAATGTGAGTATGCTAAATAATCTTGATTGGAGATTGAAGTTGTTTACCATAAAGGTCAAGGTTTTAAGACTTTGGATGCGTGTGAATCCAAAGAGAGAAGGCGAAACCCTTGCTATTGAAATGGTGGTGATGGATGAGCAGGTTAGAGTTTGAATGTCATTTTTATTTAAAAAATGTAGTTTATTTTTTTTGCTGTTTATATTAACGACTTTCATTTTGTTTTTCAAATTAGGGGACGAAGATGCAGGCTACTGTTTGGAACAAGTTTATGAAAAAACATGAAATTTCGCTTAATGAAAATGAGTCTTATTACATTTATAAATCTCAACTTTCTGTGATTAAGTCAAATTACAAACACTTTGACAAGCAACATGCTATTAGCTTAAACTTTGATACATCTGTTAAAAAGTGTGAGAACATTGATGGAAGTGTATACGGTATCCGGTTAGCATCGTTTGAGTCCATTAAAGCCGGTGAAGTCGAAGTCAACTATCGAGTCGGTTTGTACTTCATCATATATAACAACCACATCGGAAATTAATTTAATATATAAATATAGTTTTTTTTAAATGTTTGCTTTTGTGCTAAGTATATTTGGTTTTAATCAATTTTTTTACAGATTTTATTGGATATGTAGATGAATGGTCTGAACCAGAAGCGACCAAAACGAAGATGGGAAAAGATAGCAAATACATGAACTTGCAATTGCTGGATGAAGAGTTTGTTTATTGATTTAGCTAGTTTAAATTCGTTGGAACTTTAGTAGTATATATTTATTTTTTCATGATATCCTCTGATTTTTTTAATTTCTATTTATGTAGGGGTATCAAGTTAAACTGCACCTTATGGGACGAGTATTGTGATGAGATGTTTGGTTACATTCAGAGCCATAAAGAGGAAGTCCATGTTGTTCTTCTTGTGCAGTTTGGTAGTTTCAACAAGTATAAAGATATTCGATGTTAATAATCTTTGTTAATTTTACATAATTTTTTATATGATTTTTAAAATTCAATATCCATTAACTGATATTAACTTTTTTACTCAAGGAAGACAACGCTCTCTAATGCTTTCCATATAACAAGACTGTCTATCAATGCTGACATAGAGGAGATTCGGTCATTCAAAACCAAGTAAATATGGTTTTAATTAATATGAACTACTTATTGTTGTTGTTAAACTTTTCATTTATTATTTTATTGTAAACAGGTTTGTGGAGAAGATATGTAAAACATCCTCTAATGGTCAGAAATCAATTGGTTCATTTGGAAGCATCGGTGTTGCGGATGACTTTTTAGTTAAGCATCCGTTTTCCAATTTCAGTGATATTACTCTGTTCGAACAGGTATGTGTCTAATTTTAAATATTTTAAATAAATACATTAAAGACACTTTTTCATCAAATTATATTTACAATCTCTATTTTCCTACATTTAATTTCAGCCATGTGAGGTCATAGTTGTTGGTACGGTCTTGGGTATTGATGATAAAGATGACTAGTATTACCTCGGTTGTAAAGAGTGCAACCGAAAGGTGGAAACAACTTTGGTCATTGATGAGGATGAAGACGGTGCTGAGGAACCCAAGTTTAAATAGGTTTTGGTTTGTTCAAATCCTGAATGTCCTAAAGAGGTTGTCAGTGCGACACCAATGTAAGTTAATTATATTTGTTGTTAATTTATAATCGTTTTGATTATATTATTCTACTTTACAAATGTTAATTGAATATATTTTGTGAACTACTTTTTGTCCATTTAGTTTTAGGATTCCAATCAGAGTACAAGATTCTGCAGCTATTGCGTCATTGACTTTGTTTGACCGTGAAGCCAGAAAAATGTTGGGCATGACTGCAATTCAGTTGCTTGAGAAGTCAAAAGTGGAACAAGTAAATTATTTTACATCAGTCTTATTTTAAATTGTTATATATGGTCCATATTAGTAATGTCGATATATGATATTGATTTTTTCAATAAATTTTAATTCATGTATTTTAGGCATCTTCGGAAGAGAAACCATGCCCTATCAGTTTAAAATTTTGAATTATAAAAAGTATGCTTTCAAGATTCAAGTTGGTCAATTCAATACTGACAACCATACTGATGGTTATGTTGTTCATAAGTTGGTGAATGATCCAGCCATAATTGAATCTTTGGAGAGCCGAATTTCAGCTGATCAGGTTAAATCATACCAACCTTTTAATTAAAGACATGTTAGGGAATTTATTATTTATGATGTCTCTAGCCTTATTATTTTATTGCAGGGTGTGGACAAGCCAGTTGCTGATGTTTCACTTAGTGATTTATCAACTCAGAATCCTTTTGCTCTAAAGGTATGAATTTAACTTAATTTCATAAAATACCAAACTTTGAAAATATTTTTTTTACTTTTTAATGTTGAATATATCATACAGGAGGCTGTGGATTCTATTAGGGATAGCTTCACACCCGATTGCACATCTAAAGATTGTTCAAAGACTTCGTCGCGGATTGAAGCGTAACCTTGCAGACGTTTATGAAGTTGAAGAAACCACGTCTCTATCATCAACAAAGGTTAAAAAGGCTGGTGTCGCAGATGTCGCAATTGATGGTGAGGAAACCATCATGCTGGTTCCAAAGATTGAAAAGTAGTTCATGTTTGAAGTATGTGTCGCAAAAACAATTTATCTGTTTTCCGTATTTTGATTCTTTGGTTTGGTTTGGATGTTTGATTGGTTTGGATATTTTTGTTATGGTTGGTTGTTTTTAATGTTTGGTTTTTGAACAAAGTACTGTTTGTTTTTGGAATATTGCATATGAGTTATACTCCTTTAAGGTTTATATTTTGGTGAATTTATCTTTGTTTTATTGTTTTGAAAATTTGTCAAGTTTTATTATATAGACAAAAATGATTATGCATGTATAAATTTTGTGTTTTACAAAGTACTATTTTTAAAAGTATTATTACTTTGGTTTTATCTTTAAATAGCAATTACAGATTTCATATGAACTAATTTAAATATTGTATTAATTATATAATTAGTAGAACTATATTTGTAAGAATCCTCAATAATTTCAAACTTATAATATGAAATTTAAAAAAAACGCCAATTTTTTAATAATTTACCAACAAATAAAATTGGTAAGAATTTGTTTCCTTTTTTATCTTATATAACCTAAAATCTTTAATTTTTCACAATAAAATCAGCGAGAATTTTATAGATTTACCTCCAAATTTTTTTGATTTAAATTGTTTCCTTTTTAAAACTTATAACCAATTTTTTTTTTAATTTTAAAGTTTCCTTTTTTACAATACACTCCAACACTATAAGAACCTCTCTTCTTATTTCATAATACACACTCAATGTTTTACAATAAAGGTTCAGCAATTCTAAAACAAAACACCCTATCACAACATTCATGCATTTTTGAAGTTTGAGGTTTCGTAATTTCTCATACACGTAAGTGTTATCTTTCTGTATTATACTTATACATTTAATTTATTATAATACCTATTTTAATTCATTTGCATGTTATATATGATACAATATTATGATATGCCTAAACGTGCAAAGCCTCAAACGTTACGTTCATTTCCACTTCCTACTACTGCCCAACCTTCTAATAGTACGTATTTTATTGTTATTTCTGTTTACAAATATAATAAAAAAGTCATATAATATATAAAGATGTTACGTACCGTTAATTTTACTTAAATTGTTTTAGGTGGTGTTGTTAGAAGTCCTTTGTTTAACATTACGAATGGTAATGTTTCCAATTTTTTAGACATGAACTAATTTTGTTTTTATAAATTGTTTTATTTTTTACATGCATTTTATTTTTCAGTTGATCCTAATCAAGTTGAGCATCAAGACTATGTTGAACGCAGAAAATTAAGGAAACTATATTTGGATAATAAAAGACGAAATGCAAATAATAAATCTTCCACTTCGCAAAACGTCATTCGGTCATCCAACATTTCAGTATCATTTACAAATGATTGTCGTGTCGTAACACCAATTCGATCATCCTCTTATATCAATACCATGGATAGACGTATTTTTCCAACCACACCTTTAACAAGTCCGTACGAGGCGTATACATCAGGTTGGTCTTATTTAACTACATATATAAATTTTGTTTATTATTAATATGACTTTGTTTTGCTTAAAATAACTAATTATATAAACCATAAACATCTTTCATGCCGTAATTTGATCTTTTTTTGTTGCGGTTGAATATAGAAGAAGTCCATTATCTAATATTACAAATGGTAAATTCTATTATTTTTTACGCATGAATACAATTTTTCATTTATAGTTTGATATTTTATGGACATGCCTCCTTTTTTTTCAGTTTCTCATAATCATGTTGAGCATCAAGAATATGTTGAACATAAAAAGTTTAGCAAAGTATATTCGGATAACAAAAGCCGTGATGCCAATAATAAATCTTCCACTTCAGAGAACGTTATTCGGTCAACCAACGTTTCAGTATCCAATACTAATGAATGTCGTGTCGTAACACCAATTCGTTCATCTTCTTATATTAACACCATGGATAGACGTGTTTTCCCAACCACACCTATAACACGTATGTCTGAGGCGTATAAATCAGGTTGGTCTTATTTTCTTATATATTTAAATTTTGTTCATTATGATTATGAGTTTGTTTTGTTTAAATTAACTAATTATATAAAACATAAACATCTTTCATACCGTAAGTTGATTTTTTTTTTGTTGCAGTTGAAAGTATAAGAAGTCCATTGTCTAATATTACAAATGGTAAATTCTATTATTTTGTACACATGAATACAATTTTTCATTTATAATTTGATATTTTATGGACGTGCATCTTTTTTTTCAGTTTCTCATAATCATGTTGAGCATCAAGAATCTGTTGAACGGAAAAAATTTAGCAAAGTATATTCGGATAACAAAAGTCGTAATGCCAATAATAAATCTTCCACTTCACAGAACGTGATTCGGTCAGCCAACGTTGCAGTTGATTCTGGAGGAATTCCTTTGTCTGACATTACAAATGGTAAACTCTTTAGTTTTTTAGACAGGAATACAATTTTTAATGTATGATTTGATTTTTTATGGATATCCATATTTTTTTTCAGTTGCTCCTAATGATGTTGATCATCAACAAACAGCTGAACGAAGAAAAATTAGAAAGTTACATTTAGATAATAAAAGACGTAATGTGAATAACAAATCTTCCACTTCAAAAAATGTTACTTGGTCATCCAACGTTTCAGCCTCCACTAAAATTGAATGCCCGATCGTAACACCAATTCGTTCATCGTCTTATATGAATACCATCGATTGATGTTTTTGGCCAACCACACCTTCAACAAGTCCATATGAAGCATCTACTTCAGGTAGGTGGTATTTTTTAACGGATTTCAGATTTGTTTATTATGATTTTGACATTTTTATTTTATTTCCTTGATATCAATGTATAGGTGTCAAAGACAATGTGAATATTTATATGAGTCCATATTTTACATTCCAAATAAATAGAACTTCATCAACTCCACATTCAATAAATCAACCTTCGCTCTCAAGTGAAAGATCAAATTTTAAGACGATACGTAGAGGTAAAGAAAGGTTGTCTAATAAAGGTCGCTACGTATATCCTATTCCAATGGTTGACTTATCTTCCGACGATCCTATTATTCCTTAACAATTAGCTGAAGATCCAAATAAAGGAGTTTCTAATAGTAAGTAGCTTACACACTCACTACTTTAAATTTCATATGAAGAACCTCATTATATTATTTTCGTAACAATTATCACAATTTGATATTTATATTTTTGTATAATAGATTATTTGGATCATGGAGATCAAGTAGTTGTATGTAACGTGTGTAACGCTAAGTTGTGGAAATTTGAAGCCGGAAAAGGAAGGGTTTACTTAGGAAGAACAAGTTACACGCTTTGTTGTGGTTATGGAAAAGTACATCTTCCAGATTTTAAAGAGACGTGTGAGGAATATCAAAATCTTTTCAAGAGTTTAGACGACAAGAGCAAGCATTTCTTACTGAATATTCGTCGTTTTAATTCTATGTTTGCGTTCACTTCAATGGGTGATAAAGTTGATTCAAAAATCAATAGAGGAAATGCTTCGTATGTATACCGAATTAGTGGCGAGAATTACCATTCATTGGGAAGTCTTCTTCCTAAAGAAGGTGCTGAACCAAAATTTGCGCAGCTTTACATTTACGACACAGATAATGAAGTATGTAATCGGAAAACCGTAGTTAGGTATCCCTTCAAACCATTTCATTATTTCTTTATTTGATTTATTACTAGGTTATATGCCCGCGCGTTGCGGCGTTATATTACCGCGGCATTCGATCGTCATCGGTTCGGTTCGTTATAATACCGTTACGATACATGCATTTGGTATAGAAATTAACAAGTGTTTTATATCAACCAAAAACGATAAAAACGAACATCGGTATCGGTGCTGATGTGTTCAAAGGTACCGATCGGTTCAGGACATCATGTTATTGGCACTGATATTCATTTATCTACATATTAACATGTATCGAAACCAAAAACCATAAAATAAAATACATATACCAGTACCGATGTTGTGCAATACGGTACGATAGTGATACGGTGTCCGTTTATCGAAACAAAAAACAATAAAATCAAATACTGGTACCGATATCGTTGTTGTTTGGTTGGTTTCGATTCAATTCACTATGCTAGCGGCACGATATCTCTTATGGGTTTGGGGTTTAAGATTTAGGATACTTATTATTTTAAATATGTATAATGTAATAATAAGTTTTGTTACGATATTCATTTTATTTATAAATTTTTTGCCCTTTTTGTAATTTGATTACACATGAATACCTAACCATAAAAATATTAAAAAAATAAAAAAACATCAACTTTTTATGCAGCTTTATTACAATTTTAGCACTTCGTGACTTTTCTTATTCTCGGTAATTAATTACTCAATATTCTATCATGGCACTATTCATCCAAACTTTCTATTCATATTGATAACTGGCAGGAACTCAGTTGATACGAATTTGGTTCATTACGGTATAAGTACGTTATCCATACTTGGTATAACAACAAAAAAAACAGAAAAACAAAGTCAAGATATGTCCAAAAGATATTGAGATATCGATCACATCATGCGAAATCGATTTGGTTAGTCATGACACTGGTACATTAGCAGCACATTCTATCACTTATGATAAAAATTACTTTATTTTGAATATAACTCCATTTTCAATGTTGTTCGGCTAGGATCAGAACGAAATTTATACCGGAATCATGAAAACGAATATTGTGTTTCAGTTCGTCACGAAACAAAAAAAAAATTATTCGATTTTAAACAAAACATTTATCAAAACATGAATAAAAAATTGACATGTATAAAGGAAAACCAAAGAACACTATTGTTTATTTGTTTGGTAAATAAATAAATAATAAACATACGTCTAAACGAAAAGCAAACGAAAAGCAGGAGCACTATTGTAGAAAACTCCTTTCTCTAAGGATGATATTGTAATTTCATGCATCAAGCTAAAAACTACTGTTCATCGTAAGTTTTAATTCATATGTATAATTGATTTTATGTTATATAAACACTTACTAATACTTTCGCTTTTGTCTTACAATTGCATTACAGTAACTCAAAGAAACCAGCTTCCGCAACTTCTGATTTGCTTGACACTGAACTCATACAGTTGTAACGCTTCGTTTTTTCCGCACTTTCTTATTTTAGCATGTCATGTTGTACTTTCCATATTTAGACACTTGTACTCTCTTTGTAACCTACTTTCGTTCCGTTTGTAATTCGAGACTATTGATCATAATGAAAACGAAACTATTTTGTGTATTCATATAATGTGCAACTGTTAATCGGTTTCTCGTTTGAGCGAAATATTATTCAAGGATTCTTGATTCTAAATTTATCGACACTTGATACTCGTTGAAACTATTAAAATGAAGAGATTCGGATCCTAAATCTCGAAACTTGAAAGCCTTGTGAAACGAATAAATGTTTAAAGATTTTTATTAGTTATAAATATGGTCATTATTCAAATTTAAACTAATTAAATTAATTAATTTTGTTATTTAAAAGTTTATTTTTATTAATAAACTAGTTAATCTCGTTAGATATTAAAGTTAGTAAACTAACTTAGTTAGTTTAAAATAAAATATTAAGTTTTCATTTAATATAACTAGACTAACTAATAATACAGGGGTGGGTATGTAATTTCTGAAAGTATAAAGGTGCAGGGACCATTGTGTGAAATGCTGAAAATATAAAGGATTTAAAACAAAAAAAAAAGAAACAAAAAAACTGATGACCACAGGGTTCGAACCCGGGTCACCATCTCCACCACACACACGCACAACCAGCAGAGCTGGGCAATCATCTTGAAACAAACCCGGACTTTAAATCATTTAACCACACTTTCAGCGCGGCCCACCAGCAAGATCAGCGCGCAGAAAGGTGGCCAGCTCCACTTTTGAGCGCGATTCTGGCATTTTTTTGAGTTTTAAACTCATTTTTTTACATTTAATACTCACCTAAACATAACCTAACTTTTTCCCTATAAATACCAATCCTAATCCAAGCTATTTTCACTTTTCTAAACACTCTCAAACCTCCAAATCAGAAGGTTCGAGCAGATTGTTGCTTCTTCACTAAAGTGAGCATAACTCACTCGTTTCTTGTCCGTTTTAGTTCATTCTTTTTCCTATGTGCTTGGTTTGACCTTAGCTTCGATTCCATGGGTTTTTTCACAGTAAATAAGTCCCTGGAACTCCGGCAAAAATGCTCCAAAGTCCACTGACTGTTTCTGTTTTCATGTAATCTTTGTTAAACTTAACCAAACTTGAGTTTTCTCATCTCAAACCTATGTCCTAATGCTCATAATCAAATGAATGGTTAGTTGGGCTTAAAAACAAGGCTGAGAAATGTTAAATCAGAGGTTAAAACCTCACAAACATTCTGTTTTAGTTAGGGATTTACCCACAAGTAGTGTTCAAGCATGAAGCTTGATGAATGTGTGATGGTTGGACTAGCTTGGGCTTTCCTTCATAGAAATCCACTCACTACTTGATGTTTTTCTATAGATTAGTTGTTGTTATTGCATTATTACTTATTTGTTCATGACCCTCCTTGTTGTTTATAACAACAAGTGTAGTGGTGAACAATAGAGGTACCTAAATGGAAGCTTGTTCTTCCTACCTCATGTATGAATTCTATGACACAAAGAGGTACCTAAATTGAGACATTAATCTCCTACCTCATGCTTGAACCATAGGACTTGTAATCTCTATATTATCTAATTATTCCATATGTATACCTAAGTAACTAAACTTGATGATAACTTGATAGTTACTTGTCAAGAATATGTTACATCATCTAAGACCATGCCCTTGTTACGACTCTAATGGACCTTTGAATCCATGAAATCATAAAAACTCTTTTGAGTTTTAATAGTGTCAAGAACAAGAGTTATGTGTACAAGATGATTATTTTCACTTATGTTGTTTTCCATACATTTTAGACTCCGAATCTATAATCTTCCGATTTCCCCAAACTCACACACCTATGTTTTCCTCGTGTAGAAGGACAAGGTGCTCCAAACTAATCCATCCACCAACATCACTCGCGGGATTTCAAGTAGGAAAGCTTGCAAAATCGTGAGTATACTCGATCCCATTTTTCCTTTTTATCACTTTGGGATGCAACATGTATGTTATACAAAATTACACAACACATGAAACTATTTTAAACTCTATCCATGCTTAACATGAAACTATATGATGCTTGTTAGACTTCTTATGCTAATGTAAACTATTTGTGTCGATATATGCTTCATTAACTTTGCTAGCCTACCTTAACAATTGTAGCGCTATAAGAGTAATGCACCGCCCACGATTTTTGGGGTATTGTTAAGTCAAACATATTAACCTCCCTTTATTCTAACCGGGGATAGGCTATTTTAACGCATTGGATTCTTGCGTTTGAACATATAAGTACGCTGTTTTGGCATGCTAGTAAACTTGCTTAATATGATTCATGTTGGATATGAGCACTTTAAACAATTTTATTCTATATTATGCTATGTATCAAACTTGTATACTCACCTTTGATTTTGCATTGAACTCTATTTTAATACATGTTGCAGGTTGAATTGTTGAGATGATGAATCAAGATGAAACAAGGTTTAGGTGGACTTAGATACACACCTAGATTAATTTATCTATTTTGATGTTATGTTTGTTGTGAGACAATGTTATTTCTTGTATGACAATATAGTTCTTGAAATGAAATTCGGATTTAATTAATTATTGTCGCATAGTGTTATGAAGTCTCTTGCAATCTCGTTTTCGTCTCATCCCGATGTTTTCGCCATCGGTTGGGGTGTGACAGATTGGTATCAGAGCCATAACTATAGGGAATTAGGAATAAGTAGGAATGCTTTGCCCTAGTCTATAGTTTTTAGGAACTTTATCTCTTATTTTTTGTTTAAAACCTATGCATTCTACCTTACGTGCTTCTTAGCAATACTTCTTGTTTGTTAAACTTACACGTCTTTCCTAAGGCTAACATGAATACACTTTTGATTCTTTGATGACACTCGCAACATAAACGGGACGACTTTACCAAAATAATCGTGAAACCCACAATTTGGTAAACGACTCTCATTCTACCTTAAACTATTTTTGCACGAAATTACACCATTAAGCTAGGAGTGAAATCCATATCTTAATGGTAATTTCCATTTCAACTCTAGTGGACCCTCGTCATAATGTCGAAATTTATTTTGACCCAACGAGTACCAACCACATTTAAGGTACGAAATCTTCAAGTTAGGGGTGAAACCCGCACCTTGTCGATTAAGTCCCATTCCTCGATTTTCAATCTCGCCAATGTCCCGATTGTTTCAATCGATTAGAGATGTGTAGTAACTGGAAGGGTAAGATACCGTTAATCGCTTCTCGACGAGAGTATCTTACCTATAGGCCAAAACATGTTTTCTCTAATTCGAAAGGCTTTCGACCCACTTTGGAATAGTCGACGTTTCTCTACCCGAAACAATCCAATGTTTTATTGAGCCTTTCGTTTATGTATCTCAATTTATATGTGATTTTATACTTGAACGATTCATTCATTTCAAAACTTTTCAACTCATTTCGCATGTTGTCGCAATAAAAAACAATAATAATTCCTCGTGAACAAACTAAATTTACGATGCTTTCATTATTCATGTTATGCTACGTGGAACTCATGATTATGCTATGTGATACAATTTGAATCTTATATGCTACGTGAATCAATTTGAACACTTTTATGCTACGTGAAACTTTATGCTATGAGAATCATTTCATGAAACCGATTTTCTTAAAACATTATGATCAAGTCTCATCCGTTCCTTTTCTTTCAAACTTCTAGATGGCATCTCCAAGCTCATCAAAGAAGACCAAATCCAAGAGGGGTTCCAACCACGACTCTATCTCCAAAGAAGAATTGGCTGGACTCATCGCTGAACAAATGGCTGATCAAATGGCCCGAGTGATACCTGACATCGTTAGTCGCATCCAACCTAATTCGGACTCGCCCCATGGCTCTGTGGACTCCAAGGTGCAGAAACCAACGCCACCATTCCTCTTCAAGCAATTTATGGCTTGTAAACCCCTGGAATTTTCAGGCAAGGATGGTGCCACCGAACTGCTCACTTGGTTTGATGCTATGGAAATCGCCTTCCGTCAGAGTGGTTGCCCTGACGCTTTACGCACTCAAAACGCTACTGGTGTGTTTCGCTCGAGGGCCGTGGACTGGTGGACCTTCGAGCGAAGCACAAGAGGAGAAGATGCCGCTCACGCTCTGCCATGGGTGGAACTGAAGAAGATCATGAAGGAGGAATTCTGCCCTCCGCATGAGCTCAAAAAGTTGGAGCATGAATTTTGTTTTTGAAACAAGTCAGCGATGATAACGATGACTTAACCACCCGTTTCAAGCAGCTTAGCATTCTCTGTCCTAGCCAAGTTGATACGCCTAAGAAGCAAATCAACAAGTATATCCATTGTTTCCCTGATTCCATCATGAACCTTATGGAAGCTGCTCTACCAGCAACCATAGAAGAAACCTATCGTTTGGTTGCTCACCTTAATAGCAACATCGTCCTTCGTAGGAACTCTGAAAAGGCTTCCTCGAAGAACGTGCACCAAGCCACCGTTGAACCCCCCTCATCCACCAAAAAGAACCAAAACAAGAAGCGGAAGGCTTTTAGTCAAAATTTTGCGGTTGTTACTCCGCCAAACCCTCCAGCTTTACAACCTAACCCTGCTGCACCTGCAAACGAACGAAAGACATACACTGGGATTCATCCTGAGTGTACTACTTGACATTACCACCACCCTGCAAATGCCAATTGTCGCCATTGTACCCATTGCAATCGTTATGGCCATAACACCGCCTATTGTAAGAATAACCCCGCACCGCAAGCTCAACAACCTCGCCAAGCGCAACCAGCTCAACAAAACACCCAACCAGCACGAGCCTGCTTCAAGTGTGGTGACACAACTCACCTTCATCCTCAGTGTCCTCAACTCAAACAAGAACAACAACAAGCCCCTCGTGGACGCGCTTTCAACATTAATGCAAATCAGGCACGCAACGACAATGGCGTCGTGAATGGTATGTTTCTTGTTAATAACCTTTATGCTTCGTTGTTATTTGATATTGGTGCGGAAAAAATCTTTGTGTCCGTTGAATTTGAACCTTTGTTAAATGTCGCACGCTCAAAACTGCCTAAGTCATTCTCTGTCGAAGTTGCCAATGGCAAGTCTGTTTTTGTCGATTCCATTCTACGTGATTGTCTTCTTACTCTTAACGATCATACCTTCACTATCGACCTTATACCCATGCAATTGGGTAGTTTCGACATCATCGTAGGCATGGATTGGCTTCGTGAAAACCATGCTGAAATCGCTTGCCACGAGAACTACGTTCGTTTACCTCTCCCATCTGGCGACACCTTACGCGTTTATGGAGACCGACCTTCAAAAGGACTAAGGTTAATGTCCTGCACACAAGCGAACAAATATTTACGTAAACCGTACTTTGCCTTTTTAGCCCACTGTTGGGATTGAACCCTACCAAAGGAACAAATAATTAAAGCCAAAAATGGATCAGAGCAGTGGATCCAGAATAAGCAGATGTTATATATACAAGTCTATCCCCTTGAAAGTGGTTCAACATCTGCTGACCTCCTATCTACTGATCGTACAAAGTGCTGACCTACAAACTGCTGATCAAGTAAAAGACTGATGGAAGACTAAAGCTCTGCTGTTCAATCTACTGCCTTGAGTCAAGCTCTGCTGATCATGACAAGTACTGCTGGGTTCACATCAGTGGAAGGATGCAGCAGTAGTTTAGATGTCTTTATGTAATGAAATGTAATAACTGTAGTTAGCATAGCAGAGGTTGTATAGATCAGAGGTTAGAGTTTGTTAGGAGGTTAGATGTCACTTTCATGGTGACGTCAGCTTAGATGCTTCAGTGGTTTACTCGTGCCTATAAATAGAACAGTGCTCTGTACTGTTCTATTAGCTCTTTCACTATCTTCTTCCTGCACGAACAAATACTGTGAGCTCAGGCTGAGGGGGAGTTTGTGTAGGATCGTGTATGAACCCGAATGAGTCTATCAGAGGAGTTTTACTTCGTTTCAGGTGCGGAAAACAGGAAACAAAGGTAGACACAACTTATTCTTCACTTTAAACACTCTTCTGATTGATATTATAACAATTACAATCAGGAAACACACCGGCAACACTTCGGTACAATATTCTGATTCCCCACCAAATGACAAGATCACTAGCCTATTTATAGAGTTTCTGATTCCCCACGAAAGTGCAATGTTGAGTTTCTGATTCCCCACGAAAATGCAATGTTCATTTCGTGGGAAATCAACTACTAAACAACATAAAATCACCTATTTTCTCGATCTATAAGCCCTAATCTATACAATCTAGATTAAGACTCGATACAAGATGAAGTCGACAGATGCATGCACTAACAGACTCCCCCTCACGTGTCGAGTCTTCGCATCTTCAGTCTTGATCAGTCTCTGGGCTTCACTCTTTCACTCAGCATTAACAGACTCCCCCTAACAATGTGCTGGCATTCCTTCAGTTCATCAGCATCATCTGCTTCAGGATCGTAATCTGACTTTCTCCGGTTCAAGATCGTCGCCTGACTCAATCTTTGTCCACAGAATCGAAACCTAGCTCATGCTCTATCCACAGCATCCTCAGGTATCGAAACCTGACTCTTTAAGCATCCTCAGGATCGATCAACCTGGTTCTCTATCACTCGGCTTTAACGTTGTTCCAAGATCGTCACCTGACTCACGTTCAGCTCAGGTTATCTGACTCTTTAAGCATCCTCAGGATCGATCAACCTGGTTCTCTATCACTCGGCTTTGACGTTGTTCCAAGATCGTCACCTGACTCACGTTCAACTCAGGTTATCTGCACAATCTCTACCTCAAAGTAAGTTTTACACATTTACACATTTCAAATATAGAGGCATGTACTAACTTAAACTCCCTCTCACTACACTCATGATGAACCACTTATAAATTTGATCACAATGCATTTGTTTTCAAACACAGACTCTCCCTCACACAATGTCATCATGTTTAGCACTTGGAATTTTGAAAATCAGCTCTCCAACATCAGTTGTTGAAAATCTTTTTGAGTTTTTCAAAAATTTATGCTAAAACACACCAAAAATCTTTTTGGATTTTTGAATGTAATGAAATGAAATGCAGTAAAAAAAAATTTACATACACTATTTTTGTGAGTTCGTGTAAGAGGATCATATCAGTTTATGACAAATCACAAGTACCGTTGAGCTTAGTTACACATTAAGAATTAAACAATTCACTTAGATTGCCGATATACTGATCCACTTAAATTTTCACACAAATTTCAACTAAATCAGGATATGAATTAGGTGTTTTACGAACTTAAACTCATTCATGTGTCCCGCCTCTTGAATATACTCCCGTATCCAGATCCCAATATTCAGTCTTACAGATGAGTATACCACAGATGATATCTGTAAGGGGTTAATAAATTATGAAGAATCATGAGAGCTCAGGTCAGAACTACCGTTCAGCAGAGAGGTCATGACTCAACTTTTGGGTGTGTCCCCTTTAGAGGATCTTTTTTACAACAGCATTGATTAGCAATTTTATTGTCTTATCATTTATGCTGAGGGTGGTGCTATATTTCAAGCATGCGGAAAGTATTATTCAAGGACTAGGTCAGAACTTCCATTCAACAGAAGTCCCGGAATAATACCCCAGATATCACTGAGCATAAAGACCTAGTATCTCAGAAAGAGGAACCTTTCAAACGAGATTTCAGGGGTTACCTATATATCCAAGAAGTTGTTACCCACGAATTAAGCAAGTTTGAATTTAGGTTTATATCCCGAAAAAGTTTACTAAATGTGTAAAAACCTATTGGCATATCATCAGTGAGACTGTTTAACACTATTTAAACATTACATTTCTTTAGCATACTGTGACTGTCTACTGATGTACTATCATTTCCTCTTCTTAGACACCAAAACTTAATTTTTGATTTTATCATGTTTTTTGTCTTTTTTTAAATTTTCTAATGTTTTTGAATTTTCTGAAAAAATTACTCCCCCTAAAATGCAAACACGTTAACAGAAATTTGAAAACAAACTGTACACAACTTGACAACCGATATCAAATCGCATCAATTCGCCATCCACTAGGCATAAACAATCAGAACTCCTCCTTTCACAAAACTATTTTCTCATTATGATTTCAAAACACTTAAGTTTGTTTTAACCAAAATGATTTTTCCGGAAAATAAGTTTTGTTAATTTTACCACTTGTGGGTTAGGGGTTTGGTTCATCATATTGTCCATCAAAATACCACTTTTAAGTATGGTCCAATCAAGTTCAACTTAATGACCTTGATTAACCAAATGCAAGTCTGCACAAGTTGTAAAATAAGTCAAGTACAATTTAATGTCCTTGAGTTACCACATGTTGGAATATCACATCTACACAGATACATTTTACCAATAAAGATGCCGATTCCTGCTTCGCACTTACCAACCTGGAAGCTCCGGCATAGTCCATCACCTGTAAAAACTAAACACATTTAAAAATCTTTCACAAAATTTATCTTAACAAGAAAGATGCCGATTCCTGATCCACGATTACAAACTTGGGATCTCCGGCATAGTCAGATTGTTTAAGGGAAAAAAATTTCCACCCAAGTCTGACCAACCTTGGGTGTTTTTAGCTCTTTTAGCTCTTGTTCAGTAGGGTTGTAAGTTGCCTTTTTAGTTGCATAAAAATCTTTAACCCCTTTTACTTTCCCATCAAGCATTTTCCCAAAAATTTTCTTAACATTTCCATTGAAAACTTTCTCGATATCAAATTCATTCTTCTCAGAGTAAAATTGATCCGAGATCTCAACCTTACCAACTTTCTGTTTAATCTTCTCAAACTTCAGTAATGGAAATTCATCATCATTCACTGAAGATACAAAATTTACCTCTTTTACCTCACCTTGTGGCTCTTCTGGCTTTGTGGAACCAGAATCATTGCCGACTTTCTCTTCAGACTTCTTAACAACCCACACTTGGTTGTTCTTGGCTTTCCTTTTGTAAAAATTCTTTTTAGAACATTCACCAACCTCATAAGTTGAATTTTCAAAAAATCTGAATTTTTCGGTTGGTGGTTCAACATCAACAACCTTTTCTTTCAGTTTTTCAGAAACTCCCTGTTTAATCTTAGCATTTTTTTGATAGTTCCATGCAATGTGACCAGCTTCATTGCATTTAAAACAAGTTCGAGTCTCTTTTGGATGAAACACTCCAGTTCCGTTCCATTCCTTTTCTTTTTAGCAAGAAACTCCTGGTTTGATTGTCTCCAGAAAGGTTTCTTCTGTTCCTCCTCAGCACTTCCACCTGAAACAAATTCTGTTTTTGTTTTAGAATTTTTCTCATTTTTATAATTTTCTGGTGGAATAAAACCTAATCCTTTCTTTTTGTAGCTACCATTATGGTTTGATTTCTTTTGAAAACCAGAACCAGAATTGTAACCCTTTTTCTTGTTTAATCGCTGTTGAACTCTTGAAATGTATTTTTTAGGTTTTCCAGTAAGATTTAAATCTTTTATTTCAGAAATCTTAATTTCTGTCATTTTGAAAACCTTTTTAATCATTTCAAATCTAACACTTCTTATTGGAAACTCTTTATCAGAGTATAATTTGTCAGAATCATTTAAAGTATATGCTACTTCAAATGTTTCATCATTCAAATTCGATTTTGATAACAAAAACTCTTTACTGTAAGACCGTTTAACCGACGACTTTGAACTGTTGACTGACGAACTTGACCCTCCAGACTCAGATTTTGACTCAGACTCCTCATCAGTATCCAACACCTGATCGACCACCTTTTTTATTTACTCAGACTCATGATCAGTGTCAGACGATGTGAAAGTAATGTCAATGTTTTCTGGTAAATCATCAGTTGTATCGGTTTTTAGCTTTATATTGACTGCTTTTTCGACTTGCTCCTCATTTGGTTTTCTGGGAGAATACCCTTCCCAGATTGGAGGCGGACACTTGTTATAGCTAACAGTCGGTTTCTTACCAGTATCCTTCTTCTTTGGCTTCTCATCTTGAAAAACTTCCATACCTGCAACAGTCGGATAAATTCTATCAATAAGATAATCAGAACTAGAATAACTCTGCAGTAATCTTCTGATCCTCTCATTCTCAATCTTCTCCTTCTCCAACTCTTGCTTTAGTGTAGCACATTATTCGATGTAATGATTTATAGCTTTTTGCTTTGTCATCATCGTAGCATTCATCATCGTTAAAGCATCTTCTCTCTCAGAGTTAGTTTTTTGAAGACCAGTTACTGTTCTGTTCAAAACATCATATGATTCTTTCACGTAGTTAAGATTAAACAGTAATTGTTCCTTCATCTTCTCAAACTCTGCCAGCTTCTCATCTTTAGCTGCACATTCCTTGCAAGGTTCCAAACACTTCAAGCAAGGCTTGACAACCTCCACAATCTTTTCTATTTCTATGATCTTTTTAACTTCAACAACTTTCTCTGCTTCAATCACCTTTTCTGCTTCACCTACCTGCTCAGTCTCAACATTCTTCTCAGCAACACTTTCAGATTTCATTTCTTTTTGTTCTTTTGCAGCTCGTTTCTCCTTCAGTTTCTCCAAGCGATCTGCAAAATAAAAATGAAAACTTTCAGGAGAATAATGAGATTTTGCAACATTAATATGTTTTTCTTCCTCATCATCACTGCTGTCATCAGTTGGTGATTGATCAAACTCTACAGATTTGTCAGAACTAGTATCCAATGAACTAGTATCAGATGGTGTTTGATCAAAAACAATTTCTTTTTCTAAACTTCCATCACTATGTGAACTTTCATCTACACTCTGTGAGCTTTCATCAGATGCAACCGAAACTTCTTCTGTACTCTTCACAGTTTCACCTATAGACTTCATCCATGTGGTAAACATATCTGGTTCTTTCACAATCTTAGCAATGAAAGCTTTAAACTCTCCCTTTTCATCAACAAACAATATCCCAGCTAAAACCTTCAGGTAGCCTTTCATCATCTTGATTGATCAAGCAAGCTTTGTTATCAGATGAAATGAATTTTTCCCAGCTGAAACTTTCTTGATTTCCCAAACAGGCTCTCTTTGAATCCTCTATAACTTTTCTACCATGAGCCACCTGCGGTTCTTGCTGTTGTTGTTGACCAACTTGTTGATATATGGCTTTTCGGTAGTAATCGTCTTTTCCGAACGGATTCTTTACTTCACTAGCTTCCCTGTTCTTGCATTCCCTCTTGAAATGACCTTTCTCCCTGCATCGAAAACAAGTAACTTTAGATTTATCAAAACCTAAAGTAGACACATGTGCATCAAGAAAGTCATTTCTTCCAGTAATCAGCTTGAACTTTTCAGCTCGTCTAAGAACACTAGCTAGACACCATTTGATGTCCATTAACTCCATTTCTTCAGCGTCTATCTGATCGTAATCCTCCTTTGTGAGCATAGGATTCCTGATCCATCCTGCAACCAAATCTTCATAAGATAGTAACACAGAACCAAGTAATGCCATGTGATCTTTTGCAATCTCTTCAGAAAAACTTTGACCATCTGGAAGATTCAAAGCAATGTTGCATTGTATCACATAACCATTTCCTGTCTTTGTGCTTTGAGAATGGAAGCTTGATGTAGTATCTTTTGGATTGACACTCGGATATGAAGAGAAACCACTGCTTTTGTTTGAAGTCTGATCAACTTTTTCCGATGATCACCAGCACTAAATGCAGTTTGGATTTTCGGGCTTCTTTCAACTTCTGGAACACTGTTTGCAACTTCGGGCTTCTTTCAACTTCTTTCAACTTTTTCCGTTGACCACTTGGACTGTTCATCCTCGCGATCTTCTGCTGTTCCAAATCTTGACCCTCAATCTTCTCGATAAACTGAGAAATCGTTAACCCATCATAAACTCCAGTGTTTTTCAGAATCATCAAATATGTTCCCCACTCTTTTTGCGGTAAAGCATCAGCTAATTTGTCTACCCATTCTTCACGAACTTTGGTAATGCTCAACATCGACATGGATCACACTAAGTGGCAATAACGTTCAATTAGCTTCTTTGTATCTTCACCCGGTAGACTGCTGAATATATAAAACTCTTTCTTGAGCAGTGCCTTTTTACTTTTGATCATATTCTCACTACCCTCAAACTTGACTTTCAGAGCATCCCAGATTGACTTTGAAGTCTTGTCATGTTGTAGCAACACAAAAATGTCTTCTTTGATAGCCTGCTGAAGTAAACTGATCATCATCTTTTCAGCTCGGTACATGTCACGTTCTTTGTCACTAAATTCTGAGAGTTCTTTGATAACTTGTAAATCTGTCCTTGGTAAAACATACTTCTTCAAAATACATTCCCATGATCTTAGATGGTTTGCTTGTACCCAGTTTTCGAATCTATCTTTCCATCCGTAGTACTCTTCTATGCTCATCAGTTTCGGAGGTTTCTGAGTAGTTCCCGTTTCGTTTTCTAGATTCATGTTTTGAGCAATGACAGCCGGAGTAGACGGAGTAGCAAATGCGTTATAGAAATCGTTATCCATTTTTCTTGTAATTCAAGCGAAATCACAATTTCAATCACACTTTCAGTTCAAGCGGAATAACCTGCAAACAATAAACTTCAAGCGAAATCAAAAGTTAAAATTTCAAGCGAAATAGCAATAAACAATTTCAAGCGGAATTTCTGAAATTGTTTTCAAGCGGAATCTACGATTTGGTATTCTAGAGCGGAATCAGCAAGATAGCTTTCAAACGGAATCTGATAAGACAATTTGGATCGGAATCAGCACTAGTTTGTTACTTTGGAGCGGAATCAACAAACTTTGTAACTTTGGAGCGAAATCTGACTTTGAAGCTTGGAGCGGAATCTCAAGTATTTTGTAACTTGGAGCGGAATCACAGATTTTGTAACTTGGAGCGGAATCAGCAACAATTTTGGAGCGGAATCAGCTTTTTGAAGCAGAAATAGACAGTCTCAAGCGGAATCAGGATACTTTCGAGCGGAATCAGACAATCTCAAGCTGAATCAGCGTATTTTAGAGCGGAATCAGACCACAGAAGCTAATCTGGAACGGAATCAGGAACTGATCAGTTCGAGCGGAATCACTTCGGGGGTCCTTTTCAGTCACTTTTAGTCCGAATTTTGTTATGATACTTTCAAGGGTTTGTCTATATGTATTTTTACACAGTCTGTGAAAAATTGATCCGATTTTGACCGTGAAATCTTCCTGAACTGATGAAAGAAGGTATAGAAGATAGAAAATGCAATCAAAATCAGCTGTATTCTGCAAGAAACAATCAGAGGAGTTTTACTTCGTTTCAGGTGCGGAAAACAAGAAACAAAAGTAGACACAACTTGTTCTTCACTTTAAACACTCTTCTGATTGATATTATAACAATTACAATCAGGAAACACACCGGCAGCACTTCAGTATAATATTCTGATTCCCCACCAAATGACAAGATCACTAGCCTATTTATAGAGTTTCTGATTCCCCACGAAAGTGCAATGTTGAGTTTTTGATTCCCCACGAAAATGCAATGTTCATTTCGTGGGAAATCAACATTTCGTGGGAAATCAACTACTAAACAACATAAAATCACCTATTTTCTCGATCTACAAGCCCTGATCTATACAATCTAGATTAAGACTCGATACAAGATGAAGTCGACAGATGCATGCACTAACAGTTTGTTGCATACTTGCAAATTGTAATCGTTGTTGAAATTAAATTCAATCATTCGGTTCAATGTTAAACTTGTATGTTAAAAGCAATTCTCCTGTTTGATTGTGAAAAGTTTGCTTCCATCTTAATTCCGCTGCACAACTCATCCATCTTCATCTTAATTCAAACGTAAAACACAATCAAAACCAAACTCAGATCCTAACAATTGGTATCAGAGCCTGGACAGTCAAATTTGATTTAACAATCATTTTGACGTAAATAGTTCAGCTCATAAAAGTTGATACTGATAGTTTGTTCGTTTTGTTGAAAACCAGAGCAAGGTTTAATCACCATCAAAGTTGATTAATCAGTGCCTGTAAAACAACCAGGATGACGTCACAATCACAAGATGATAAGAATAACATTGGCTCTCTTTTCAAACCACCCATGCTTAAACGTAATGAGTACAACATCTGGGAGAGAAGGATGGGTCACATCCTTGCTCAACAGAACACTGGATGTTGGAGGTCTGTTGTTTTTGGTCCCCATGTTCCTATGGTGCCAAGTGCTGAGGATGTAAAGAAGTTAGTTCCTAAACCAACTGAAAACTATACTGAAACTGATTTTCAAAAGTTCAAACTCGATGCCAAAGCATTTAGCATCATAGCATCTGCATTACCCAATGAAATCTATGCTAGACTGTTACATTGTAACAGTGCCAAAGAGCTATGGGATGCACTGAAGGAACAGTTTGGGGGGACAGAAGAAGTTACTGAAAACAATAGGGAAATTTTGAATCAGCAGTATGAAACATTTTGTCACATCAAGGGTGAATCATTGACTCAGCATTTTGAGCGATTCAATTGTCTCATTAGTGAACTAAGGCTTGTTAAAGTAACATTTCCAAATTCAACTCAAAATAGCAGGTTCCTTAGATCACTACCAGAAAAATGGGACACCGTTGCATTTGTTACTAGAAACTCTGCTGAGTTCAAAGATCTGACCCTGACCCAACTTCATGGTAGACTCCTAACCTATGAAAGGGAGCTAAACCAGAAAAAGAAGTTGCAAGAGTCTGGCAAAGTTGCTGATGATTATTCATTCAGTAGCACAACTCTTTTTGGTCAGGAAGAATCTGGTAGCAGTGGTAAGGATCAGGGTTATGATCACTTTATTGATATAACTGCTGGTGGAAATTTTAACAACCTTGATCCTTACTCTGCAAATTATGCTTTTACTGCAAATTGTGAAAACCAGATGTCAGATAACTTGTGCTTTGAACTCAATGATTTACAACACTTTGATCCCACTGACTTAGAAGAAATGGACATTTTGCATCAATTGGCTTTGCTTAGTGTAAGAACAAGCAAATTCTACAAAAGAACAGGGAGAAAATTCCCAGGGTTACATGAGAATTTAAGAGTGGGGCTGGATAAATCAAAAATTAAGTGCTACAAGTGCAATAGGCTAGGTCATTTTGCTAGGGAATGAAGGAGTCAAACCACTGGTCCTATAATTACTCATCCCAGTTCAAACCCTAGACCACAAAATCAAAGCACTGTTCACTATACCAAATATACCCCTGCAGCCCATGTTAACACTGCTCACTATGCTGTAACCCCTGTGCCTGTGCATTATGTTCAAACCACTGTTCCACAAATTCAGTATGTTCAAACCCCTGTCCCTCAGGCACAAGTGCAACCTGTTACACCTCAACAAGCTGCTCCAACAGTGGTACAACCAGATCAACAAAGCTTTTTCACCTAAGGTTTTGTTGACTGGAGCAGCATGCCTGATGAGCTTGGTGATGAAAATTTTGCACTCTATGCTTTTAATGAACCTTCTAATGATGAATTTTGTTTGATGGCATTAGAGTCAATGCCAGAGGGGGGTAGAAACTGAAGGTGAATAGCTAAGTGCTGAAACAGTGGATGAGGTGACTGAAGCAGTGGTTACTGAAGTTGCTGGTGAACTACTGCTGGGAGAAAATTCAGAAACTCTGATTGAACCACTGTCTGACCCCTGGTCCAAAGAAGACAAAGAAGACAAGGAAGAGAAGAAAGCAGGTGAGAAAGAAGTAAGAGCTGATGATGAAGAGGATCATCAATGTGATTGGCCATGATGGCTGCTGCCAAGGTATCACCTCAAGTTCTTGAAAAACTGTGTTCAGACAAATGCATTATTGCATTTGCTAACATCAAAAAGGTAAATGAAAACCTTAGGGATAAAATCTTAACTGATGAAGTCAAATTTGAAAAGTCATTAAAAGAACTTAGAAACAAATTGGCTGAAAAAGATAAAGAGATCAGGAGTCTCAAAGAAGAGCCGAGCATAACCAAAACTCAACTCCAAACTATGGTAGAAAAATACCAAGTTTGCAAAAAGGAGTTGGAGTCTACCCAGATCACCTGTGAAAGATGGGTGGAATCTTGCAAAGGGTATGAGGTTATGCTTGAGAAACAGCTTGAAAGCAATGTTAAGTTTGGTATAGGATATAGAAAATATGATGATCTTGAAAACACTGCTGGAAAACAAGCTGGTTCATCTGAAATTATACCAACCAACAAGAATGGCCAAGAGGTTAAAATAACCGACAAACTTGGTAACAAAATCACTTTGGAAAGATCTATGGGATCCTCAACTTTTGAGGAAATTGAGAAATACCAATTTAAACCCACATGGTCTGATGAGTGTGACATTCTTGAAAATTTCAAGCCCATGGACTTTACAACCACTGATGGTGTCACAGCTCCAAAAGCAAAGGTCATTCCTATCAAAGACATCCCAACAGTTGTTCAAAACTCTGTTGCAAAGGAGTCTGAGAAAAGGAAGAAAAAAGAAAAGGTCAAAAACTTGTTTTGTGAATTTTGTGAAAAGAGAAACCATCTAACAAAAGACTGTTTTCATCTAAAAGCATTTGATCTAAACAAAACAAGTGTCATTGTTCCTGCTAAAAGTTGCACCATCTGTGGTAAAACAAACCACAAAACTCAAGCATGTGTGTATCTCAAAAACTTTGATGTGAAAAAGAATGAATACACTGCTAAAACATCCTTGAGTCCATCAACATCATCTGTCAAATTTACCAAGAACCAACCACTGTTTGTGCCAGTTCAAACAGCTGTTACAATACAGCTGAATCAAACATCTGTCCAAAGAGATGTTCAAGTGACTGATGCACCCCCTGCCAACCAATTCAGAAGAGGCAAGGGACAATCATCTTACCAAAGGATTCCACACGTTTATGAGACCTATAAAAGGCCCTCTAAACCAAGAGTGAACAGGCATCCTTTTGGTTATCAGCAGGTGATTGGTCAAAACCCACAACAGTGGTTAGAGAGAAACAGTCCTAAAACTGTCCAAACCCCTGACCTAACCACTGCCCATGCATCTGAACTCATCCCAGACACTGTTGAGACCCCATCCAAAGCCTTATTGGCTTTGGAGACCCTAATGAACTAATCCTTTTACTTCATGTGCAGGGAGCTTCTGCATGCTTAGATAGTCTTTGGTATGTAGATAGTGGAGGCTCCAGGCACATGACAGGATGTAAAGCCCTTCTCAAAGATTTCAAAATCCATGGAGGGGGTGATATATCCTTTGGCAATAATAGTAAAGGGAAAGTTCTTGGGTCTGGTACAGTACAAACTGGAAATGTAAAATTTGAAAATGTCAATCTGATAGACAATCTAAAATTCAACCTCCTGAGTGTTTCACAAATGAGTGATAAGGGGTATGGATCATTCTTCACAAAGGAGTGTTGTAGGATTGTTGGACCAGAAATGGTTGAAAAGATTGAAGCAATAATAAAAACTGGAAAAACAAAACTTGTTGCTCAAAGAAGTGGCAATGTTTATGTTGTTGATTTGTCAAAAGAGAGTCCCAGAACTGATGCCTGTCTATTCTCAGATGCCTCTAACAAAGAGACAGAACTTTGGCACAGAAGATTGGGGCACACAAATCTCAAGATAATCACTGAAATTTCAAAAATTGGTCTGGTAAGAGGTTTACCACAAAAATTGTTTTCATGTCCTGAGCATTGTGTTTCCTGTTTAAAAGGAAAACAGCATAAAAGCTCCTTTAAGTCCATTGAAGAGTCCAAAACAACCCAGTGTTTGCAAATGCTGCACATGGATTTGTTTGGCCCAGTTCAAGTCATGAGTCTCAAGAAGAAGAGATATTGTTTGGTTATTATTGATGACTTCTCTAGGTTTACATGGACTTTCTTTTTACACTCAAAAGATGAGACTGCAGGCATTTTGCAAGACTTTGTGACACAGGTTGAAACGCAATTTGACCTTCCAGTAAAAGTCTTCAGGAGTGACAATGGCACAGAATTAAAAAATAAGGAGTTGGATGCCTTCTGTGTGAAGAAAGGGATTGTAAGGCAGTACAGCATCCCTAGAACACCAGAGCAAAATGGGGTAGTTGAAAGAAAGAATAGGACACTGATTGAAGCTACTAGAACCATGCTTGCTGACTCAGGTTTGCCTTTGACCTTCTGGGCAGAGGCAGTAAACACTGCTTGCTATGTCCAAAACAGAGTTTTAATAAACCCCAGGCACAAAAAGACTGCTTATGAAATTCTGTATAAAATCAAACCACTGATCTCATACTTTAAAGTATTTGGCTGCCCATGCTTTATCTTGAATTTAAAAGATTCCATCTCAAAATTTGCAGCCAAAATAGATTGTGGTTATCACCTGGGATACTCAACCACTGCCAAGGCCTACAAAGTGTTTAATACACGGACCAAAGCAGTGGAGGAGACCTTGAATGTAAAGTTCAATGAACTTTCATCAATAAAAATCCTAGCAAATCCTGCTGATTTGTTTGATCTTGATAAATTCACTTTTGCAAATACTGCTGTCAAGACTAACAGTGCAGGTCCATCAGAGGATTCATCACCAGACTATGGGTATGAGATCATCATTCCTCAACAAAAGTCTGCCACAATGGGAAAAGCATCAGGTGTACAAAACAACTGTCAAAGCTCAACCACTGCTACCTCAACAGTTGTTGACCAAAGTAGCCCATCAACCACTGCTTCCACATCATCAAACACTGGTGACAAAAGTCCCCAAACAGTGGATAAAAGTCAGCATGTGTCCATACCATTACCTCCAATTCCACCACCTTTTGAAGCCACTGCTGGATCATCAAAGTCACCAGCAGTGGTTAGCTCAGATGATACACATCTGCAGCCTTCACCAACAAATGCCATCATACCATACCAAGGAGATTTAATCTTCTTGAGATCTCATCCACCTGACCAAATCATTGGCAACATCAATGAAGGGGTGCTCACAAGAAGCTAAACCCAAAACATTTGTCTTTTTGCTGGTTTTCTATCACTCCATCAGCCAGTCAAGTACCAAGAGGCACTGAAAGACAACAGCTGGGTAGAAGCCATGCAAGAGGAGCTCCAACAGTTTAAAAGACAACAAGTATGGGAGCTTATACCACTGCCAAAAGATGTAAGTCCCATCGGCACAAAGTGGGTCTTCAAAAACAAAACTGATGAAAGGGGCATTGTTGTCAAAAATAAAGCCAGGCTTGTGGTTCAAGGTTACAGACAGGAAGAAGGGATTGATTATGATGAAACATTCGCCCCTATAGCAAGATTGGAAGCTATAAGATTGTTCCTGGCCTTTGCTGTCAACCACAACATAAAGGTGTTCCAAATGGATATCAAAAGTGCTTTCCTCTATGGTACAATTCAAGAAGAGGTGTATGTTTGTCAACCTCCAGGTTTTGAGGATCCATTTTATCCAGATCATGTCTACAGGCTAAACAAAGCCTTGTATGGCCTGAAACAAGCACCTAGGGCCTGGTATGAAACTCTTTCCACCTTTCTACTCTCAAATGGTTTCAAAAGAGGTACCACTGATAAAACAGTGTTTTTAAAATGGAGAGGAAAGGATTTAATGATTGTCCAAATTTATGTGGATGACATTATTTTTGGAAGCACATGTCATAAAATGTGTGAAGAGTTTAGGCAACTCATGACAGCTGAGTTTGAAATGAGTGCAATGGGTGAGCTGCAATGCTTTCTTGGTCTCCAAGTTCAGCAAATGCAAAATGGAACTTTCATTCATCAAAGCAAATATGCTAAAGAACTTTTAAATAAATTTGATATGAATGATTGTAAACCATGCAGCACACCCATGGCAACCAATAAGCTAGTCATGTCTGATGAAAAGGATGAGCTGATTGACCAAACACTTTATAGAAGCATGATTGGGTCTTTATTGTACCTAACTGCATCTAGGCCAGACATCATGTTTGCAACATGTGTTTGTGCAAGAAGTCAGTCAGCCCCTAGGAAATCCAACCTTATCGCTGTAAAAAGGATATTCAGATACATAAAAAGTGCTCCCACACTTGGTATCTGGTATCCAACTAATGGGAATATCAAGCTTTCAGGATTTTCAGACAGTGATTTTGCTGGATGTAACACCACAAGGAAGTCCACTTCAGGAGGGTGCCAGTTTCTAGGTGATTGCTTAGTTTCATGGCAAAGCAAAAAGCAAGCAGCTGTTTCAACATCCATTGCTGAAGCAGAATATATAGCTGCTGCAAGCTGTACAGCCCAACTGCTCTGGCTTCAAAATCAGTTGCTGGATTTTGGTATCACTGCCTTGAAGACACCACTCATGTTGGACAGTCAGGCAGCAGAAAATATCATCAAAAATCCAGTTTCCCACTTAACCACCAAACACATCGACATCAGACATCACTTTGTGAGGGATTGCTATGAAAAAGGTTTGATTTCTCTGCATCATGTTCCAACTAAAGACCAGCTGGCAGATGTGCTCACAAAAGCATTAGATACATCCACCTTTGAAAGCTTGGTCTCTAGGATTGGCATGCTAAACATGGAATAACGAGCAACATCTTGTTTTTCTATGAATAAAAGCATTAAAATGTTTTCAGAAAATCAAAAATCCATCCTTAAAAATAGCTAAAAATGAAGTTTTCATTAAAATCCTTAAAAGTCTGCCATAACCACTGTTTGTTCAAAAGTCTGCTCTACTTCAAAGTATGTCCATTGCTGAAAGTCATCCCCTGTTCTCTCATTTTCATGATAAGCACTGATGCTCAAAATCAGTGTTTTATCCACTGATGTGCTATCTGCTGATAGTAAAAATTATCCACTGCTTCCATTTGTTACCGTTGTAACCACTGCCTTTCATCAGTAGGTTTCATAAAAGTACTGTCCTTCATTTCATTAGAGGTTGGCACGTGGACAGTACATTGTGGACAGTCCTTTTGTAACCGCTGCCACATCAGCATTCACTTTTTCTCCATAAAACCCCTTTCAAAACCCCAAACAGGGTTTTACTGTCGAATTGAATTCATAAAAATTCTCATCTCAAAGCAGTTTTTCCTCCAATTCCTTCACAACCTTCTTCGATCATCATCTCCAAAATGACAAAATCGAAGTCATCTGCAAAACCCACTTCCAAATCATCTTCAAAAGAGGCCTCTCAAAAGGCTAAACCCATCAAAATCCCACACAAACCGTCTCACAACCTTCTGGGTCTTCTCACAAAACCCGGCACCACTGATATTTTTGACTCCATCATTGATATCATGTCTGCATCAATATATAAAAATTTGTTAACAGCAGATGCACCAATTTACTTGGCGACCCAAAGAGAGTTCTGGAAAAATGTAACCCTTGACACACAAGGTGAGACTGTCATAGCCATTAACTCTTCTCTAAAGGATAAAGCTGTCAAAATTACACCACAATCCATCTCGAAGGTCTTTCAACTCGATAATCAGAAAGGTATAACTTCTTTTCCTAAAAACGAGTTAAAAATTGACTTCATTGAAAGAGGGTATGCAGATACAATGATGAAGAAGGATACCTTACAAAAAGGTTTCTTCCCTTCTGCAACAAGGTTTTTATTTCATACCCTCCTAATGTGTGTTTCAAACAAAACCACTGCTTTTAATGAAATACCATTAAAGATTCAAAACCTGGGATATGCTATTCTTCAAGAAGAAAATTTTAATTATTCTCAGGTAATCTTTAATGATCTGGTTAAAAATGTTGAAACAAAGGCATTCTTACTATTTCCAAGATTTCTAAGTTATTATTTTGAAAAGAAACTTGGTAAGAATGATGCTTCTGCAATAAAACAAGGTGAATCTCTTCAAATGCACAGCTTAACTGCTGAAACTTTCACAAGAATGTCAACACCTTGCAAAACACAAGCAGAGGTGCCTGAGCAGAATTTAGCAGCTACCACTGCTCCTCAGGTATCTGCTGCTGAGCCTACTGCTCAAGGTGATCAAAGTAGCAAAACAACTACTTTGAAACCCACACCTAAAATCACCAAAAAGCCACAACAAAAGAAAACTCAAAAACCCCCCAAACCCATCAAAAAGGCAACTCTGGAGGGTGAGATACCAGAGCAACTGCCAGTGACAGCACAAAAGTCACAAGAAACCACTGCTGCTACTTCCTCACAGCAGTTGGTACAAATATCTCAACCTATAACCGAAACTCCTCCTGCTTCTTCTCAAAAGGAACAGGTTGTACATATAGGGACACCACAATATGATGCTCTGGAATCACTTGCTTCCATCATCCACAGCCCAATGCCCGGGGTAAATTCTCTTTCTACACCAAACCTCACATCCACAATTCCTCCGCCAACTAAACTTTTGTTGGATGCTATTGATTTGAACCAGGCACAAACCAGTCCTTCTCAATCACCTGTCAATGAGAATATACTTCAACCAATGACTGGGTCTGATGTATCAATCATAGTTAACCCACCAACAATGCCTGAGGAGGCTACACCCCTTGAGTTACAAGTAACTCTTGGTGGTAATCCAAGTGAAGCAGCCACTACAAGTGCTGAACCCATTGGTTTGCATTTGGACAGTGGTTACATCAATAAGACTTCCTTGGAGGCAATTCCTTCCATAGCACCTCTGACATCCACCAGTGAATTTGTTTTGACCACTGGCAACATCAAAAGGTTGTCAAGTGTTGAAGGAAGAAGACCCCAGTACCAAGAAAAAGGGGCATCAGTGATTAATGTTTGGAGTACACTCCCTACCTCAACCACTGATAAAACCACTGCTAGTGGGAAATCAGATGATCCCATTAAATTGGGTGATGGTTTAAAGTACCTGGAATTGACGGAACGTGTTGAAAAACTGAATACTTCTGTTGCAGAAATCAAAGAAATGTTGCAACAGTTGTTAAAAGTACAAAAGGTGCAATCCACTGCTGTTCCACCTCAAGCACCTGCTCCACCACAAGCATCTGCTGCAGATGAGATATGGAACCTCTTCCAACCTTTTCTCCAACAACAAAAACAAATGGCTGATCAGCAACATGCAAAACATGTCCAAGAGCTGAGAAACACAATGGAGTCTAGGTTCAAGAACACACAAGCTGACATCAAGGCTATAAAAGCCCATCTATTGAAAACCACTGGCACTGCTCCTCCAACTGTTCTCTTTATTGATCAACTACCCCCAGATAATGCCAAAAAGGGGGAGAAAATTCAGGAGTGGAAAAAGAAGGGAATAGATGATGGTCTTTACACTGAACCAGAAAGGGATGCTATGACCAGAAAAATTCCTTTGCCAGATGGTAGCAAGAAGGTTGATGTTACCCAAAATGCACTTGATGAAGGAGTAGCAAGTGTAATAAGGGATAGAGCAGCAAAGGATATGTCAAGGTGGAATGAGGAGAAAAAAGCTTACATGGAGCTGAATGCGCAGGGTTGTTCTGGGCTAAAGGATGTTCAAAATCCGGTGACAAAAAGAAATCCCACTAGAAAAGTGAGGGAACCCAAGTCCACACCATCCAGACTCACTAAGCATACTCCAAAACCACCGTCCAAAAGCCCCCAACATCAAACCTCCACCCAAACAGTTGTTGTAACTCCTGCTGTATCAACATCTGCTGGTACTCCAGTTGTTTCAACATCTGCTATCACTTCAAAACACACCACGTCAACACACACCACAACCATTGCCTTATCACCACCACCATCACCACCAAAAACAACATCACCACCATCGCCTCCTGCCAAAAAGCAAAAGACAGCAGATGTTACAACATCTGCTGTAATGACAACAGTGGTTGAAACACCAGTTGTTTCAACAGCTGTTAGTCAATCACAAATCACTGCCAATCAAACCACCACCACTGATCCACCCAAAACATCATATGCCTCTCCTACAATAAAAAGGAGAAGGATTTTCATACCAGATGATGATTCTACATCACCACCACCACCACCAACATCTTCAAAATCTCTATCACTTGTTACAATACCCAAGCATGTTCCTCTCTCATCAGCTCAAATTCAAAAGCCCTTACCTCCTGTAGGTGTTCAATTCCCTCTTGAACTTATAGCAGTCAAAGAAGAAATAAAGTATTTTTATTATGAGGACGACCCTGCTAAAAGGAGTTTGCCATCAGTTGAAGGATATCCAAGGCCAAACAATATTGAAGAATATTTGAAAGTCAAAGCTAAACAAGCAGAGGATATCTCAAAAAGAAATGCCCAAGGAAAATCTGATAGAGAAATTCAGCAGAATTACCAATTCTTGCTCACACAAGTCAGATCCTTAGAGCAATTTGCAAAAAATGTTTGTCAACAAATCTCAGAGAGAGCAGATGAAACTCTAAGAAAAGACTACATTGAAAGCATCATGGCAACCAAGAAATACAAAGGAGAAAAACACATGTACAAAGAGTGGACCATCCCTGAGCTTGAGAGTGAAGCAGCCAGGATTCAAGAAATGATCAAAAATAAGGTCAAGCACACTCCTCCAGATTGGGCAAAGTTCAAAAAGAATGTACCTGATAAAAAGGTAGAGCTGAGGAGAATGAAAGAGGAATTAGCTGCTGCTGATTATGGGTCTTTGAATCAAGTGTTAAGATGGAAAGAAGATAAAGTCAGGGCTACCTACAAAAGTTTGGAGAAATTAAGAAAGACAGATCCTACTGCTCCTCAAAAGCCTGACTATCCTGAAGCAGAGGTTTCAAAAAGACCATCAAAGCTGTAAATCAGGAGATCCACTGCTCCAGCTGGTGCAGCCATCTTTAAAAGAAGGCCACAAAAACAGTTGGGTGCTGAAATAATCCAAGAGCTAATAGAAGGTGATGACCTTGTAAAAGAAGGCATAAAGAAAATGATTGTAGAGACTCTTGGTTTGGATCAACCTGCAAGTACTGCTTAGACAGTCATCAATAGGCTAGCATCTCCAAACACCTCTTCAAATAAAAATCTCCCAAGAAACCCACTAGACTCAAAGGTACTAAAGTGGAAAACTGACAAACAGACCCATGTACTGACAGTGTTCAAGTCTAGTGGAGAAGTGAAGAAAATAACAAGGGAACAAGCACTTGGCCTAAGTCTTGAAGATTTGCAGGATCTCCTTGATCTTCCACTTAGCAGGGATGATGATGACACAGATGCCTTAGCCTTTGAGTTACAACTCAAAGGGCAAATAAGGGAACTGCTGATGAGGCAATAAAGATCTACAAATAATGAAGAGTTTTGGCATTATCTGTTCCAGGGGGAGATTGTTGGGATTGAACCCTACCAAAGGAATAAATAATTAAAGCCAAAAATGGATCAGAGCAGTGGATCCAGAATAAGCAGATGTTATGTATACAAGTCTCTCCCCTTGAAAGTGGTTTCAGCATCTGCTGACCTCCTATCTACTGATCGTACAAACTACTAACCTACAAACTGCTGATCAACTAAAAGACTGATGGAAGACTAAAGCTCTGCTGTTCAATCTACTGCCTTGAGTCAAGCTCTGCTGATCATGACAAGTACTGCTGGGTTCACATCAGTGGAATGATGCAGCAGTAGTTTAGATGTCTTCATGTAATGAAATCTAATAACAGTAGTTAGCATAGCAGAGGTTGTATAGATCAGAGGTTAGAGTTTGTTAGGATAGGAGGTTAGATGTCACTTTCATGGTGACGTCAGTTTAGATGCTTCAGTGGTTTGCTCGTGCCTATAAATAGAACAGTGCTCTGTACTGTTCTATTAGCTCTTTCACTATCTTCTTCCTACACGAACAAATACTGTGAGCTCAGGCTGAGGGGGAGTTTGTTGCATACTTGCAAATTGTAATCGTTGTTGAAATTAAATTCAATCATTCGGTTCAATGTTAAACTTGTATGTTAAAAGCAATTCTCCTGTTTGATTGTGAAAAGTTTGCTTCCATCTTAATTCCGCTGCACAACTCATCCATCTTCATCTTAATTCAAATGTAAAACATAATCAAAACCAAACTCAGATCCTAACACCCACATTGTGGAAGAAAAGGGCAAGGGAAAGAGCATAAATGATGTTCCAATGGTGCGCGACTTCCCTGACGTCTTTCCTAAAGATCTGCCTAGTCCTCCACCACCTCGATCTGTCGACTTCCGCATTGACCTCGTACCTGGTTCGACTCCTGTTGCGAAAGCTTCGTACCGTTTTGCGCCTTCTGAAATGCAAGAATTATCTAGTTAACTCCAAGAACTCCTTGAGAAGGGATTCATTCGTCCAAGTAACCTTGGGGTGCTCCTCTGGTTTTCGTCAAGAAAAAGGATGGATCGTTTCGTATGTGTATCGACTATCGTGAGCTTAATAAACTCATAATAAAAAATCGTTATCCTCTTCCGCGTATCGATGATCTTTTTGATCAACTTCAAGGCGCTACTTGCTTCTCCAAGATCGATCTTCGATCTGGTTATCACCAGCTTCATGTTCTCGAAGAGGACATTCCCAAAACCGCATTTCGCACTCGTTATGGACACTATGAGTTCGTGGTTATGCCTTTTGGCCTGACTAACGCGCCCGCTGTGTTCATGGATCTTATGAATCATGTTTGTAAACCTTATTTGGATCGTTTTGTGATCGTCTTCATTGATGACATTCTTATTTATTCTAAATCTCAAGCCGATCAGGAGCGTCATCTACGTCTTATACTCGAACTTTTACGTCCGAACGTCTTTACGCAAAGTTTTCCAAATGCGAGTTCTAGATTAAAGAAGTCCAATTCCTTGGGCACGTTGTTAGTGAAAAAGGAATCCATGTTGATCCCTCCAAAATCGAAGCAGTGAAGAATTGGACCGCGCCTAAATCTCCTTCTGAAATCCGTTCCTTCTTAGGATTGGCGGGTTATTACCGCCGATTCATCTCGAACTTTTCAAAAATCACGTTCCTCTCACTTCGTTGACTCAAAAAGAGAAACCTTTTGCTTGGGGTCCAGAGCAAGAGGAATCTTTTCAGATTCTCAAAAATTTGCTTTGCAACGCTCCTATCCTCGCTCTCCCTGATGGGAATGATGATTTTGTGGTGTATTGTGATGCCTCGAATCGTGGTCTTGGTTGCGTTCTCATGCAACGCGACAAAGTCATCGCCTACGCCTCCCGCCAACTCAAAATACAGGAGAAAAACTATACTACCCACAATCTCGAGCTTGGTGCAGTTGTTTTTGCATTAAAGATTTGGCGACACTACCTATATGGTACGAAGTGTGTGGTTTTCACTGACCACAGGAGCCTACAACACATCTTTGACCAAAAAGAGCTTAATATGCGTCAGCGACGTTGGGTGGAGTTACTTAACGACTATGACTGCGAAATTCGCTATCACCCTGGTAAGGTGAATGTCGTAGCCGATGCACTTAGTCGAAAGTCTCATGTTAATAATATTCGTTTTTCCATGTCTCGAGCGATCTTCACACTTGCATTCGTGAAGCGCAATACTCGTCTATCAATGAAGGAACCATGCCCGTAGAAATACGTGGAGCTACTGAAGACCAACTCGTTTCAAAATCTGATGGTCTGCTATACTATCGTGATCGCATTTGGGTACCAAATCGCGATAATCTTCGTGAACTCATCATGAGCGAGGCACACAAATCCAAGTACTTGATTCATCCTGGTGCTGACAAGATGTACCACGATTTACGTACATCCTATTGGTGGCCTGGTATGAAGAGAGATATTGCTACGTACGTCTCCAAGTGTCTCACCTGTTCGAAAGTCAAAGCCGAGCATCAACGACCTTCTGGCCTACTCGAACAACCTGAAATCCCCGTCTGGAAATGGGATAGCATTGCTATGGACTTCATAACCAAACTTCCTCGTACGCCTTCTGGTCACGATAGTATTTGGGTAATTATCGATCGTTTGACCAAGTCCGCTCATTTCCTTCCCATTCGTGAAGATTTCAAGGTTGAATGACTTGCTCGACTCTACACTGACGAAATCATATGCCGTCATGGCATTCCTCTCGATATCATTTCTAATCGTGATGGTCGTTTCACTTCACGTCTTTGGCAAACTTTCCAGTCCGCTATGGGTACTCATTTGAATCTCAGTATGGCCTTTCATCCTCAAACGGATGGACAGACTGAACGTACTATCCAAACCCTAGAGGACATGCTCCGTTCTTGTGTCATCGAATTTGGTGGTAGTTGGGACGTGCATTTACCATTGATCGAGTTTTCGTACAATAATAGCTACCACTCCAGTATTCAAATGGCTCCATTCGAAGCTTTGTATGGTCGCAAATGCCGATCGCCTTTACGCTGGCACGAGGTTGGTGACAAGCAATTTACTGGTCCTGAGATCATACAAGAAACGACGGATAAGATTCTTCAAATCCGTGATAATCTGCTCAAGGCTCGTAGTCGACAAAAGAGCTATGCTGACAAGAGACGTAAACCATTGGAGTTTAACGTTGGTGACCATGTTCTACTCAAAGTATCTCCTTGGAAAGGAGTAGATCGTTTTGGTAAAAAGGGAAAGCTTGCCCCTCGCTATGTCGGTCCTTTCAAGATACTCAAGAGGATTGGCAAAGTGGCTTATCGACTCGATTATTCTCACACCCTGACTTTTGCGGAAGCGTATGATGTGTGACTTGTTTAATATCATTGCATTCAATCATAATAAACAACTATATGATCAAAACGATGTTCATCCATTCATTAGGTAAAAGTATTACAAATACCAGTTATTTAAGTTTCAAACAACACAACCTTCGACTAAGATACAATTCAACAAAAGTGGATGACATCTTAAACTTGGAATTTACTTCTAGAAACAACACCCACGCTCAAGATCCAACTTGTCACCTGAAATACATGTAATTTTGGAAAACATCAACAAAAGTTGAGCGAGTTCATGCGTTTTGTGTGAGTACTAGCAAACTTGTAAACCTTTGAGAGACTCCTTTGAAAACAGGTATGAAAAGCGTGTATGAACATACCAAATAAATGTTTTACAAGGACATTAAAGCATGTGAGGACATAGGGAGCACTCTAAATGAGTAGGCTTATACCCTTGTCGATTTCCCTCGACTATGTTGATTTCCCTCGACTATGTCGAATTTCCCTTCGACTATGTCAATTCACCTTGACTATTGTCGATTTACCTCGACTGGGACACCGAAGCACTCAAGTGGTCACAAGTACCATGAATGGGGTTCGGCCGTTCCCGTTAGATCTAACCTTCATCCCTAATTAAGAATTAATGGCATTTCAATATTCAGTATATGCTCACATGATCTAATAGTGCATTTCATAGTCAATTCATACTGTTTAAACATTCGTAACATGTATTCCACCCCCGAGAGTTAAAAAACCAAAAACAGTTAAGAGAAAAGGGGGACATGAACTTATAGTTTTGCGTCTTCGGTACTCGTAACTCAAGTATCGTCAGCAAACACGACTGCCTACAATGTACTAGGGTCTATTTGACGAACGGGCCGTGCCTTGCTTTAGTATTTACGTTTTTGAGTTACGTTTCTTCCATGTCTTCATTGTTATTCCAAGTTATAATTTCTTGTTAAAATAATAGTTATTTTAACTTTAAATTATGTTTAATTTTGGAATAATTGTTAAACAATATTTTTGTGACAATACTTCTCAAGTATTTATTTCCGTATTTCCTTCCCAAGGATGGGGGTATCTCTTACATGTATTTCCATACGCTTGTATTTGTAGTTTCAAAATAATATATTTTCAAGTCTGACTTAGAAAATATATATAAACTTATTTTGTCCAAAGATAAGGTATTTCAAGAAAATATATATTTTTCCCAAAAATCATATATCTTCTAAATATTCCAAGAAAATATATTTTAACTTCCCAAAAATAATATATTTTCTCCTTGTCGAAAATATGATATAACTTGGTAATATTTACAAAAATCATATTTTCATTTCTTTCGTATCCAAAATAATATTTACCAAAAATATGCTCAAAAATGTAGTTTCCGGAATATCTTGTAAGTTACGTTCTTTCGTTCGGTTTCGCAATATTAAGTGTGTAACTTATATATTTATTCCTTGTGATTTTTGGTATTATTTTGGATTGTAAATTTTCTAGTATTTTGTTAAGTTATATTACATTAATCCTAAAATAATATAACTATTACACCAAGTATACAAATAATCACACACAATGTATCTTTAATGTAAATATATATTCTAAATATATATTTATCCATTTTTATTTATAAAAACCAACCTCCAATACTTGTATTTTTGTAACAAAGTCTATGGCAAAGTTTATATTGAAAACCATAGTTAAAAACACACTTGTAAATATTTATTTAGAAAATATTTTTCTAAGTGTTTATATTTTTAGAAAATTTTGCCATAGTTTCCCCTAAAAATGGAGGTGTCCATGCTTCCAAAGCATATCATTTTCTTTTTAAAATCATCACAAACAATCAACAATCAATCTACACTTACCAAGTGCTAAAACAATGCTATCTACATAATAATCATGAACTTGAACTTTCATAAAAACTTGTAGTAACTTGGTAGTGTGTTTAGTAGGTTTAGTTACCCCTTTAAAGTGTGTTCATTTCTTTAAAAATCTCATTCTTGAAAGATTTAGGTGTTTACAACTTACTAGATGATTTTTCCAAAAATCATTCTCTTGGATTTTTCTTGTAAACAATGTATTCTTACACTTGTTTCACCACTAGAAACATGGTTATTTTCTTTAAAAACAATGTTTATGTAAATCTTGTTATTTAACTTGGTTTCCTTGGAAAACTATTTTTGTAATCATCCACATTTATGTCTAGTAAGCATGTTACATACTACATCATTCACAAAAATTCATTTTCATTTTTCAAGTTCATGAAAACAATAAGCATGATGATCTTGGTCTTTCACAAGATCACCACCTTAACTTACTAGATCATGTGTTTAATCACAATCTAGTAGGTTTCTTATGTTGTCTAACATCACTAACATAAATCATCAATCATCAAGAAGCAAATAAACACAAATCAACATGATTTCATATGTAAATGAGCTTATGTTAGAGATTTATGATTATGTTCCTTAGTGTTCACCAAGATTAACAATGTGTATCATCTTTTCACCATCAAAATATGAAGTAATAAGAGATCATGAGGGCCTTACTACTATCTCTATGGCTAGGGATGAACATAAGATGTTGAAGATGACAAATGGGTTGGATAAAAGCAATCGGGAGAGGTCCTTCAAGATCCAAGACCACCAAGCTTCTTTGTATGGCTCCTAACACCTTTGTGAGTATATGGTTTGCTTGGAAGTGAGATGATGATGGTGGGGTGGTGGTTGCTTGTTCTCAGCCAAATGGAGGAAGAGAAGAGGAGGTGAGTTGTGGTGTGAAGTGTGGTGTGAGAATGAGAGCCCTTAGTCCATCTTATAACCTCTAATTCTTTTATCCAATGGGTCTTGTGTTTGTTAAGTACACAACATGATCTAAACAAATCTAAGTAAGATCAAAGGAAGATTTGGGGTAATCTTGTAAGATCTTGGACATGGGGCCACCCTCATAACCGTCCATATGGATGGGGGGGGGGGGGGTCTTGGTTGATTTTGAATGATAAGTTAAGTGATTAGTTAAAGTTCTAAGTATAATAGTTAGTGTGTATGCATATATGGTGTTATATAGTGTGTTAGGGTGTTCGGGGATCATAACTAGCTCAGAAAACATTAAAACAATGCTTCTAGTATAATTTTGGTGTTTCGGGTAATGTCCGGTTGTTCGGTTAGATACCGGTTCGTTATAGTGTCAAACTATTCCGTTTAGTGATCTTTATGTACCATTTTGTGACCCTTTTTAATTCCCGACACTTAGGAAAGCATTCAGGACCATTTAGTCATATTTTTGCATGTAACAAACTTGTTAAAATGCTGAATTTTGCTGATTTATGCAGAATTCTGCACTTTATGTGGGTTTTAGGCACTTTCCGGCACTTTATCTATCACCTAGAAAAGCATTTTTGTGGTCCTTACTTCCCTACACACTATACTAGTGTAGTACGTAGTCTCTGGCTCATACTGGGCCTCAAAACACTGTCTGTCTATGTACTGAACTCCCGTCAGTGCTTTTAGTTTGTCTGATAATGGTGTCAATTCTGTTCTGTGCATTATTAAAACTATATCGTGTTGCATGTAGTAATGACAAAAGTCTTGCAACCTGAAATGCCATTGTATGTATATAACAGTAATCAGAATTTCATTTGTCTTGTAAGCTAGATCATGCACATATTACTGTTCAAATTGTGTACGGAATGTACGGAAAAGTGACAGTTGTCACATTCTCCCCCCGTTAAAAGAATTTCGTCCCTAAATTCAAGCGATGCCATCGGTCGCAGGGGAGTTGTGAATCAAATGTGGTCACTTAGGTTTAAAATTTGTCTTCATGTTCCCATGTAACTCTGGGCCATGATATAAATTCTAACGTACTCAAGTAAATCAACTATGTCTTCTCCGTGTTTTGTGGACTCTTAGTCCGCAACCTTAACAGGTTCTATAGTAATTTGGAGTTTGTTGTTGACTTGAATCTTGTTTGTGGGAATAACGACTGTCCCTTGAGTCAGATTCCTCTAAAGACTAGACACGTGGAATGTGTCGCGATCATTACTGATCTTTTCTGGAAGTTTCAGCTTGTGAGCAAAGGTCCCGATCCCTACCAGGATCTCGAAAGGTCTAATATACCGGGGGTCCAACCTTCCACGTTTTCCAAATCGCACCACGCCTTCCCAAGGCGAGGCTCCCATTAAAGCCATACTTCTTATCTCAAATTCCTACGATTTCCGCCGCTTGTCAGCGCAATCTTTCTGTATTCCGCGGGCTGTCTTGATATGATCACATATCTGAACGATCTTGCCTCTAATTTTACCTGAACCAACTCGGGCCAGTAGATTTTTTATCTCCGGTCTCCGTTCAACACAACGGGGATCGACTTATTATGTTCCATCTAAAGCTTCACACGAAGCGGTTTTAAACAGCGGTGTGATAAATACTGTTGTAGGAAAACTCCACTAAGGGCAAGTGAGTGTTCCATCTTTTCATCAAAGTTTATCACATAAGTACGTAACATGTCCATACAGTCTGCATCGTTTAGTAGCTCAGTTCATCTTCATTAATATTTAAGTTCTTACGATCAACGGTGTGCTGCAACCCTTGTGATCAGTAAAGGTCGTGCAGCGTTTTCTTACAGGTCATGACGTCAAATTTGCGGCGCGCAATTACTGTATCTAGATCAAGGTTTCTTCTCATGATCCCTTAATCAACGTGACGCGTATGCAATGCCGTGGTTTCGTTGCATCGACGCGCAATCGAGACTTTGTCGAGAAGCGTCACATAATTGCAACTCTAACTCCTTAGCTCTTAATTGCAGGGTTGGCATGAATCTCACTCTTATCCACCATGTATCCTAAAGTTCTTACCTCGCGAATTCGAAATCCGCCCTTCAACATCCTGGCACATAACTGTTCTTTCTCTAAGAGTCGTAAGGTAAATTGCAGATGTTGCTCACGACCTTCCTTGGTCATTGGGCACATAAGAATGTAGCCAATAAATATAATCATGATCTTTCCAGGTACGGCTTACACACCTGATTCATGAGGTCCATGAATACTTTCGATGCATGTGTTAAGCCAAATGGTACGACAAGGAACTCGTAATGCTCGAAGCGAGTCCTAAAGGTCGTTTTAAGGATATTTCCTTCTTGTATTCGCAGTTGAGGACATCCTGTCCTCAAGTCGATCTTCGAGTGGTAACTAGAACCTTATAATTGGTCTGTTCAAGTCATCGATCCTTGGCAAGGATACCGATCCTTGATATCCAATTTTCTGAGGTTGATGTAGAGTGGAAACTGTCGACTTTCTTCTTGTGTCCTTAACTAAGGACACCATGTCCTTAATTCCATCTTGGAGTAGCAGCTGGGACCTTGTAGTTGGTTGATAAGTCTTCGGTTCTCGGTAGGGGTACCGATTCTTGTTGGTTAGTTGTCAATCTCCCTGTAACCCATGCCTAACACTTTTCTCCCTCATTGTTCCCTCTGAGTTCCTCTCAGATTAGGCTATGTACGCGTGTAAAAACCGTTGTCCTGTTTCCTAACGAATAACACTGGGGCTTCCCAGGGTGAGAAACTCGGCCTGGTAGATTTCCTCTGTCTAGTAGCTCTCACAGCTGCATCAGAGGCTCTTGTATCTCAGACGAAACTAGTTGGTAATGCGTCATCTTGTTACTGGTGCCGCTCCTGGCATGAGGTTCATCCTAAACTTCTCTTGTCGTTGAGGGGGGGGGGTATTCCTGGCAAATCTTCAGGAAAGGCTTCTTGGTCTCTTTATCGACAACATGAGCAGGGAAAGCCATGCAGTCTGTTTGGGAGTGTTTCCGTGTCTCTACGACCACTGTGAGATGTTGTAGCTCCACTGCCTTAGGGGGGCCTAGTACCCTTGCACCTATTGTAAGAAGGTTGTATACTATAGGTGTTTCATCATTCGCAAGAGGGATGTGACTGATTTTTCCGAACAACTTCAGCTCTATACTTGGATATCCAATCCATGTTGACTACCACAACAGGACTTCCCAAGTCAATGGTAATAGAAGGCTCCGGTCTCCTAAGTTTCCAAAATATAGTCCATAATCATCTCTTTCGCTTATCTAACCTTCCATTCGCCAATTCTAAAGAATATGGGACGTTTATTCTACTTGAAACTAGGCCAAGCAGTTCTTAAGTTCTAAGGATACGAGATTAAAGTTGATGCCAGTATTAATCATAAATAGATGCATAAGGTTAGTTTTTTTTTTTTTTTGAACCGCAAATTTGGATCACTGACGGACCACTGGAGTATCATCGTGCCACCAGTGGAACCACCCGATCATATCCATCTCCACTAGGCATAATGCCTATACACCAATTCAGGAGGAAACCCAATAAATATGAGAAAAACCCCCTTGTGGGAATCAAACCCAGGACCTATGGGTCCCAAAGTCTTATCCCACCCCCAAGATGCCACTAGGCACCCTTATGCCACTAGGCATAAGGTTAGTTAATAGGGAACGTACCCGTCACCGCATCTGGATCCTGGCGTGCTTCACGAGCTCCGATCGTGAAGACCCTTCCTTGCTTGGTTCTTCCTAGGGCAATCTTTCCTAAAGTGCCCTACTTCACCACACCTGTAGCAGCCTGGAATTTTCCCATTATCTTTTCCGTCTAGATCCTTCGCCCAACAGGCATCCTTGCTGTGCCCTTCCTTTCCACACTTTCCACACCTAGGCCTCAGACATCGACCTTCATGGTAAAAATTGCATTCCTCACACCTCGGCTTAGTCCCCAAGTAAACCTTACCACCAGCCTTATTAGTGGCTTCATAAGCGTTCCTGCCACGCGGCGGGTTCACTTCCTTTCTTTTATTTGCTTTAGGGTTTCCATAGTTGACTTGGGTGCCTATCTTTAGGTTTGAAGACTTCCTCTTCTTGTTGCCTGATGACTCCACATGAGTCTCTTTCTTGTTATCCTCAGATTCTGAAAATTTTCCCATGCGTAGAGCTTCTTCAGTAAGAGTGACACTCAAATAGATAGCCTCTGTGATGGTTGGGGGCTTTGAGGTAGTAACCATGCTCCTAATTTGAGGTGCAAGTCCCCAAATGAATCGCTCAATCCTCTTGAATTATGGCTTGACTAGGTTGGGAACGACCCTAGACAATTCGTGAAATCGCTGGACATATTCAGAAATCTTCGGCCCGTCCATTTTCAAATTCCAGAACTCCACCTCAAGCTTCTGGATTTCAACCCTAGAACAGTATTTCTTCTCCATCATTTCCTTGAGCTCGTCCCAACTCAGTGCATAAGCAGCTTCGTCACCGAAGGTTTGAACCTGAAGGTTCCACCAGGAGAATGTGCCATCTAAAAACAACCCTGAGATAAAGGTAACACTTCGTTGGGGCGAACAGTTACTCATTCTTAGAACGGAGTCAGTCTTTTCTGCCCAACGAACAAATGCAACGGCACCTCCTGTGCCATCAAAATTCAATGGCTTGCAGTCCAGGAACTGTTTATAGGTGCAGCCAGTTGGAGGGTTATTTCTGGTAATGCCACCGTTGTGTTTAGAGCGGAGGGCTTCATGTCGTGCAATTGCCTGTGAGATACGTTCTTGAAGCTCGGCTTCTATCATTGGTAACATACTGGTGTCTGTGTCTCATCTGGGCGGCATTCTCTTCTGTCAAAAGGTATGAGGTAGGTTAGACAACATTCCATAATTGTCTATGAGGTACATAGCACCATAAGCCAACATGTAATCACCCAATATCACATGCATATATACTCAACCATGTATGAGCGAGGAAACAATTACTGAGCCTTCACATAGGCTTGGCAACTTGTCTTATCGTTTGTAATGGGAATAAAATAAAATGAACTCGAGGCTACATCGCCTCGGTCATACAAGTTTCATGAAGTGGTAGTTGCTTTCCTTCTACATAGCTTTACAAGACGGGTATACTTTCCTTGAGATGGGGGTTGTTCATGTAGGGGTGATAGAGAGTGTAATGTCACTGAATCTTTCCGAATGTTATCCATCTTCACTTGCTTAAATATCGGTTCTCAGACATCTCATACACGGGTAGAAGTGTCAGACGGGAAGTAAGCAAAGACAGGTTTCCAACTTTATAAAGTGCTAAAGCAATGGTCTATGTATTGTTCTACCAGATGAAGGTGTGAACACCTATAGATTATTTTCGGAGGGATGATGATCATTAACCTGACCCGCAGAGTCCACCAGGATTTCCATGCACTACAAGTTGTTATTACGTGGGCCCCCATAATAATAAATTGTCTTGCATAGTTACCCCAATTTTCCCTCGTCCAAGCAGATGATCAACCAAGGAGGGGACACTACTGTCCTTATACCTCTAACATGGAGAAGACCATTGCGGTGGTCCACGCGCTAATATCCGTTATCGTTACGCGCGAATAGGCAAGATGATTAACGAAATAGGAATAAGGAGAATTCCTAGTAGTTGGAGGGGCACCTTCAAGATGAATACTTTATCTTCTTTGTCTGGTCAAGTGTGTCGTCAATCTCGTTTCACAAAAGCCGCAGGGACCTCGTCCCGCTGATTAAGAAGTTGTTCAAGGTTGCCGCCTCTGCCTCGCCGTCACTACCGTAGTCAGGCACCTTCACGATCGAGAGGGAAGAGCAGCCATCTCCTACGGAAGCAAACTCAGAATTTCGTTTAGTAATCACTCCAGCCATGAGCTTTGCAATGAACGCGAGGCCGATAGCTTAATCGTGCGAGTAAGAACAATAATAGGATTCGGAGTCGAAGGTATCTTATTCACGTCAATAATCATTCCGTACACTTATTTGTATGTATATATCGATAAACAAATATGTTACTTAGCATAAACAGGCAATTTGATGCATCATATCACATATAACTCTCGTTTATCCCTTGGGGGGGGTCATTTTGTCTTTGGCAAGTCTATCCCATATAGACTATGCCTTAATTGGCACCTTAGTTTTGGGTATTCTCCTCCCTACTAATGTCCTTGCCTTGTCTTTTCTTTGTAAAATGTTTGACTCATGGATCTTGACGCTTACGTGAATGCAATGAAATCCTTTTTGTAAAATGTTTTCGTGAGAGAACTCTAGTGATTGTAGTCTAGACTCAAGAAGGAATCCTAGTTCACTACAATCGAAGCTCTGATACCAAACTGTCACACCCTGACTTTTGCGGAAGCGTATGATGTGTGACTTGTTTAATATCATTGCATTCAATCATAATAAACAACTATATGATCAAAACGATGTTCATCCATTCATTAAGTAAAAGTATTACAAATACCAATTATTTAAGTTTCAAACAACACAACCTTCGACTAAGATACAATTCAACAAAAGTGGATGACATCTTAAACTTGGAATTTACTTCTAGAAACAACACCCGCGCTCAAGATCCAACTTGTCACCTGAAATACATGTAATTTTGGAAAACATCAACAAAAGTTGAGCGAGTTCATGCGTTTTGTGTGAGTACTGGCAAACTTGTAAACCTTTGAGAGACTCCTTTGAAAACAGGTATGAAAAGCGTGTATGAACATACCAAATAAATGTTTTACAAGGACATTAAAGCATGTGAGGACATAGGGAGCACTCTAAATGAGTAGGCTTATACCCTTGTCTATTTCCCTCGACTATGTCGATTTCCCTCAACTATGTCGAATTTCCCTTCGACTATGTCAATTCACCTTGACTATGTCAATTCACCTTGACTATTGTCGATTTACCTCGACTGGGACACCGAAGCACTCAAGTGGTCACAAGTACCATGAATGGGGTTCGGTCGTACCCGTTAGATCTAACCTTCGTCCCTAATTAAGAATTAATGGCATTTCAATATTCAGTATATGCTCGCACGATCTAATAGTGCATTTCATAGTCAATTCATACTGTTTGAACATTCGTAACATGTATTCCACCCCCGAGAGTTATAAAACCAAAAACAGTTAAGAGAAAAGGGGGACATGAACTCACAGTTTTGCGTCTTCGGTACTCGTAACTCAAGTCTCGTCAGCAAACACGACTGCCTACAATGTACTAGGGTCTATTAGACGAACGGGCCGTGCCTTGCTTTAGTATTTACGTTTTTTAGTCACGTTTCTTCCATGTCTTCATTGTTATTCCAAGTTATAATTTCTTGTTAAAATAATAGTTATTTTAACTTTAAATTATGTTTAATTTTGGAATAATTAATAAACAATATTTTTGTGACAATACTTCTCAAGTATTTATTTCCGTATTTCCTTCCCAAGGATGGTGTAACACCTGTGTCATTTCAACCATCAAACAAATGCCTAACCAATGAAATAATGTATTTCATACTTTGGACTTGTATAAATATGTGTATCTTTTGCACATATCAACTCATGTTCGATTTCAAGCTCTAAATCGCTTTCTGGAAGGTTATACACGCACTGATGCGTAAATATAACCAGTTTAATGCAACGAACACTCCGGAATAGTGAAATAGGCTTAACATACCTTAAATAACCTTTACATAACTTAGATATAAGTTTTGGAAGGTTTGGTGTGGTGAAATCAAAGTTTAATCGCTTACAGGGACTAAATTTGACAAACTGCGAAAGTATGCCAATTTGAACTGTAACAGACATTCCGGGACATGACCATAAGTTAAACATACCATGAATATCCTTTACATAGCTTAGAAATAGGCTTTGAGGTGTTCGGTATGCTAAAATAAACTTTTGTGTCATTCAGGGACTAAAAGTGTCAGAAAGTGCACAAGTTTGCATTTTCGCGCATAACTTACGTTCTGAATACATCCGGACATCCAAAAATTTATGTAAGCACTAAAATATTTTATTTTAGTGTTCGCCATAAGAAAAATCCATTCGTCACGTCATTTGGATCGTTTTTCGCGCTTGTGCGCATTTCGTCGTAATTAAGCGAACATCGCGTTCGTACGACCAAACGAACCATCATCCGAGATATTTTTGAGCATGTTTTGAGTCCCCTATACTTTAACTTCATTTTAGAGCCTTGAAATGAGGTTAACGGGGTTCAAACGCATCGAAAAAGGCCTTAAACGCGTGCAGGGACCATTTCTGCCAATTTTGAAACATTTCTGAAACATGGGGGCAGTGGCGTAGCGCGAGCCCTAAGGGCCTAGGCAGTCGCGCTACGCGAGCGCCTTATCTGGGCAGAAATATCAGTTTTTCACTTTCGGGACCAGATTCGATGTATTAGCCGTTGTTTAATTCACAACCACGCATTCTAACTTGCTTAGTCAGCGGATAAGGATGGAATTTAGCTACCATGAGTTTCCGACAAGTGTACGGGTTGGATCATGGCACGTTTTCCATGAAACGATCTTAACGGTTACCCGAAAACTATATATACCCCATGCCCCCCATTGCATAACTTACAAGAATTCTGATTTTAGAAACTCTAAGTTGAAACCATTGTTTCATACCTGAGATTCTTGAATCGGGATTAGCATTCGGGGACCCTGGGTAAGTATTCTTTCGTTCTTTTCCTTATTTTATTGCTTTTCGAGTCAGAAAGTCAAACTTTGTTTGACTTTCAGCGTTGACCAGTAATGGTCAATGCGAAGTTCGTTTGAACTTCGTAACGTGAGTGTAATCACGTTGGTCATAGTCCCTTGGGACTATGCCCACTGATTACCACGTTGTTTAGGGTCGTAGGGTAAGCGATCTGATAAATCGCTTATACCTCGAACCCGACCCAGTTTGGTCGATCATTAGGATCCGACCAAACACATTAGGTGACCATAGTAGGTAGGGAATAACCTTCCGAGGTTATACCCTATGGTCACATCGTTTAAGTAGTTGTATGATAGGTAGTTTATATGCCTTAGGTAAATTACCAGAATACCCTTTTCATGTATAATTGGTAATTAAGCATATGTAACCTAAACCTTTGTCACATAACTGATTATGTAATATGTTTAGGCATATAACACTTGTCATAGGGCTAGTTAGGCGGTCCGAACGCGTTTCACGCGAACGACGCGTTAAAGTAGCATAAGCTACCTAAACGGGTCGTAATGGGTCGAAATCACTCAGGTTAAGTTTCATTTAGTATGTAGGCTTTGTTAAACCAAATGACACGAGTCTCTACACTCGTTTGGTTTACAAACCCTAATGCTACCCAATCTTCCGATCTAGGTCCGGTTTATTAACATAGTTACCTATATTAGGTGCCGTTTGATATTCCGCGATCTCTAGCATTGCTTGGTGGTTATCCTAGGACTTCTGAGCAATCTCAAGTGAGTACATAGACCCCTCTTTTACTGTTTTCCAAACTGTTTTGGGGTGGAACACATGTGCCTACTTGTTACATTCATGCTTTCCCGTTTTCACATCATATACCTGCTATGTTCGTTAGTACATTATAGTACATGATTTCAATACATTTTATGCTATGTATGTCCATTATGTGCATACTTAGTACATTGTTTTACATTGCTTTTCTGTTGCATATGCTTATCCAGCATATGAACACATTATACTACATATTGAACCGTTGTAAACATTTGACTATGTGAACCGTTGTAATCATTTGACTATGTGATCCGTTGATATCTGTGAACCGTTTGTATCTGTGATCCGTTGATATCTGTGAATCGTTTGTATCTGTGAACCGTTTGTATCTGTGAACCGTTTGTATCTGTGAACCATTTGTATCTGTGAACCGTTTGTATCTGTGAACCGTTTGTATCTGTGAACCGTGTGAACCGTATTTGACTATACATGAACATTTCTATACTTGTTAAACATTTCATCTTGATAGTTTGGTTTGAGTAAGTGATTAAGTAACGAGGCGTGTGTAATATGATACAAGCATGGTGGATACGCCGCTGGTACTTCCTATATATAAGTGTTTGTATGGTATGGTATTACATATCGTAGCGTTATTTGAATCATTTCAGTTTGAGACATATAACATTTTATACAAATAACATACTTTTCACAAGACATTGTTTTACAAACAACTTATCTTATACAAATCCATTTTACTATGGTTATTCATTTAACCATACATTATTCACTTATTTATACATATCATCTGAACTCATTGTTTTTCAAATGATTTACAAAACAAAGCAAATTACAAGGTTCATGACTAAACATTTTCTCAAACATAAGTCATGGAACCTATTTTCACAAAACCTATGTATCTCACAGGCATTTTTATGCTGACGTACCTATTTTCACATGTGTTTTTCAGGAGCTGTTGCATAAGATGATCAAGATATACATAGGCAGACTTGGGCTTTAGTGACAATAAAAGATGCAAGATTAGTTAATTATGTTGTATTTCCTTGTTTGTTAAGACATTGTAACACTTTTAATCAATAAAACGAAACTTCAATTGCCATGGATTTGAAACAATTAATTCTGTTACAACACTCCCCGACATTTCCGCCACGTTTTGTATGTTCTACGTGGTCGGGGTGTGACAGAAAAGATGGTATCAGAGCCAATGGTTATAGGGAATTAGGTTATTAGTAATGCTTTGACCTAGTCTATAACCTTCTTAGGACCCTAACGCGAGTTTACTTGCGTTTAGTCATAAAACAATACCGTCACCTATCCTTAGGCGACTACCCCAACAAGAACATAATTTTTCGAAACCGCTTTGAAAACTAATCATCTGTTCTAGGATGATTAATTATAAGGTTTTGAACCCCTTTGAGTTTTCAAAAATCTCGTCAAGGTTTTGGGTTTTAAATAATGTGAACACGTGCAAACTGGAAGGGTGAATGCCTGTATTCTGAGTTTTCTGTCTAGGCAAGCACTTCGTATACATCTCAACCAGACGCGAGACCAGTTGTGCTTACCTGGGAATTCTTGGGATGAGTGTTCACTTATAGGCGAGCATGTCTTCGCGATACATTATTTTTGACCTATCTACTTTGATAAATCACCAAGGTCGTTTGTTGCTTTGTAGTAACTAACAAAGGACCACTACCCTTGCTTTCATCAGATTTGTTTCATCTCATTCTTTTTGTCTAAATCTCTCACTCGTTTCTTTTCATGTTTCCTCTTTTAGAATGCCTCCTCGACGCGAAAACCAGATAGCGACTGCCGAACTGGCAGAAATCATTGCGCAGCAAATGGCTGCTCAATTCCCAAACCTCTTTGCTCAATGGAATCAAGCCAACAACAACAACAATGGTCCATGCAATTTCAAGAGTTTTAACTCGGCGAAACCACTCAAGTTTAGTGGTTCTGAAGGAGCGACTGGTCTTCTTCAATGGTTCGAGAGCATTGAGAATACTTTCCGCCACGTGCAGTGTCCTGACAATCGCAAGGTCGAGTTTGCTTCGAGTGTGTTCCAGAAGAGAGCCCTTACGTGGTGGAACGGTGTTATGAGAGATCGTGGTGCAGAAGTTGCTCTAGCATAGACATGGGCTGAACTTAGAGCCCTTATGATGAAGGAATTCTGTCCTAGACACGAGATCAGGGCTTTGGAAAGGGAATTCGACAATCTTGAGCAAGACAGCGGTGAGCATCGAGCCTACACGGACCGTTATGAAGAGTTAAGTCTGTTATGCCCAAACATGGTCACGCCTTTGGATAAGGCAATCGAAAAGTACATTGATGGCCTCCCTGATTCAATACAAGACATTTTGACTGGTAGCAACCCTACTACAGTTAGACAGGCCATTGAGCTATCTGCAACCTTAACTGAATCAAAGATCAGGAAAGGTAAACTTTTCCGAAAAGGTGACAAGAAGCCGGTCGAAGAATCGAAACCAATCGAGGAATCAAAGATCATGGATGAACAGACTGGATCCCCTAAGAGGTCAAAGAAGCGAAAGGCTTCTCAGAACTACTCTATGGTCGCTCACAATGATCAAGCCGTCCTCAACCAACCAGCTCAACCCCCTGCCAGGAAACCCTACAACGGAACTGCACCCTTGTGCAACCAATGTGGCCTACATCATCATGCTGGGGTGAAGTGCCGCACATGCCAAGTTTGCGGACTTATAGGTCATACAGCTAGGGTTTGCCCAACCACAGTTGCACCAAATCAAGCTGGCAACAATCCTGCTCAGGCTCGTTTTCCACCGGGATCTTGCTACAACTGTGGCGAGATGGGCCATTTTCGTAGGAATTGCCCAAGGCTTGCTAATGCAAATCCAGCGCAGGGATGAGCATTTGATCAACCAGAAGACAACATCGTTTAGAAATAATCACGTCTTATGTATTATTTTCTTTTGTTGTCAAGATCCAAGAAACAGTTGTTATCGTTGTTTATAAATAAATCTTTTACATTGCAATGTATTTATGTGATTGTATGTATAAACAACATATCCCCTACAATACCGACAATCAAGGAACCGCATTCCTTGAAGAACAGACTACTTCCAAATTTCTTCCGTTGTATGATCTCTTGCGTTTTCCACGAAAATCCTAAGTACTCGTTCCTTCCAAGAGAAACGAAGTACGAGGTGCCAAGTAAATTGCAATCAATAACAAGATAATAACAATTAAACAGCTATGTGATTATGTGCTTATGAACATTACAAGACAAACTGTGCGGACTATGCAAGGAATTGCGTAATTATGGATGCATACATAATTATGGAATTTAGTGCACAGAAACCACAGCGAGCTTTGTCATGTACCTAGAAGTTAACCCTATTCATTTCCAATTCTGATGAAGTATCCGTTGAGGAAAAATGAACTAGCTATTCATTTTTCACTTCTGAAGAATATCCGTTGAGGAAATGAATATCCGTTTATCCTTCATTTCCAATTCTGAAGAATACCCGTTGAGGAAAATGACTCTGTTTGTGCATTTTCGTTCTGAAGAGTATCCGTCAAGGGAAATGAATATCCGTTTATCCTTCATTTCCAATTCTGAAGAATACCCGTTGAGGAAAATGACTCTGTTTGTGCATTTTCGTTCTGAAGAGTATCCGTCAAGGGAAATGAATATCCGTTTATCCTTCATTTCCAATTCTGAAGAATACCCGTTGAGGAAAATGACTCTGTTTGTGCATTTTCGTTCTGAAGAGTATCCGTCAAGGGAAATGAACATCCGTTTATTTAATCCTTCATTTCCGAACCTGAGGAAACAACCGTTGAAAAATGACTCCGTCAGTTCATTTTCGTTTCTGAAGATTATCCGTTGAGGAAATGAATATCCGTTGTTTAATCCTTCATTTCCGAACCTGAGGAAACAACCGTTGAAAAATGACTCCGTTAGTTCATTTTCGTTTCTGAAGATTGTCCGTTGAGGAAATGAATATCCGTTTGTCTATCATTTTCATTTCCGTTTCTGAGGAAGCAACCGTTGAAAATGACTCCGTTTGTTCATTTTCGTTTCTGAAGATTTGTCCGTTGAGGAAATGAATATCCGTTTGTCTATCATTCTCATTTCCGTTTCTGAGGAAGCATCTGTTGAAAATGACTCTGTTTGTTCATTTTCGTTTCTGAAGATTTTCCGTTAAGGAAATGAATCCCCGTTTGTTTATTCCTTCATTTCCGCTTCTAAAGAATACTCGTTGAGGAAATTGACTCCGTTTGTTCATTTTCGTTCTGAAGAATGTCCGTTAAGGAAATGACAGGATTATGCTTTACATATCTCTGGTGGTTATCTGACACAAAGTCACAAATAGACTCCTACGAATTAATTTCGGGACGAAATTTCCTAAAGTAAGGGAGACTGTAACACCTGTGTCATTTCAACCATCAAACAAATTCCTAACCAATGAAATAATGTATTTCATACTTTGGACTTGTATAAATATGTGTATCTTTTGCACATATCAACTCATGTTCGATTTCAAGCTCTAAATCGCTTTCTGGAAGGTTATACACGCACTGATGCGTAAATATAACCAGTTTAATGCAACGAACACTCCGGAATAGTGAAATAGGCTTAACATACCTTAAATAACCTTTACATAACTTAGATATAAGTTTTGGAAGGTTTGGTGTGGTGAAATCAAAGTTTAATCGCTTACAGGGACTAAATTTGACAAACTGCGAAAGTATGCCAATTTGAACTGTAACAGACATTCCGGGACATGACCATAAGTTAAACATACCATGAATATCCTTTACATAGCTTAGAAATAGGCTTTGAGGTGTTCGGTATGCTAAAATAAACTTTTGTGTCATTCAGGGACTAAAAGTGTCAGAAAGTGCACAAGTTTGCATTTTCGCGCATAACTTACGTTCTGAATACATCCGGACATCCAAAAATTTATGTAAGCACTAAAATATTTTATTTTAGTGTTCGCCATAAGAAAAATCCATTCGTCACGTCATTTGGATCGTTTTTCGCGCTTGTGCGCATTTCGTCGTAATTAAGCGAACATCGCGTTCGTACGACCAAACGAACCATCATCCGAGATATTTTTGAGCATGTTTTGAGTCCCCTATACTTTAACTTCATTTTAGAGCCTTGAAATGAGGTTAACGGGGTTCAAACGCATCGAAAAAGGCCTTAAACGCGTGCAGGGACCATTTCTGCCAATTTTGAAACATTTCTGAAACATGGGGGCAGTGGCGTAGCGCGAGCCCTAAGGGCCTAGGCAGTCGCGCTACGCGAGCGCCTTATCTGGGCAGAAATATCAGTTTTTCACTTTCGGGACCAGATTCGATGTATTAGCCGTTGTTTAATTCACAACCACACATTCTAACTTGCTTAGTCAGCGGATAAGGATGGAATTTAGCTACCATGAGTTTCCGACAAGTGTACGGGTTGGATCATGGCACGTTTTCCATGAAACGATCTTAACGGTTACCCGAAAACTATATATACCCCATGCCCCCCATTGCATAACTTACAAGAATTCTGATTTTAGAAACTCTAAGTTGAAACCATTGTTTCATACCTGAGATTCTTGAATCGGGATTAGCATTCGGGGACCCTGGGTAAGTATTCTTTCGTTCTTTTCCTTATTTTATTGCTTTTCGAGTCAGAAAGTCAAACTTTGTTTGACTTTCAGCGTTGACCAGTAATGGTCAATGCGAAGTTCGTTTGAACTTCGTAACGTGAGTGTAATCACGTTGGTCATAGTCCCTTGGGACTATGCCCACTGATTACCACGTTGTTTAGGGTCGTAGGGTAAGCGATCTGATAAATCGCTTATACCTCGAACCCGACCCAGTTTGGTCGATCATTAGGATCCGACCAAACACATTAGGTGACCATAGTAGGTAGGGAATAACCTTCCGAGGTTATACCCTATGGTCACATCGTTTAAGTAGTTGTATGATAGGTAGTTTATATGCCTTAGGTAAATTACCAGAATACCCTTTTCATGTATAATTGGTAATTAAGCATATGTAACCTAAACCTTTGTCACATAACTGATTATGTAATATGTTTAGGCATATAACACTTGTCATAGGGCTAGTTAGGCGGTCCGAACGCGTTTCACGCGAACGACGCGTTAAAGTAGCATAAGCTACCTAAACGGGTCGTAATGGGTCGAAATCACTCAGGTTAAGTTTCATTTAGTATGTAGGCTTTGTTAAACCAAATGACACGAGTCTCTACACTCGTTTGGTTTACAAACCCTAATGCTACCCAATCTTCCGATCTAGGTCCGGTTTATTAACATAGTTACCTATATTAGGTGCCGTTTGATATTCCGCGATCTCTAGCATTGCTTGGTGGTTATCCTAGGACTTCTGAGCAATCTCAAGTGAGTACATAGACCCCTCTTTTACTATTTTCCAAACTGTTTTGGGGTGGAACACATGTGCCTACTTGTTACATTCATGCTTTCCCGTTTTCACATCATATACCTGCTATGTTCGTTAGTACATTATAGTACATGATTTCAATACATTTTATGCTATGTATGTCCATTATGTGCATACTTAGTACATTGTTTTACATTGCTTTTCTGTTGCATATGCTTATCCAGCATATGAACACATTATACTACATATTGAACCGTTGTAAACATTTGACTATGTGAACCGTTGTAATCATTTGACTATGTGATCCGTTGATATCTGTGAACCGTTTGTATCTGTGATCCGTTGATATCTGTGAATCGTTTGTATCTGTGAACCGTTTGTATCTGTGAACCGTTTGTATCTGTGAACCATTTGTATCTGTGAACCGTTTGTATCTGTGAACCGTTTGTATCTGTGAACCGTGTGAACCGTATTTGACTATACATGAACATTTCTATACTTGTTAAACATTTCATCTTGATAGTTTGGTTTGAGTAAGTGATTAAGTAACGAGGCGTGTGTAATATGATACAAGCATGGTGGATACGCCGCTGGTACTTCCTATATATAAGTGTTTGTATGGTATGGTATTACATATCGTAGCGTTATTTGAATCATTTCAGTTTGAGACATATAACATTTTATACAAATAACATACTTTTCACAAGACATTGTTTTACAAACAACTTATCTTATACAAATCCATTTTACTATGGTTATTCATTTAACCATACATTATTCACTTATTTATACATATCATCTGAACTCATTGTTTTTCAAATGATTTACAAAACAAAGCAAATTACAAGGTTCATGACTAAACATTTTCTCAAACATAAGTCATGGAACCTATTTTCACAAAACCTATGTATCTCACAGGCATTTTTATGCTGACGTACCTATTTTCACATGTGTTTTTCAGGAGCTGTTGCATAAGATGATCAAGATATACATAGGCAGACTTGGGCTTTAGTGACAATAAAAGATGCAAGATTAGTTAATTATGTTGTATTTCCTTGTTTGTTAAGACATTGTAACACTTTTAATCAATAAAACGAAACTTCAATTGCCATGGATTTGAAACAATTAATTCTGTTACAACACTCCCCGACATTTCCGCCACGTTTTGTATGTTCTACGTGGTCGGGGTGTGACAGATGGGGGTATCTCATACATGTATTTCCATATGCTTGTATTTGTAGTTTCAAAATAATATATTTTCAAGTCTAACTTAGAAAATATATATAAACTTATTTTGTCCAAAGATAAGGTATTTCAAGAAAATATATATTTTTCCCAAAAATCATATATCTTCTAAATATTCCAAGAAAATATATTTTAACTTCCCAAAAATAATATATTTTCTCCTTGTCGAAAATATGATATAACTTGGTAATATTTACAAAAATCATATTTTCATTTCTTTCGTATCCAAAATAATATTTACCAAAAATATGCTCAAAAATGTAGTTTCCGGAATATCTTGTAAGTTACGTTCTTTCGTTCGGTTTCACAATATTAAGTGTGTAACTTATATATTTATTCCTTGTGATTTTTGGTATTATTTTGGATTGTAAATTTTATGGTATTTTGTTAAGTTATATTACATTAATCCTAAAATAATATAACTATTACACCACGTATACAAATAATCACACACAATGTGTCTTTAATGTAAATATATGTTCTAAATACATATTTATCCATTTTTATTTATAAAAACCAACCTCCAATACTTGTATTTTTGTAACAAAGTCTATGGCAAAGTTTATATTGAAAACCATAGTTAAAAACACATTTGTAAATATTTATGTAGAAAATATTTTTCTAAGTGTTTATATTTTTAGAAAATGTTGCCATAGTTTCCCCTAAAAATGGAGGTGTCCATGCTTCCATAGCATATCATTTTCTTTTTAAAATCATCACAAACAATCAACAATCAATCTACACTTACCAAGTGCTAAAACAATGCTATCTACATAATAATCATGAACTTGAACTTTCATAAAAACTTGTAGTAACTTGATAGTGTGTTTAGTAGGTTTAGTTACCCCTTTAAAGTGTGTTAATTTCTTTAAAAATCTCATTCTTGAAAGATTTAGGTGTTTACAACTTACTAGATGATTTTTCCAAAAATCATTCTCTTGGATTTTTCTTGTAAACAATGTATTCTTACACTTGTTTCACCACTAGAAACATGGTTATTTTCTTTAAAAACAATGTTTATGTAAATCTTGTTATTTAACTTGGTTTCCTTGGAAAACTATTTTTGTAATCATCCACATTTATGTCTAGTAAGCATGTTACATACTACATCATTCACAAAAATTCATTTTCATTTTTCAAGTTCATGAAAACAATAAACATGATGATCTTGGTCTTTCACAAGATCACCACCTTAACTTACTAGATCATGTGTTTAATCACAATCTAGTAGGTTTCTTATGATGTCTAACATCACTAACATAAATCATCAATCATCAAGAAGCAAATAAACACAAATCAACATGATTTCATATGTAAATGAGCTTATGTTAGAGATTTATGATTATGTTCCTTAGTGTTCACCAAGATTAACAATGTGTATCATCTTTTCACCATCAAAATATGAAGTAATAAGAGATCATGAGGGCCTTACTACTATCTCTATGGCTAGGGATGAACATAAGATGTTGAAGATGACAAATGGGTTGGATAAAAGCAATCGGGAGAGGTCCTTCAAGATCCAAGACCACCAAGCTTCTTTGTATGGCTCCTAACACCTTTGTGAGTATATGGTTTGCTTGGAAGTGAGATGATGATGGTGGGGTGGTGGTTGCTTGTTCTCAGCCGAATGGAGGAAGAGAAGAGGAGGTGAGTTGTGGTGTGAAGTGTGGTGTGAGAATGAGAGCCCTTAGTCCATCTTATAACCTCTAATTCTTTTATCCAATGGGTCTTGTGTTTGTTAAGTACACAACATGATCTAAACAAATCTAAGTAAGATCAAAGGAAGATTTGGGGTAATCTTGTAAGATCTTGGACGTGGGGCCACCCTCATAACCGTCCATATGGATGGGGGGGGGGGGTCTTGGTTGATTTTGAATGATAAGTTAAGTGATTAGTTAAAGTTCTAAGTATAATAGTTAGTGTGTATGCATATATGGTGTTATATAGTGTGTTAGGGTGTTCGGGGATCATAACTAGCTCAGAAACATTAAAACAATGCTTCTAGTATAATTTTGGTGTTTCGGGTAATGTCCGGTTGTTCGGTTAGATACCGGTTCGTTATAGTGTCAAACTATTCCGTTTAGTGATCTTTATGTACCCTTTTGTGACCCTTTTAATTCCCGACACTTAGGAAAGCATTCAGGACCATTTAGTCATATTTTTGCATGTAACAAACTTGTTAAAATGCTGAATTTTGCTGATTTATGCAGAATTCTGCACTTTATGTGGGTTTTAGGCACTTTCCGGCACTTTATCTATCACCTAGAAAAGCAGTTTTGTGGTCCCTACTTCCCTACACACTATACTAGTGTAGTACGTAGTCTCTGGCTCATACTGGGCCTCAAAATACTGTCTGTCTATGTACTGAACTCCCGTCAGTGCTTTTAGTTTGTCTGATAATGGTGCCAATTCTGTTCTGTGCATTATTAAAATTATATCATGTTGCATGTAGTAATGACAAAAGTCTTGCAACATGAAATGCCACTGTATGTATATAACAGTAATCAGAATTTCATTTGTCTTGTAAGCTAGATCATGCACAGATTACTGTTCAAATTGTGTACAGAATGTACGGAAAAGTGACAGTTGTCACATTTGCCTCAAGAACTCAACAACCTCCATCCAACGTTTCATGTTTAAAACCTCAAGAAGTGTCTCGCGGAGGAAGGACTTCAAGTTCCCCTCGAAGATCTTCAAGTCAACGAAACTATGCATTTTGTGGAAAAACCCGTCAAAATCATGGATCAAGGAGTCAAGTTGTTGAGGCGCAGTAAAATTCCTATCATCAAGGTTTGGTGGGAAGGAAAACGTGGCGCCGAATTCACTTGGGAACTCAAGAGTGACATGAAGACGAATTATCCATATCTTTTCGCTACTTCTTCCTAAATTTCGAGACGAAATTCCCTAAAGGAGGAAAGACTGTAATGATTCGCTTTTTCCGCAGTTTCTTATTTTAGCATGTCATGTTGTACTTTCCATATTTAGACGCTTGTACTCTCTTTGTAACCTACTTTCGTTTCGTTTGTAATTCGAGACTATTGATCATAATGAAAACGAAACTATTTTGTGTATTCATATTATGTGCAACTGTTAATTGGTTTCTCGTTTGAGCGAAATATTATTCAAGGATTCTTGATTCTAAATTTATCGACACTTGATACTCGTTGAAACTACTAAAATGAAGAGATTCGGATCCTAAATCTCGAAACTTGAAAGCCTTGTGAAACGAATAAACGTTTAAAGATTTTTATTCGTTATAAATATGGTCATTATTCAAATTTAAACTAATTAAATTAATTAATTTTGTTATTTAAAAGTTTATTTTTATTAATAAACTAGTTAATCTCGTTAGATATTAAAGTTAGTAAACTAACTTAGTTAGTTTAAACTAAAATATTAAGTTTTCATTTAATATAACTAGACTAACTAATAATACAGGGGTGGGTATGTAATTTCTGAAAGTATAAAGGTGCAGGGACCATTGTGTGAAATGCTGAAATTATAAAGGATTTAAAACAAAAAAAAGAAACAAAAAAACTGATGACCACAGAGTTCGAACCCGGGTCACCATCTCCACCACACACACGCACAACCAGCTGAGCTGGGCAATCATCTTGAAACAAACCCGGACTTTAAATCATTTAACCACACTTTCAGCGCGGCCCACCTGCAAGATCAGCGCGCAGAAAGGTGGCCAGCTCCACTTTTGAGCGCGATTTTGGCATTTTTTTAGTTTTAGACTCATTTTTTTACATTTAATACTCACCTAAACATAACCTAACTTTTTCCCTATAAATACCAATCCTAATCCAAGCTATTTTCACTTTTCTAAACACTCTCAAACCTCCAAATAAGTCCCAAATTCGTGCAAAATCAGAAGGTTCGAGTATATTGTTGCTTCTTCACTAAAGTGAGCATAACTCACTCGTTTCTTGTCCGTTTTAGCTCATTCTTTTTCTATGTACTTGGTTTGACCTTAGCTTCGATTCCATGGGTTTTTCACAGTAAATAAGTCCCTGGAACTCCAGCAAAAAGGCTATAAAGTCCACTGATTGTTTCTGTTTTCATGTAATCTTTGTTAAACTTAACCAAACTTGAGTTTTCTCATCTCAAACCTATGTCCTAATGCTCATAATCAAATGAATGGTTAGTTGGGCTTAAAAACAAGGCTGGGAAATGTTAAATCAGAGGTTAAAACCTCACAAACATTCTGTTTTAGTTAGGGTTTTACCCACAAGTAGTGTTCAAGCATGAAGCTTGATGAATGTGTAATGGTTGGACTAGCTTGGGCTTTCCTTCATAGAAATCCACTCACTACTTGATGTTTTTCCATAGATTAGTTGTTGTTATTGCATTGTTAGTTATTTGTTCATGACCCTCCTTGTTGTTTATAACAACAAGTGTAGTGGTGAACAATAGAGGTACCTAAATGGAAGCTTGTTCTTCCAACCTCATGTATGAATTCTATGACACAAAGAGGTACCTAAATTGAGACATTAATCTCCTACCTCATGCTTGAACCATAGGACTTGTAATCTCTATATTATCTAATTATTCCATATGTATACCTAAGTAACTAAACTTGATGATAACTTGATAGTTACTTGTCAAGAATATGCTACATCATCTATGACCATGCCCTTGCTACGACTCTAATGGACCTTTGAATCCATGAAATCATACAAACTCTTTTGAGTTTTAATAGTGTCAAGAACAAGAGTTATGTGTACAAGATGATTATTTTCACTTATGTTATTTTCCATACATTTTAGACTCCGAATCTATAATCTTCCGATTTCCCCAAACTCACACACCTATATTTTCCTCGTGTAGAAGGACAAGGTGCTCCAAACTAATCCATCCACCAACATCACTCGCGGGATTTCAAGTAGGCAAGCTTGCAAAACCGTGAGTATACTCGATCCCATTTTTCCTTTTTATCACTTTGGGATGCAACATGTATGTTATATAAAATTACACAACACATGAAACTATTTTAAACTTTATCCATGCTTAACATGAAACTATATGATGCTTGTTAGACTTGTTATGCTAATGTAACCTATTTGTGTCGATATATGCTTCATTAACTTTGCTAGCCTACCTTAACAATTATAGTGCTATAGGAGTAATGCACCGCCCACGATTCTTGGGGTATTGTTAAGTCAAACATATTAACCTCCCTTTATTCTAACCGGGGATAGGCTATTTTAACGCATTGGATTCTTGGGTTTGAACATATAAGTACACTGTTTTGGCATGCTAGTAAACTTGCTTAATATGATTCATGTTGGATATGAGCACTTTAAACAATTTTATTCTATATTATGCTATGTATCAAACTTGTATACTTGCCTTTGCTTTTACATTGAACTCTATTTTAATACATGTTGCAGGTTGAATTGTTGAGATGATGAATCAAGATGAAACAAGTTTTAGGTGGACTTAGATACACACCTAGATTAATTTATCTATTTTGATGTTATGTTTGTTGTGAGACAATGTTATTTCTTGTATTTGAATCTTGTATGACAATATAGTTCTTGAAATGAAATTCGGATTTAATTAATTATTGTCGCATAGTGTTATGAAGTCTCTTGCAATCTCGTTTTCGTCTCATCCCGATGTTTCCGCCATCGGTTGGGGTGTGACAACAGTATCTTAAGGTGGTTTTAGATTCAAATAATCAGCTGGTGAAAACTTATAGGCGTGTACAAGATCGGTTGGTTGATAATCCTCATGTTGACCTAAAATTACGGCTTAAGGAAAATAGGTCTAAAGATGGTCGTACATACAACCTACCGACGTCGTCCGAAGTTGCTGCGCTTATAGTTGGAGACATTGAGGATGCTCTTGATAATCGTGATGTAGTTGTTGAGTCAAAGAAAGATGGTCTACAGCGTATTAGCAAGCTTCATGCATCGTATCTCGCGCTTCAGTATCCATTGCTTTTCCCTTTTGGTGAAGATGGTTACCGAATTGATATTCTTCATTGAGAAGGAAGGGCATCAACGAAGAAGAAAGAGTCAAAATGTACAATGAGAGAGTATTTTGCTTACCATGTTCAAGACAGAGTCAATCATTTCTCTTTGATTCTCAATGCTTCGAAGACTTTTGCAACAGTTTTTGGTTGACGTGTATACGATGATTGAAAGTGAACGATTACTATTCATACGTCTACAGCAAAATAATCTGAGATCTGATACATATGAGAACCTTAGAAAGCTTGGACAAAATGGTAATCCAGATATGTCAAACATTGGAACACGCGTGCTACTACCGTCTTCGTTTACCGGAGGATTGCGTTATATGAGGGAGAATTACTATGATGCGATGGCCATTTGTAAATGGTTTGGTTACCCAGATTTTTTCATTACGATAACGTGTAATCCGAAATGGTCGGAGATTAAACGATTTCTGAAGGACAAGAACATTAATCCGGAGGATAGACCGGACATTTATGCCGATTGTTCAAAATTAAGCTTGACGTAATAATGAAAGACTTGTGAGAGAAATCTTTATTCGGCAACGCATCGGCAGGTAAGCATCCATTTAATTGAATTACTTTATTATAGTTTTTGTGGTCTGCTACGTTGATAACCATAACTTAACAAATTAGTATTTTAATATTAATTATCCTTTTGCAGTTGTGTATACGATAGAGTTTCAGAAACGAGGTCTACCGCATGCCCATATATGTCTGTTCTTAAATGACGAAAGCAAGCTTCCTTTGGGTGAGCATGTTGACAACTTTATTTCTGCCGAGATACCTGACAAAAACTTAGATCCAGATCTGTATACTCTTGTCAGCGACTACATGATTCATGGACCTTGTGGTGTTATAAAACCAAATTGTCCGTGTATGGTAGAAGGTAGTTGTTTGAAGAAATTTTCTAAGAAGTTCTCTGAGCAGACTACTCTAGATTCGAATGGTTATCCGGTCTATAGACGAGCAGATTTAGGATTTTTTGTTGAGAAATCTGGTATTCAGCTTGATAACAGAAGCGTGGTTCCGTATAGCAAAACCCTTTTGAGACGTTATCAGGCACACATTAACGTCGAATGGTGTAACCAGGCTGCGTCCATAAAGTATTTGTTTAAATACATTAACAAAGGACCAGATAGGGTAGAATTTGGTTTTGTACAAAATGCCGATGAAGGTCAGCGTGAAGATAGTAAAGATGAAATCAAAGAGTATTACGATTGCAGATATCTATCGGCTTGCGAAGCTTCATGGCGCATCTTTGCATTTGATGTTCATTGCCGGTATCCATCCGTAATTAGGCATCCGTTTCATCTACCAGATAAACAAAACGTTGTATACGGCCCTGATGACGATCTTGATAGTGTTCTTCAAAAACCGTTTGTTGCTTCTACGATATTTTTGGGGTGGATGGAAAAGAACCAACAAGATCCGTTGGCGCGCAGCCTTACTTACGTTGAGTTCCCTACTAAATTTGTTTGGAAGCTAAAGGAAAGGGTATGGGATAAGCGGATAATAGGCAAAACCATTGGTCGAATTCACTGTGTTAATCCTTCTATGGCCGAGGCTTACTTTTTAAGAATCCTTCTTAATAAGGTAAAAGGGCCTAAGTCTTTTGAAGAGATTCGTACTGTGAATGGACAAGTCTTCCCAACATTTAGAGATGCGTGCTACGCTAGAGGCCTTTTAGACGACGACAAGGAGTATATAGAAGCTATTAAAGAGGCGTACTACACAGGTTCATGATACTATCTTCGTAATATGTTTGCTACAATGTTGGCGTCTAATACATTATCAAGGCCGGAAGATGTTTGGGAAAACATATGGGAGTACCTTTTGGATGGTATTTTATACAATCGCCAAAAGCTTTTGAGGATCAAAGGTACACAAATTGTTATTTAATATTTTCACAGTTATGTCTTATATATTAGTGTTTATGAAGTTCAATTTTTATTTATAAGAATTTTAATATTTTTTTATATAATAGTAATAGGTTTGTCTCTTCCAGAAGAACAAATAAGGAACCTAACGTTGCTGGAAATTGAGCGTTACTTATTACGTAACAACTCAAGTTTAAGTCGGTTTCCGTCTATACCTCAACCCGACAGTGAGTCAATATATTCAGTAGACAACCGTTTAATTGCTGACGAGCTTGGGTACGATGTAAGCGCTACTGCCATTGAGTTTGATAATAATTTAAGAAGCCTAACCGATGAGCAAGTGTTTGATGAGATAATTGCAGCAGTTAATAGTAATGCGGGTGGTCTGTTCTTCGTCTATGGCTACTGAGGGACTGGTAAGATGTTTCTGTGGAAGACATTATCTGCATCCATTAGATGTAAAGGAGATATTGTATTAAACGTTGCATCAAGTGGATTTGCATCTCTTTTGTTACCTGGTGGACGTTGTCACACCCCTTTCTAAGGCGGAAGCACGAGGTGTGATCCTGAACGGTTCTCAATGCAAACGAATGGTAAACATACTACATGCTCGTAAAATAACTCCAAAATGCCATTGACATTACATAATTAAAAACATAACATAAGTTAAGTGTTTACATCACAAGATATCATATTGTCTGAAAAGTTTACAACTTTATTTAAAAGACGAACATCAAGGTTTTGATTCTTATATCCCACACAGGATGGAATATAATAACCAATTCCCACAAAAACAGACATCGGAGTCTTGACACAACATAGCTAAGAACATAAACAACATCCAAGGGTAAGAGTGAGACCGCGCGTACATCCACTTTAGTTACCTGAAATACATGTGAGTTTTGGAAAAATTGTCAACATAATGTTGGTGTGAATTCATGCAGATTTGTGAAAACATTTAAGCATTCGTTATGGAAAACATGGTATGTAAATGTATGAAATAAGTATTTCTGAAAATGTAAGGAAATCGAGATCGCTAATGGTTTGCATGGCCATTAACTTGTGACACGACATAGGAAGCATCCAAACCATAGGCATTTTTACTTGTCGATCCACGACTGTCGATTCATGACTAGAGACACAAAAGCACTACTTGGTAAAAGAGTGGCCAAGAGTGTGGCTGCCTGAAACCCATTAGATCTAACCTTTTGTTATGCGGTCTTGGTATGTAACTGATTAATGGTGCTTATGGCACCCTATTCGTGACATGATCTAAAGTATCATTCCTTAGTTTTAGTATTCAACACACCATAGCACATGTATTTTCCCCAAGTTTAGAAAACAAGTAAAAGTTTAAAAGTGGGGACATGAACTCACAACTTTGCGTTTCCTGCGTCGTAAACTTCACCGGTAGCGTCGTGACCTATACGTGTTCTATTAATGTTAGTCGCTAGACTTGTATTACACAAGTACAAGTCACCATCATTTGTTTTTGTATATATTCTTTGTTGTTAAAAATAATTTATATTTTTAACTATGTATGTTACTTATATTATTTTCCCAAAAATAAATATAAGTTTTTTTTTTGTGAAATAATATTTTCAATATTATTTTTGTACAAGTATACTTAGGAAAGTATACTTGGTATTTTATGTAAATGCTTGTGTATTTTGTATTTTTCACCAAAAATCAATACTTTGATTTTATTACTTTCCGGAATTATATTTCTTAAAAATAATATATTTTTAAGACTTGTATGAAATATATATATTTTGTCATGTTATAAAATATATATGGTTATTCTTGATATTCACCCGACTTTTACATAAATCCCAATACTTGGTATAGGTTATATACTTTTCCAAAAATATATATTTAAGTCTATAAATGTCCAAGGTCAAAAATATGTTAAGGAATATATTTTTGTAAATATATTTTCTTGTATTTGTCCATGTGCTTCTTATGCAGTGTTGTAAAAGTCGCTAGGCGGTCCCTAGTCGGCCGACTGGGGAGTTGGGAGTAATCGGAGTACTCGGAGAGTACTCGGTGAGTACGCGGACATGGTAAATATAAAGAAAATTAATTGTTATATATTATTTATGTGTTAAAATAAGCATAATTCATGTCAACTGAGTATAATTTAAAATGAAACATGTTTAAAGTTCAAATATTCTGAATACAAGTCCGACTAGTCTGAGTACAAGGCCGAGTAGTCCGAGTACAAGGCCGAGTAGGCCGATTTTGACCGAGTTTGACCGATTAAAAGTCAACAAACCACGTTGACCGCCTAGACCGACTAGGCCGACTATGTCTGACTAGGCGCCGACTAGGCACCGAGTACTCCCGAGTAATCCCGAGGCCGACTAATTGAGACCGCCTAGGAGGAAGTCGCCTCGGAGGGGGTCCGAGGACCGAGTACTCGCCGAGTACTCGGCCGAGTAATCCGACTTTTACAACACTGTTCTTATGTATTCTCATGTATTTTGTATGTGTATTTTTTTGTACTCATACCCCATGGGAGTATTTAGTGTATTTTCAAGTCCCTAATACACTACAACATATAATACACATAGTATACACTTAGCACAAAATTTGGTGATCACTAAATATATATATTCTTCCCTTAAAATATACATACTTAATATCCATTTTAACTTGAAGAAATCATCATTTCTTAACTTGTAATATTTACGCAAAAATTAGGGAAACCTTGGTAAATATTTTTATAAAAATTTTAGGGAATAAGTTTCACCAAAACTTATATTTTCTAAGTGTCAAAATTTTATAAAAATTTTGACATAGTTCCCCCTAAAAATGGAGGTTTCCCATGTTTTCAAAACATGTATTTATTTTCTTTTCAATCATCAAAACAATTTTCCAACAATAATCATCAACAATAAACACTAACTTCTTCATATGAAACATCATGGTGAACTTGTGTCTTGTTAAAAATGTGTAGTCTTTTGGATCTACACTTAACATATTATGACCTTTCCAAAAATAAGTGTTCTTGTGATTTTAAACAAACTTTTGTAAGACTTTATTTTATTAACCAACTCATCCATGAGTTTAATGGTTTCAAAGTTTGTAAATCATGTTTCTAAAACCACTTTTATGTTTATTAGAAAGATCATTGTTTTTAATCTCATGTTTAACCATGGATCTTTCATGATCAATGATTCATAGCTTTAGATCTTTCAAAATTAAGCTTTATGTTATATTTTTAACAAACTTTCCATGATTTTTAGTTTCAAAAATTAGTTCTACACATACTTTATCACTTCAAAATTACAAGTTTATGCATAAAAATTCATATTTCAAGTTCACACTATGCTTCATATGTTCACCTTCAAGTTTCACCATGGATCCTTCAAGATCCATGCTTAAACTTGGTAGATCCAAGCTTTAACATACTTGATCTAATCATAAACACAAGATACAACATCGACAACTTCATTACATACACTAAAATTTCATGTAATCACTTATTTTCTTCATGAATATGTTAGATCTTCTCATTTTTAACATTAGAAGTTAAGTTGTTTAGATGGTGAAACTTGTACATAACATAAACATGACTTAAATTAGTGATCAAGAAGCTTACTACTAGCTCTACTGGCTAGGGAAGTGGCACAAAAATGGAGATGATGATCAAGGAAGAAAGTGAGTGGTTAAAAGCTCCTCAAGGTGGTCCTTCAAGTTCTAGCACCATACACCTTCCTAAATGGCCTCCATACACCTTCTAGCAAGCTTGGATTGTGAGGAAATGAAGTGAAAATGGGTGATGTATGGGTGGTGAAGGTGAGCCGAGAGCAAAGAGGGAGGAGGGAGGAAGATGAAGTGATTTTGAGAATGATGGGTAATGTGTAAACACTTAGGGTTATTTATAAAAAAAAAAACAACACAAGATCTTTCTTTAAGATTCTATGTCATTTAGTTAGGAAACAAAGTTACATAAAGTAAATATAGTTATGTGGGACCATTAGGGCTGGTTACAACATGAGGGGGGGGGGTAAAGTGTAAATTTTGGGAAGTGGAGGGTTTAAAGTGTAAACGAGGGGTTTTAACTTAGTTTAAGTGTGTTTAGGGGTTTTTATGATTTTTAAGGAGTTCTAGCACTAATACTAGTTTAATATTATAAAAACATTACTTCTAGTCAAATTTTGATGTCTCGGTTATTGTCCGGTTGTTCGGTTCGTTACGATTCGTTAAAATGCTGAATTGCACAGTTTCACTAGGTATAAATCACTTTTTATGGCAGATTCAATTCCTGACACTTTGTAAGTTATATTAAACAATAAAACATAAATTATACATGATATTAAGATGTTTAAAAGCTGATTATAGCTGATTTATGCATATTTATGTACTTATAGTGCGTTTCGGGTGTCTTTTAGTGCATAGTTTAGCTTCCGGAAAGTTTATATGTTAACTCTAGTATCCACTCTTGGGTTTTAATGTATTTTAGATGTTGGACCTACTCCTAGGCCCTAATTATATTATCTGAATGATTTCTGCTATAATAACAGCTACCTTTGGTTGAGTTCTCCTATAATAACAGCTACCATACAAGCATTCAAGTTACACCGTTTGAAGCTCTCTACGGACGAAAGTGTCGATCGCCGCTATGCTGGGCAGATGCGGGTGATAGACAGCTGGTTGGTCCTGAATTGGTTCAAGAAACGACAGATAAGATAATGCAGATCCGAGAGCTCATTAAGGCGGCTCGTGATCGACAAAAGAGCTATGCGGACCAAAGAAGGAAACCTTTGGAATTTGAAGTAGGAGATATGGTTTTGTTAAAAGTCTCACCTTGGAAAGGTGTGGCACGCTTTGGGAAGCGTGGAAAGTTAAACCCACGATTCATTGGACCATTCAAAATCCTGAAGAGGATTGGTCCTGTAGCATATAAGTTGGAACTACCTGCAGAACTTAATAGTGTTCATGATACATTCCATGTATCTAATCTCAAGAAAAGTCCAACACAGGAAATGGTGGTTATTCCTGCTAACGAAGTTCACATTGATGACACACTCCACTTCACCGAAGAACCCATTGAGGTTACTGATTGGAAAGTTAACAAAACTCGAAAGAGTAGTGTTAAACTTGTTAAGGTTCGATGGAACGCGCGTCACGGCCCAGAGTTTACTTGGGAGCGTGAAGACCTCATGAAAGCAAAGTACCCACATTTATTCCCTAACACCCCTGCAGCTAGTAGTAGAGCTTAAAATTTCGGGACGAAATTTTCTTAACAGGGGGAGAATGTGACAACTGTCAAAAATCCAGGTATCCGTACAATTAATTAATCATGATTAGTGCTTAATGACTGTGCTGAATTATAATTATCTGCTTTCTGATTACTGCATTATATTTACCTGTGCATCACATATTGCATAATTTCATATCATTTTTGCATACAAACATATTGACATAAAGGATGCACGAAGCACAGTTAGCACAGTGAACGGATAAATCAGCAAAATGCTGACAGAACTCAGCACATAGACAGACAGTGTTTTGGAGACCCAGTTGTCACACCCCGACCACGTAAAACAACAAAACGTAGCGGAATCGTCGGGGAGTGTTGTAACAGAATCATTGTTTCATAACACACGGAAAATTGAAATATTGTTTTATTAATTAAAAGAGTTACAATGTCTTAACAAACAAAGAAGTATAACAAAATTAACTAGTCTTCCATCTTTTATTGTCACTAAGGCCCAAGTCCGCCTAAGCGTATCTTGATCAATCCTATGCATCATTTCCTGAAACACATGTGAAAATAGGTACGTCGGCATAAAAATGCCGGCGAGTACATAGGTTTTGTGAAAATAGGATTCATGACTTATAAGTTTAAAAAAAAAGTTGTTTAACAAAAGTCAGTCATGATCCTTGTAAAATGTTTTGTTTTATAAATCATTTGAAAAACGATGATAAAGTAGATGATATGTAAAAGAATAATGTAAGATTAAATGAATAACCAAGTAAAATGAGTTTGTATAAGATAAGTTGTTTGTAAAACAATGTCTTGTGAAAAATATGTTATTTGTATAAAATGTTATATGTCTAAACTGAAATGATTTAAATAACGCTACGATATGTAATATCATACAAGCACTTATATATAGGAAGTACCAGCGGCGTATCCACCATGCTTGTATCATATTACACACGCCTCGTTACTCAAACCACTTACCCAAACAAACCACCAATGTAAATTGCCTATGTCTAAACCATATGTCAAATGTCTTTGTGTAAACCATGTCAAATATAGTCCATGAAATGTGTATATCAATATCAAAATGTCTATGTCAAATGTCTTTGTGTAAACCATGTCAAAATGTTTATGTCAAATATAGTCCATGAAATGTGTATATCAATATCAAAATGTCTATGTCAAATGTCTATCATATAATGTGTAAACAAAATGTCATGTATGGCAAGTGAAATATATATATATATATATATATATCCATTGAGCCATAGGTAAAAAAAATGCACAAAACATTGTATTGAAGTAAAACATGGTTTAAATCAACGTTATGTCTTGTGGAAATGCATGCTATACTGAATATAAACATTTATGCGGAAATGTGAAAATGCATACATTCAAGCCTTGTGACTGTGGTGATAAACCCTTAAACAAATTAAAGGACTATATGTGTTATGTTTTAATCGAATTCGGTCATTCCTTTCATCCAAACAACCTAGGATGTCAGGAACGGGAGTTGTAAATTCCTATGGTACCATTACCTACTAACGAGCGGCGTAGCTAATGTTAATGAATGTATATGGTCCCATTTAAACAAACCAAATGTCATATCAAAATGTAAGCATGTGATGAAAATAATGTACCTAGTATGCTAAGTAAACATACAAGGTAGAGATGTAAAACAATGTGTCCATATGTTACGAGAACATATGCAACAGAGATGCAATGTAAAATAAATGTACTAAGTATGATGAACATACATAGCATGAAAAGGTAAAACAATGTACTAAGTATGCACTAAATGGACATACATAGCATGAAATGTCATGTAAAACGATGTACTAAGTATGCGCTAAATGAACATACATAGCATAAAATGTCATGTAAAACGATGTACTAAGTATGCGCTAAATGAACATACATAGCATAAAATGTCATGTAAAACAATGTACTAAGTATGCTACAAAGGACATACATAGCAAAAACACAATGAAATCATGTACTAATAATGTACTAATGAACATAGCAAGTATATGATATGATAACATGAAAAGCACGAAAGTAACAAGTAGGCACATGTGTTTCACCCCAAAATGTTTGGAAAACAGTAAAAGAGGGGTCTATGTACTCACTTGAGGGTGCTTAGAAGTCTTGAACAACAACCAAGCAAAGCTAGAGGGATCACAGAATCAAACGGCACCCTATATAGATAACTACATAAATAACCGGACCTAAATCGGGAGATTGGGTAGTATGAGGTTTCGTAAACCAAATGAGTATTGGAACTCATATGATATGGTTTAACAAAGCCTATATACTAAAATGAAACCTAGCCTAAGTGCTTTTGACCCATTACGACCCGTCTAGGTAGCTTATGCTACTTTAACGCGTCGTCCGCGTAAAACGTGTTTGGAACGCCTAAGTAGCCCTATGACAAGTAAGATATGCCTTAACATGTTTAATATTGTTACTAAATCAGTTTAGATGTCAAAAGTTACGTTACATAGGCTTAAAATGAATTTTGGCGCAAAAAGGGTATTTTGGTAATTTACCTAAGGCATATATACTACCTATCATACAACTACTTAAACGTCGTGACCATAAGGTATAACCTCGGAAGGTTATTCCCTATACAACTATGGTCACCTAATATGTTTGGTCGGATCCTAATGATCGACCAAACGGGTCGGGTTCGAAAGTATAAGCGATTGATTAGATCGCTTACCCTTACGACCCTAGACAAGCACAAATCTAAAAGTGACGAGCTAAACATGCTAAAACATGTTTAGTTAAGTTAGAAAACAGGTTTTGGTATCAAAACAAACGGTTTTGATACCCTAGAGTAGTTTGGTTACAAAATACGCAAGAATACGCATTTTGGCCGAAACTACGGCTCGTCACTGAGCCTAGATAACGTGGTAATCAGTAGGTATAGTCACTAGGGAGCCCATAGAAATGCTTAAAACCATGTGCAAAGGTGGGATCAAGCTGGAAATAGATGTAACACACATTCTGCTGATCTGGTCATAACTTACGGACCGTAAGCATGTCCATACGGTCCGTAAGGACCCTGCAGACCAGCAAAGTTTGAGTTTCGGCAGTTTTGGTCCCTGTGCGTGTATGGTCGTGTTTTGGCACTTCTAATACCCGTCAAACCCATTTTTAAGCTCCCTAAGGATGTTAAAGCATAGGGAACATGAAACATGCACAAAAATATGTCGGATGTCGGTTCGTTTGGTCGTACGGTTGTGTTGTTCGGTTAATTACGACGGAAGTCGTAACGAACGCAAAAACGATCCAAATTAAGCGACGAATGGATTTTTATCATGCCAATCACTAAAATAAAATATTTTAATGATTACATAAATTTTTGGGTGTCCGAATATATTCATAACGTAAGATATGCGCGAAAATGCAAACTTATGCACTTTTTGACGCTTTTAGTCCCTGAATGACCATAAAGTTTATTTTAGCACACCGAACCCCTAAAAGCTTATTTCTAAGCTATGTAAAGGATATTTAGGGTGTGTTTAACTTATGATCAAGTTCCGGAGTGTCCGTTATAGTACGAATCGACATACTTTCGCAGTTTATTGAATTTAGTCCCTGTAAGCGAATAAACTTGATTTCGGCACACCAAACCTTCTAAAACTTATTTCTAAGTTATGTAAAGGTTATTTAAGGTATGTTAAGCCTATGTCACTATTCTGGAGTGTTTGTTGCATTAAACTGGTTATATTTACACATCAGTGCGCGTATAACCTTCCAGAAAGCGAATTAGAGCCCGAAATCGAACAAGATTTGATATGTGCAAATGATACACATATTTATACAAATCCCAAATATGAAATACAATATTTCATTGGTTTGGTATTTGTTTGATGGTTGAAGTGACACAGGTGTCACAGTCTCCCCTACTTTAGGAAATTTCGTCCCGAAATTTATTTTAGAGGAAACTTGTGAGAGCTTGAAACATGAAGTTGAAAAGATCAAACAACACTGGTTAGAGTTCTGAACTTCTAGTAACTTTAAATAACATCATGCTTGCAATGTGAGAGGGACACTTATATACAAGTATATAAAGTGTTATTGGTGCGTCCACCGTACCTCTATTACATTGTTCACATTCCGTTATGGTGGCCACTATCGGTTCTTACACATAATAAGTCTTACTGTGGTTTTCGTGCACTGAACTTTGCAATTATGTATGTATCCATAATTACGTAATTCCTTGCATAGTCACGTAGTGCATCTTATAATGTGTAGGGGAAGAAAATAATGAACGAACTTGTGATGATTGTGACTAGACCACCATAGGGTCCTTTTAATTAAATCAATAAATGATTTAAATGGACTACTAAAGAGTCTATATCACCACGTGTCGTTCTTAACCAGATTCTGAATCAATCTTTTTTGCTAGACCCCTAAAAGGGTCTCTTATGAATCATGGAGTGGTACTATATAACCCAAGGGTCTTAACTATCATGTAGAAGCCCAATAAGGATTTAAGGTAGTACCTTTTTGAATATCCTTCTACGAATCCCTCATATGAAGATATAAAAGATTCTACGAGGATTTGGATAACGAATATCCAGAGTATACAAAAACACAAGAATGCATAAATGAAAACACAAAATGTATAAGCACATAATCACATAACCACAAAATTGTTTATCTAGATCTTTAATTTGCTAATTTGTTTTGTTAATTGCGTACATGTATTTAAAGCACACTAGGAATCCATTCCGTGGATTTCATTTGGTACTTTAAACATTAGCAAGAATCTAACTATGAAGATAGAAAGATCTTAAGAGAAAAATTCGATTTCGATTATAAGGAACCGAAATGTTCGAATTAAGGCATACAAGGAATCCAATTAAGGACTCTGATTTAAAGATAATCATCCACAAGGGTCTAATGTGAAGATAAAAAGATCCCATATGGATTTTAGAAGTTGAAGATGTTTTGAAACCTTGCACTGGATGTGCTTAAGTCAAAACATGAAGTAAAAATGCTTATGAAGTTGAGATGCTAGATATGTCAAGACGACATATGAAGCAGAATTTGAAGGTTAAGTCAATGTATGAGGAAAATATTTTGAAAACTATGCATGGGGTTCTAAAAAAATGTGTTCAATGTTTTTGAAATCTTACATAATACTTTTGAAATCATAAGTAGGTGTATTAGATAAAAAAAATGTTTTAAAATCATGCGAGATGAATTTTGAAATTGGGTATAAGGTTTTTGAAAATATGAATAATGCTTTTGAAACCATGCACTTGATATATTAAGTAGATATACTATGTTAAAAATGTTTTCAGACTATATGGAACATTTTGAAATCATGAAGGTTGTTTTTGAAAATGTAGCCAATGCTTTTGAAATCATGGAGGTTGTTTTTGAAAACATAGATAATGCTTTTGATATGTTAAGTAATTACACTATATATAAAAAAAATGTTTCCAAACTAGATATAAAAATGTTTTTGAAATCATGAAGGTTGTTTTTGAAAACTTGTGCTATGCATGTAAAAAAAATCAAAACGTAAATGAGTATGAGATTGAAAAATACCTTAGTTTTCTAACCAAGGATTTAAAGGCACAGATGTGCGAAAAGCACGATTACTCATAATGTCACTTTATTTCATGTACTTTGTTTCTTAGAATGAAACGAGTACTTAAAATTTTTCGAGGAAATCATGAGCGATTACTTGAAAGGGAGAATCACAAGAGTAGTTTGTAAGGAACATAGTTCCTTAATGTAGGTATTATAGGGAAATTCCATACACAATATGTAACTACACTCGTACATCAGAATTGTAAACAACAATTTATTCATAAACTGAACATATTGTTCCCGAGTTCAACAAAAGAAACAAAAGTAACAGATACAAATTATTTAAAGCAGCAGCTTCTTCTAACCAACCAAATGCTCATCCAAGGGTTAGATTTGCATTGACAATCCTTGGGCATTTGTTCCTGAAATAGCTCGTCTCACCGTAGTTGTACCAAGTACCAGACGGTAAACGAGCTTGAGCAGGGTTGACTTGGGGTTGGTTTGGGCCACCTTGGATTCGGTTGAAAAGACAAGCATTTGCCAGGTGACCGAGTCATCCACATGATGCACACAGACGACACTGCAGGTAAGCTCGGTGAGGTGTATTACACTTGTTGCACATCAGTGCAGTACCGGCATAAGGTTTCCTGGCAGGAGGTTGAGCAGCAGCAACGCTTATAGCAGCTTTGTTTTGGATAGCAAAGCGGCATATGCTAACCAAATGTCCCCACCGTCCACAATAGGTACATTTGAAGCAGGGTATGAGGTTTGAATGATGACGGTTGCATCGTTTGCACCATGGGGCAACTCCTAAGTACGGCTTCCTAGCTGGTGGCGCTGCCACTTGGCTAGGTCCCGCTTGATTAGGTGTAACTGCTGCGGGTTTCCTTGAATCCTTACGCTTCCTTGATTTTGGTGCAGGCTTGACTTCTGCTTCCTTCGGTGACTCTTGAGTGGCTTCATTGTTGAGACGAGACATGGCAATGCCTAAATCCACAATCTTCAGAATCACTTCGCCTATTTGCTGGGCAAATTTGGCTGTTTGCTCGGACATTTGACCGTTGCTGAGAGGAAGAGACATTCTAGAAGAAAATGAAAGACATAGGAAGAAACAAGTGAAAGGTTATCGGATAATCAAAACAGAATGGCAACGCATAAAAATTGCGATCATTTGTTTGTTACCTAAGGAAAACAAATGAGACGGTGACAAATCAAAGCAAGCGGGTCATAATAATGTATCGCTGAAGACATGCTTGCCTATAAGTGAACACTCACCCCAAGAGTTCCCAGGTAAGAGTGACTGGTCCGATACTGCGGATTTGTACGAACATTCTAGCCTTAGACAGAAAACTCAGAGTACAGGCATTCACTCTTCCAGTTTGCAGGTGTTCACATTAAAAGACCCAAACTTTGACGAGATTGAAAACTTAGAGGGTTCAAAACCTAGTAATAAATCATCCTAGAACAGATGATTGGTTTTTCAAAGCGGTTTTGAAATTTGTGCTCCTGTTGTGGTTGTCGCCTAAGGATAGGTGACGGTATTGTTTTATGACTAAACGCAAGTAGACTCGCGTTGGGGTCCTAGGAAGGTTATAGACTAGGTCAAAGCATTACTAATAACCTAATTCCCTATAACCATGGGCTCTGATACCAACTTTTCTGTCACACCCCGACCACGTAAAACAACAAAACGTGGCGGAATCGTCGGGGAGTGTTGTAACAGAATCATTGTTTCATAACACATGGAAAATTGAAATATTGTTTTATTAATTAAAAGAGTTACAATGTCTTAACAAACAAAGAAGTATAACAAAATTAACTAGTCTTCCATCTTTTATTGTCACTAAGGCCCAAGTCCGCCTAAGTGTATCTTGATCAATCCTATGCATCATTTCCTGAAACACATGTGAAAATAGGTACGTCAGCATAAAAATGCCGGCGACTACATAGGTTTTGTGAAAATAGGATTCATGACTTATAAGTTTAAAAAAAAGTTGTTTAACAAAAGTCAGTCATGATCCTTGTAAAATGTTTTGTTTTATAAATCATTTGAAAAACGATGATAAAGTAGATGATATGTAAAAGAATAATGTAAGATTAAATGAATAACCAAGTAAAATGAGTTTGTATAAGATAAGTTGTTTGTAAAACAATGTATTGTGAAAAATATGTTATTTGTATAAAATGTTATATGTCTAAACTGAAATGATTTAAATAACGCTACGATATGTAATATCATACAAGCACTTATATATAGGAAGTACCAGCGGCGTATCCACCATGCTTGTATCATATTACACACGTCTCGTTACTCAAACCACTTACCCAAACAAACCACCAATGTAAATTGCCCATGTCTAAACCATTTGTCAAATGTCTTTGTGTAAACCATGTCAAAATGTTTATGTCAAATATAGTCCATGAAATGTGTATATCAATATCAAAATGTCTATGTCAAATGTCTTTGTGTAAACCATGTCAAAATGTTTATGTCAAATATAGTCCATGAAATATGTATATCAATATCAAAATGTCTATGTCAAATGTCTATCATATAATGTGTAAACAAAATGTCATGTATGGCAAGTGAAATATATATATATATATCCATTGAGCCATAGGTAAAAAAAATGCACAAAACAATGTATTGAAGTAAAACATGGTTTAAATCAACGTTATGTCTTGTGGAAATGCATGCTATACTGAATATAAACATTTATGCGGAAATGTGAAAATGCATACATTCAAGCCTTGTGACTGTGGTGATAAACCCTTAAACAAATTAAAGGACTATCTGTGTTATGTTTTAATCGAATTCGATCATTCCTTTCATCCAAACATACCTAGGATCTCAGGAACAGGAGTTGTCAATTCCTACGGTACCATTACCTACTAACGAGCGGCGTAGCTAATGTTAATGAATGTATATGGTCCCATTTAAACAAACCAAATGTCATATCAAAATGTAAGCATGTGATGAAAATAATGTACCTAGTATGCTAAGTAAACATACAAGGTAGAGATGTAAAACAATGTGTCCATATGTTACGAGAACATATGCAACAGAGATGCAATGTAAAATAAATGTACTAAGTATGATGAACATACATAGCATGAAAAGGTAAAACAATGTACTAAGTATGCACTAAATGGACATACATAGCATGAAATGTCATGTAAAACGATGTACTAAGCATGCGCTAAATGAACATACATAGCATAAAATGTCATGTAAAACGATGTACTAAGTATGCGCTAAATGAACATACATAGCATAAAATGTCATGTAAAACAATGTACTAAGTATGCTACAAAGGACATACATAGCAAAAACACAATGAAATCATGTACTAATAAGGTACTAATGAACATAGCAAGTATATGATATGATAACATGAAAAGCACAAAAGTAACAAGTAGGCACATGTGTTTCACCCCAAAATGTTTGGAAAACAGTAAAAGAGGGGTCTATGTACTCACTTGAGGGTGCTTAGAAGTCTTGACAAGTAAGATATGCCTTAACATGTTTAATGTTGTTACTAAATCAGTTTAGATGTCAAAAGTTACGTTACATAGGCATAAAATGAATTTTGGCGCAAAAAGGGTATTTTGGTAATTTACCTAAGGCATATATACTACCTATCATACAACTACTTAAACGTCGTGACCATAAGGTATAACCTCGGAAGCTTATTCCCTATACAACTATAGTCACCTAATATGTATGGTCGGATCCTAATGATCGACCAAACGGGTCGGGTTCGAAAGTATAAGCGATTGATTAGATCGCTTACCCTTACGACCCTAGACAAGCACAAATCTAAAAGTGACGAGCTAAACATGCTAAAACATGTTTAGTTAAGTTAGAAAATAGGTTTTGGTATCAAAACAAACGGTTTTGATACCCTAGAGTAGTTTGGTTACAAAATACGCAAGAATACGCATTTTGGCCGAAACTACGGCTCGTCACTGAGCCTAGATAACGTGGTAATCAGTAGGTATAGTCACTAGGGACTATGACCATCGTGATTACGCTCACGTTATGAAGTTCAAACGAACTTCGCATTGACCATAAACTGGTCAATGCAGAAAGTCAAACAAAGTTTGACTTTAACGCTAAAACGAATGAAAAGAACGAAGGAACACTTACAAAGGGTCCCCGCAAGTATTTGACCCGATTCTCTCTCAGGTAGGAAGCATATACTTCCACTTAGAGAGCATGAATCAGATTCAAATTGTGGGTTTGAGAAAATGGGGTGGAGGGGTATTTATAGTTTTCGTACAACCGTTAAGATCGTTTCTTGAAAACCGAGATTCAATCCTAGCCGTACACATCGAGCCCATAGATTTACAAAACCAGGGGAGCCCATAGAAATGCTTAAAACCATGTGCAAAGGTGGGATCAAGCTGGAAATAGCTGTAACACACATTCTGCTGATCTGGGCATGACTTACGGACCGTAAGCATGTCCATACGGTCCGTAAGGACCCTGCAGACCAGCAAAGTTTGAGTTTCGGCAGTTTTGGTCCCTGTGCATGTATGGTCGTGTTTTGGCACTTCTAATACCCGTCAAACCCATTTTTAAGCTCCCTAAGGATGTTAAAGCATAGGGAACATGAAACATGCTCAAAAATATGTCGGATGTCGGTTCGTTTGGTCGTACGGTTGCGTTGTTCGGTTAATTACGACGGAAGTCGTAACGAACGCATAAACGATCCAAATTAAGCGACGAATGGATTTTTATCATGGCAATCACTAAAATAAAATATTTTAATGATTACATAAATTTTTGGGTGTCCGGATATATTCAGAACGTAAGATATGCGCGAAAATGCAAACTTATGCACTTTTTGACGCTTTTAGTCCCTGAATGATCATAAAGTTTATTTTAGCACACCGAACCCCTCAAAGCTTATTTATAAGCTATGTAAAGGATATTTAGGGTGTGTTTAACTTATTACCAAGTTCCGGAGTGTCCGTTACAGTACGAATCGACATACTTTCGCAGTTTGTCGAATTTAGTCCCTGTAAGCGAATAAACTTAATTTCGGCACACCAAACCTTCCAAAACTTATTTCTAAGTTATGTAAAGGTTATTTAAGGTATGTTAAGCCTATGTCACTATTCCGGAGTGTTTGTTGCATTAAACTGGTTATATTTACACATCAGTGCGCGTATAACCTTCCAGAAAGCGAATTAGAGCCCGAAATCGAACAAGATTTGATATGTGCAAATGATACACATATTTATACAAATCTCAAATACGAAATACAATATTTCATTGGTTTGGTATTTGTTTGATGGTTGAAGTGACACAGGTGTCACACCAGTATGAGCCAGAAACTAAGTCTTACACTAGTATAGTGTGTAGGAAAGTAAGGATCACAAAACTGCCTTCCTAGTGATTGTTTAAGTGCCGGAAAGTGCCTAAAAGTCACATAAAGTGCTGAATTCAGCAAAATTAAGCAAAAATCTGCATTTTAACAATCTAATTTTATGCAGAAATATGCTTAAATGGTCATGAATGCTTTCCTAAGTGTCGGGAATCAAAAGTGTCACAAAAGGGTACATAAAGAACACTAAACTGCATAGTTTAGCACCTTAACGAACCAGTATCCAACCGAACAACCGGACACTACCCGAAACACCAAATTTTCACTAGAAGTATTGTTTTGACATTACCAAGCTAGTTATGGTCCCCGAACATCATAACATATCCTATAAAGATATAACACACATAATACACTAACAAGACATTAGATTTCAACCAAACTAACTTAACTTACCATCACCACCCAACTAAACACCCCCCCCCCCCCTTGGAGACGGTTTGGATGGGTGGACCCACCCATGATTTTATTCAATTGTTTAATAGATCTTGTTTAAACCTTTAGAGATATAAAACACAATGGATAAGCACTTGTTGGAAAGATTATGTTATAAACCACAAGACCCTAGCTTACATTTCTCATTCATCACAACACACCCCAACTTTCTCTCCTTCTTCTTCTTGGTCTCGGCCGAGAACCACCACCACCATACCAACACCATCACTTCACTTCCATTCATTCTACATACTCTCGAGGGTATTAGAGATCATATAAAGGAGCTTGGAGCTTGTGGAAATGGAAGGACCTCTCTTGTTTGCTTTTATCCTCTTGATTTCTACACTTGAATCATCCCTAGCCTTGAGCTAGTGGTAAGAACCTTGTACACTCTATTTCACATCTATTTTAAGTGGTTAAAGATGAATCATGATCAAAAACTTGAAGAACACTAAAGATCATAAGCATGAAACATGAACATAAGCTTGTTAAATGAAGTAATCTTGATGAATATGAGTTGTTATGCTTGTTGATCATTGATTGTTTATAGAAATGATGTTGATCATCATATGATCTTGCTAGATCATGATTAAAAACATAATCTAGCAAGATGAGAGGATGAACTTGATGAAAGTGAATGGATCATCCTTATGAAAATCATGAACTTGAAAGAATAAAGTTGTTTCTTGAAAAATAATGATCAAAGTGAGTTAATAAACACATAGATCTAAAGATTTATGAATGGTTTTTCAAAGAAACCAAGTTAAAAACATAAATTTCATATAATATTGGTTCTTACATAAACAAGACTTATTTTTTAGTGGTTAAACAAGTGTAGAAACACTTGTGTAACAGAAAGAATGCATAAAGAAATATTTTTAGAAAATGTGACAAGAAGTTGTAAACATCTAACTTCTTTAAAAATGAAGTTTTTAAAGAAATAATCACATTTTAAAGGGTAACAAGACTTACTAAGAATACTTGTAAGTTACTACAAATTTTTACAAATATTCAAGTTCATGAAGTAGCTAAATATGCATGATTTTGGCAAGATTGGTAAGTAAAGATTATTTGTTGATGATTGTAAATTGATTGTGTTGATTTTTACAAAAGAAAATGATATGCTTGAAAGCATGGAAACCTCCACTTTTAGGGGAAACTATGGCAAAATTTTCTAAAAAATATAAACACTTAGAAAAACATTTTTAAACAAGCATTTACAAAGTGTATTTTAAACCATAAATTGTTACATAAACTTTGCCATAAATTTTGGTTAAAAAAAAATATTGGAGGTTGGTTTTTATAAATAAAAGTGACTAAATATGTATTTAGAATATATATATATTGAAGACACATATGTGTGATTATTTGCATACTTTGTGTATTACTTATATTATTTTAAGGCTTGAAATAATATAACTCACAAAAATACCAAGAATTGATATCCAAAATATTACCAAAATTTCAAGGAATAAATATACATACTTATACAAAATATTGTTGAAACCGAACTATGGAATATAGGACTTATGAAATATTCCGGAAAATTTATTCACAAAGAATATTTTGGTGAATAGTATTTTGGGCACCAAGGAAGTAAAAATATGATTTTTACAATTACTACAAGAACATATCATATTTTCGACAAGAGAAAAATATATTATTTTTGGCAAGTATGAGATATATATTTTTCTAGAAATTTTTGGAAGATATATTATTTATAAGAAATATATATTTTCTTAAACAAACGTGAAATACAATATTTTTGGGAAAAATATACACTTTCATAAACAAATGTGAAGTATGTCATTTTTGGGAAAAATGAATTTATATATATATCTTTTCCAAGTTGGATTTGAAAATATATTATTTTTGGAACTAACAAGAGAATACAAGTATTTTTGTCAACGAAAAATTATAAATAATTTTTCTAAGTAATATTCCTTAAAATATATATATATATATATTGGAAATATATATTGGATCTTTATTAAAGATAATATTCCGGAATAATTAATGTAAAATTAAGTATAAGGATACTTAATAAATACAATAAAAATACGTATTCTCATACGTATTAATACACACCGGAATATGACCTCAAAACATGGCAAAAAATACACGTGTATAAGATACCCCCATCCTTGGGAAGGAAATACGAGTATAAATATTTGGGAAGTATTATTACGATAATATTGTTTAACAATTATTCCAAAATTTTATAAATACAATTCAAGTTAAAATATTAATTATTTTAACAAATAATTATCTAACCTGGAATAATATCGAAGACACAAAAGAAACGTAACTCAAGGACATTAATACTAAGTCAAGGCACGGCCCGTTCGTCTAATAGACATTAGTACGTTGTAGGTAGTCGTGTTCACCGAAGAAGCTCGAGTTACGATTGTTGAAGAATCAAGACTGTGAGTTCATGTCCCCCTTTTTCTTTAAACTGTTTTGTTTTATAACTTCGGGGGTGAAGTACATGTTACAAAATGATTACATACAATTACAATTGGTATGGTTAGCTTTGGAAAGTACAGTAGATCATGTGAATGGGTAGGCGCACTCTTAAGACCATTAATCCTCGTGTTAGGACCGAGGGGCATGAGTGATAGATCTATTTGGGTGTAGCGAACCCACACCCATGTGGACCGGGGTTTGGCCCATGAGGTGACTATGTCTTACAGCCGGAAGCCAGGTACAAAATCTGCTAGGTTTGAGCCTTCCTACACCGTTACACGCATGTTAATGGCCTTGCAAACCATTAATCGATATGTTTCCTTGTTTTGCTTTCATACCGGGATTTACAAACATACATACATACATACATACATAAAATGATACAAGGTTTTATTCATACACACAAACAAACACATGAACTCGCTCAACTTTTGTTGATATTTTCAAAATACATGTATTTCAGGGAATTAAGAATGTGGATCTGGCCGGCGTTCGGAGGTTACAGGTGTTAATAAGAATAAGAGATGTCATCCATGGTCTTGAGGTTTGGTTTGGGTGTCCTATCCTAGACAAGACACCACTTCCAAATCTTGGTTTTATTTAGAGTCTTTTGATGAGTCCTTGTGAACTCTTAAACAATTCGTATGGTTTGTAAAACTTAAATTTAAACTCTATGTTTCAAACAATGTTGTTACGATTTCAAACTTAATTAATAGATGATCATCTATGGTTTTATCATATAGTTGTGGTTATGATTGAATGCAATGGTATTAAGAAAGTCACACCATAATCACGCTTCTGCAAAAGTCAGGGTGTGACATAAAACGTGCATGAATTCATATGTATAGCATATAATCAGACAATGTTGACATTTAAGCACATAATTGCAGATAATAACTAATATTAAAATAGTACGGAAATTACCGGTTTTGTGCCAGTTGTCACAGTCTCCCCCCGTTAAAAGAACTTCGTCCCGAAATTCAAGCGGAGTTATCTCCCGCAGGAGTTTTCTCGAACAAATGGGGGTACTTGGCTTTGAACCGATCTTCACGTTCCCACGTGTACTCGGGTCCGTGCTTAGAGTTCCAACGTACTTTGACAAGTTTAATGCGACTCCTCCTTGTCTTATGGATCTTCCAATCCGTTACCTCAGCGGGTTGCTCTGTAAATCGGAGTGTGTCGTCGATATGCACCTCATCCGCAGGGATGATCACTGCTTCTTGGGTTGGACTCTTCTTAAGGTTGGACACATGAAACGTATCATGTACTCCGTTAAGTTATTCCGGTAATTCCAACTTGTACGCCACGGTACCAATTCTTTCCAAGATCTTGAATGGTCCAATGTATCGTGGATTCAGCTTTCCACGTTTCCCGAATCTTGCTACACCTTCCAAGGTGAGACTTTCAACAGAACTCTATCTCCCACCTCGAATTCTAAGGGTTTTCTTCTTCGATCAGCGTAGCTCTTCTGTCAATCTCGAGCCGCCTTAATGCGCTCTCGGATCTGTACGATCTTGTCGGTCGTCTCTTGAACAAGTTCAGGACCAATCATACGCTTATCTCCAGCGTCTGCCCAACATAACGGCGAGCGACACTTGCGGCCATATAGAGCTTCGAATGGTGTGGCTTTTATGCTCGTATGGTAGCTGTTGTTGTAGGAAAACTCAACTAAAGGTAGATGAGTATCCCAGCTACCGCCTAGGTCCATAACACATGCGCGAAGCATATCTTCTAATGTTTGTATGGTCCGTTCGCTCTGACCGTCTGTTTGCGGATTGAAGGCCGTGCTTAGATCTAGCTGAGATCCAAAGGCCTCCTGGAAGGATTGCCAGATCCTTGAGACAAATCGTCCATCTCTATCTGAAATAATCGAAATAGGCACTCCATGACGTGCCACAATTTCCTTCAGGTACAGCTCGGCAAGCTTTCCAGTGCTATCATTCTCTCGAATTGGTAGGAAATACACAGACTTCGTTAACCGATCGACTATCACCCATATCATATCATGCCCTCTAGGTAATTTCGTTATGAAGTCCATCGATATTTGTTCCCATTTCCACATGGGTATCTCAGGTTGTTGCAGTAGACCGGACGGTTTTTGATATTCGGCCTTAACCTTAGCACAAGTTAGGCACTTCCTAACATAAACAGCAACATCGCTTTTAGGCCTCGGCCACCAATAGTATTCTTTCAAGTCTTGATACATTTTGTCCGATCCTGGGTGGATCGAGTATCTCGATTTGTGAGCTTCATCAAAGATGACTTCTCGAATACCGCCATAGAGCGGAACCCAAATACGCCCCATAAAGTATAAGGTTCCCTCTTCATTTGGCACCAATTTCTTCTCCATACCTCGGAGATATTCGGCTCCACGATTCTCCTTCTTAAGGCTTCTTGTTGGGCGTCATGAATGCGTGCAGTGAGGTTCGTCCGAATAGTCATCTCCAATGCTCGAACACTTAGGGTCTTAACCCTTTCTTTTTGACTTAACGCGTCTGCTACAACGTTAGCCTTTCCAGGGTGGTACTTAATCTCACAGTCATAGTCGTTTAGCAGCTCGACCCACCGTTGCTGACGCATATTCAATTCCTTCTGATCGAATATGTGTTGTAGGCTTTTATGATCTGTGAAGATTGTACATCGAGTACCATATAAATACTGTCGCCAGATCTTCAAGGCGAATACGACTGCGCCTAGCTCTAGGTCGTGAGTGGTATAGTTCCTTTCATGCACCTTCAACTGTCTTGAAGCGTAAGTGATGACCTTTTGGCGTTGCATGAGCACGCAACCCAATCCTTGACGCGAAGCGTCACAGTATACCACGAAGTCTTCAGTGCCTTCGGGTAAGGATAGTATTGGTGCATCGCATAGCTTGTTTTTGAGAAGTTGGGAGGCTTCTTCCTGCTTATCACCCCAGTCGTACTTCTTATCCTTCTGCGTAAGGGAAGTCAACAGTTGGGCTATCTTGGAGAAGTTCTCGATGAACCGGCGGTAGTAGCCCGCTAATCCCAAAAATTGTCGAACTTCAGTTGGAGTTTTGGGGGCTTCCCAATTCTTTATCGCTTCAATCTTTGCTGGATCTACGTGAATACCATTCTCGTTCACAACATGACCAAGGAACTGTACTTCGCGAATCCAGAATTCGCACTATGAGAACTTTGCATAAAGCTTCTCTTTCTTCAGTAGTTCCAAAATGGTCCTGAGGTGTTGCTCATGCTCTTCTTTTGTTCGCGAGTAAATCAGGATATCATCGATAAATACAATCACGAATTTATCGAGATACGGTTTGCAAACGCGGTTCATCAGATCCATAAATACTGCTGGCGCGTTCGTCAATCCGAATGGAATCACAAGGAACTCATAATGCCCATAGCGCGTCCTGAATGCAGTCTTTCGTACGCTCTCTTCTTGGATCCTTAACTGATGGTATCCCGATCGAAGGTCGATCTTTGAATAGTAGCTCGATCCTTGTAACTGATCAAATAAGTCATCTATCCTCGGTAGTGGGTACCGATTCTTGATAGTGAGCTTATTCAGTTCTCTATAATCGATACACATCCGCAGTGTTCCATCCTTCTTCTTCACGAACAAAACTAGAGCTCCCCAAGGCGAGAAGCTCGGCCTTATAAATCCTTTATCCAACAACTCCTGGAGTTGTGTAGATAATTCTTGCATTTTGGATGGCGCAAGTCGATAGGGTGCCTTGGCTACAGGAGCGGCTCCTGGAACCAAGTCAATATGGAATTCGACTTGTCGTTGCGGAGGTAGTCCTGGCAGATCTTCGGGAAAAACATTAGGAAATTCCTTCACCACAGGAATGTCTTTGAGTTTCGGCTCCTCAGCCTTCTTATCTACAACATGCGCCAGGAATGCAACACATCCTTTACGTAGGCATTTCTGCGCCTTCATAACCAATGTGGGATGTCACAATCCACCGCCTTTGGGGCCCAGCGTCCCCGCATCAACTGCATAAAGGCCGTGTATTAAGTGCTTCATCATTCGCATGAGGAATGTGAATGATTTTCTCAAGACAAACCACTTCGGTGTCACAAAGATAATCACCGAGTCTTTATACATATCCGGACAACTTGTTACATCATTGTTTGCGAAGAAAACAAAATGCATAAGGGTTACATCACCCCATAGTACAAGTTTGATACATATAAAAGACAAAATATCTTTCTTCACATTGGCGGTTCTTGTCTTCAAGTTGTACCCAAGCTCGGTCACAGTCTTCATACCCAAAAATGATACACCAACAGAGTACCTAATAGGCTGGGGGAGGGGGTGAGGGTTTAGGGAAGATCAAGCTATGGAGGTGAGTCACTTCATCCTCAAGCTCATGAATTCGACGGGTGAGGGAACTGATTTGAGTGGGAGCGTGGGAAGGTGTGGGAACACGGGTAGGAGTGGATGGCACAACAAGCATAGTGTCATCATTAATCGGATAAGCTCTCCGTCCAGCAGTAAAGAGGGCCGAAGATATCATCGAATCGAAAGAATCGGCAGTAGACTCGAGGTCAGAATCGGAAGGGATATCGGTAACGAGCACAACAGGGGTCGCCACATCATACTCCAGGTTATAGACGAGAGACCAGTCCTCAACAGGGATGGCAGCGGAAAGAACAGCATGGATGGGGATGGGTTCAACGAGATGTCCACCATCTGGGTGTCCTACGATCTGCTGGCCAAGAAGAGGTAAAGGTAAGGCTAAGACATCGTCGGGATCAACATCATCGGTTATCATCTCAGGTCGGCCTCGAAGTCAGATGTGGAGGGGTAGAGGTAAAGCAAGGACATCATCGATGAAAAGGGACATCGTCCTCAAAGTCTGGTGAGGCGAAAGGCTGAAAATCAACGAGATCATCATCATCAGATGCCACCTCCGGATTGCTCTCAGAATTAGATGTGAACACCTCCTGTGCTTGAAGCAATCTCGTCGTCAGGGGCAATCATCATCGGGGCACTTCCTTCAGGTAGGTTGCTGCTCTCAGACGAAGACACGTGTACCTGTGATATTCTATTCATCGTACATATATATATATATATATAATTACTTAACTAATATACAATTAATTATACACATTTTTGCAGGCAATTCTCAGTCAAAGACAAGTGCTACTCCAGTGCACCCTAAGTCTCGTAGTGTCTTTTGAAAACAGTTTCAGGTAGTGGATGTCGCGGAAAGTTTTATGCAATGAAAACTTTTTGAAAAATCGTTTTCGTGAGAGGATCCTAAAGATTGTAGTCTAAACTCGAGAAGGAATCCTGGTTCACTACAATCGCAGCTCTGATACCAATCTGTCACACCCCTTTCTAAGGCGGAAGCACGAGGTGTGATCCTGAAAGGTTCTCATTGCATACGAATGGTAAACATACTACATGCTCGTAAAATAACTCCAAAAGGCCATTGACATTACATAATTAAAAACATAACATAAGTTAAGTGTTTACATCACAAGATATCATATTGTCTAAAAAGTTTACAACTTTATTTAAAAGACGAACATCAAGGTTTTGATTCTTATATCCCACACAGGATGGAATATAATAACCAATTCCCACAAAAACAGACATCGGAGTCTTGACACAACATTTCTAAGAACATAAACAACATCCAAGGGCAAGAGTGAGACCGCGCGTACATCCACTTTAGTTACCTGAAATACATGTGAGTTTTGGAAAAATCGTCAACATAATGTTGGTGTGAATTCATGCAGATTTGTGAAAACATTTAAGCATTCGTTATGGAAAACATGGTATGTAAATGTATGAAATAAGTATTTCTGAAAAGGTAAGGAAATCGAGATCGCTAATGGTTTGCAAGGCCATTAACCTGTGACACGAAATAGGAAGCATCCAAACCATAGGCATTTTACTTGTCGATCCACGACTGTCGATTCACGACTAGAGACACAAAAGCACTGCTTGGTAAAAGAGTGGCCAAGAGTGTGGCTGCCTGAAACCCATTAGATCTAACCTTTTGTTCTGCGGTCTTGGTATGTAACTGATTAATGGTGCTTATGGCACCCTATTCGTGACATGATCTAAAGTATCATTCCTTAATTTTAGTATTCAACATACCATAGCACATGTATTTTCCCCAAGTTTAGAAAACAAGTAAAAGTTTAAAAGTGGGGACATGAACTCACAACTTTGCGTTTCCTGCGTCGTAAACTTCACCGGTAGCGTCGTGACCTATACGTGTTCTATTAATGTTAGTCACTAGACTTGTATTACACAAGTACAAGTCACCATCATTTGTTTTTGTATATATTCTTTGTTGTTAAAAATTATTTATATTTTTTAACTATGTATGTTACTTATATTATTTTCCCAAAAATAAATATAAGTTTTTTTTTGTGAAATAATATTTTCAATATTATTTTTGTACAAGTATACTTAGGAAAGTATACTTGGTATTTTATGTAAATGCTTGTGTATTTTGTATTTTTCACCAAAAATCAATACTTTGATTTTATTACTTTCCGGAATTATATTTCTTAAAAATAATATATTTTTAAGACTTGTATGAAATATATATATTTTGTCATGTTATAAAATATATATGGTTATTCTTGATATTCACCCGACTTTTACATAAATCCCAATACTTGGTATAGGTTATATATTTTTCCAAAAATATATATTTAAGTCTATAAATGTCCAAGTTCAAAAATATGTTAAGGAATATATTTTTTGTAAATATATTTTCTTGTATTTGTCCATGTGCTTCTTATGTATTCTCATGTATTTTGTATTTGTATTTTTTTGTACTCATACTCCATGGGAGTATTTAGTGTATTTTCAAGTCCCTAATACACTACTACATATAATACACATAGTATACACTTAGCACAAAATTTGGAGATCACTAAATATATATATTCTTCCCTAAAAATATACATACTTAATATCCATTTTAACTTGAAGAAATCATCATTTCTTAACTTTTAATTTTTACACAAAAATTAGGGAAACCTTGGTAAATATTTTTAGGCAAATTTTTAGGGAATAAGTTTCAACAAAACTTATATTTTCTAAGTGTCAAAATTTTATAAAAATTTTGACATAGTTTACCCTAAAAATGGAGCTTTCCCATGTTTTCAAAACATGTGTTTATTTTCTTTTCAATCATCAAAACAATTTTCCAACAATAATCATCAACAATAAACACTAACTTCTTCATATGAAACATCATGGTGAACTTGTTTCTTGTTAAAAATGTGTAGTCTTTTGGATCTACACTTAACATATTATGACCTTTCCAAAAATAAGTGTTCTTGTGATTTTAAACAAACTTTTGTAAGACTTTATTTTACTAACCAACTCATCCATGAGTTTAATGGTTTCAAAGTTTGTAAATCATGTTTCTAAAACCACTTTTATGTTTATTAGAAAGATCATTGTTTTTAATCTCATGTTTAACCTTGGATCTTTCATGATCCATGCTTAATAGCTTTAGATCTTTCAAAATTAAGCTTTATGTTATATTTTTAACAAACTTTCCATGAGTTTTAGCTTCAAAAATTAGTTCTACACATACTTTATCACTTCAAAATTACAAGTTTATGCATAAAAATTCATATTTCAAGTTCACATTATGCTTCATATGTTCACCTTCAAGTTTAACCATGGATCCTTCAAGATCTATGCTTAAACTTGGTAGATCCAAGCTTTAACATACTTGATCTAATCATAAACACAAGATACAACATCAACAACTTCATTACATACACTAAAATTTCATGTAATCACTTATTTTCTTCATGAATATGTTAGATCTTCTCATTTTTAACATTAGAAGTTAAGTTGTTTAGATGGTGAAACTTGTACATAAAATAAGCATGACTTAAATTAATGATAAAGAAGCTTACTACTAGCTCTAATGGCTAGGGAAGTGGCACAAAAATGGAGATGATGATCAAGGAAGAAAGTGAGTGGTTCAAAGCTCCACAAGGTGGTCCTTCAAGTTCTAGCACCATACACCTTCCTAAATGGCCTCCATACACCTTCTAGCAAGCTTGGATTGTGAGGAAATGAAGTGAAAATGGGTGATGTATGGGTGGTGAAGGTGAGCCGAGAGCAAAGAGGGAGGAGGGAGGAAGATGAAGTGATTTTGAGAATGATGGGTAATGTGTAAACACTTAGGGTTATTTATAAAAAAAACAACACAAGATCTTTCTTTAAGATTCTATGTCATTTAGTTAGGAAACAAAGTTACATAAAGTAAATGTATTTATGTGGGACCATTAGGGCCGGTTACAACATGAGGGGGGGGGGGGGGTAAAGTGTAAATTTTGGGAAGTGGAGGGTTTAAAGTGTAAACGAGGGGTTTTAACTTAGTTTAAGTGTGTTTAGGGGTTTTTATGATTTTTAAGGTGTTCTAGCACTAATACTAGTTTAATATCATAAAAACATTACTTCTAGTCAAATTTTGATGTCCCGGTTATTGTCCGGTTGTTCGGTTCGTTAAAGTGCTGAATTGCGCAGTTTCACTAGGTATAAATCACTTTTTATGGCAGTTTCAATTCCTGACACTTTGTAAGTTATATTAAACTGTCACGGCCCTAGCCCCGATTTGACCCGGTCAGGAGCCGCGGGACAGGAACCCGTGGTATCGATGATGCGACAGCGGAAGATTTTACAGGATCTTTTTAAAACTCAAAATGCCCAAATATTTTATTTCATCATTAGGGATAAACCCCGTTATTTTACAATAGAGGAATTTCACAAGCAAATTCCCTGATTTATTAAAACATGTTTATTCATTTTAACTGAGCCACCTCTTCAAGCTTGTTAGTGCTCCGTAGCACGTTTTCCTTGATTTATAGCAGGTCGCCTGAAACATGTTTTAAAAATATTTTATCAGCGGGAAAATGCTGGCGAGTCATTCACATTTGATAAAACGATACATGGTTATAAATTACAGCATAAGAGCGATTACAATGGCTTCTATCTTATTTTTATCTGGCGCCGTGTCACCTGGTGACGATGGTCATACCACTATTGGGTCTTTCCCCAAGTAGTGACGTTTATCACTGTTAGGATTTATTAGCCTAACCCGTGAGAAATTAGTAATGTGCACAATACCCCACTAGCCAGTGATTAAGATAACCACGACTTACTCCCTGTAATTATAACATTTGAAAATGGAGTATTGTAAAATACTTTTGATAAAAAGAGAATAACTCACATTGCAGATTTATACGGGCAGAGTTTAGACTACTGATTAGCCTTGTAACCTAATTTAAATAACATGCACACGAACTAGGTCAGTAACTAATACAGCATTTACGATAACTCACGAGATTAAACCCTCACAATGAATGAAAAATTACGATACTTAGACATCCATCGAATTCACGACGAATGACAAAGCATAACCCTAATGTGGGCAGCACTTGAACATCCATTGGATAGTTTCAATCGATCGGACATTGAATCGTAGCAGCGATTGAGTTAATACCCTGTATCGTAGCAGCACCTCGCTATATTAATTGTAATTTCGACTTTAGAGCTGTGAGAATTCGTTTTTGAGTTTGTTTTTCGACACCAGAGAATAGGCCATGCGACAAGCTATTTATAGGTGAAATTTGAGGTTCACGCCGCCCGCGTGAACCTTTGCTTGATCCTTACGCGGCCCGCGTAGCCACCTAGTCTACGCGTAGGCTTCCTGGGTCACGTGTAGGTATGACACGTGGATCCGGAACGCTTATCCGGTTAACCCATCTTTGACGCGGCCCGCGTAAGACTAGGCTAACTCTTACGCGGCCCGCCTGAAACTCCAAAACTTTGTTTTCTTGGTTTTTCATGTATAGTAGAGTTTCAGGGGTTCGGGTTTTTTACTTGTGGGTCGGTTTAGGACATTTTTGAAGGTCCTTACATCCTCCTCGCCTTATTTAAAATCTTGTCCTCGAGATTTACTGAAATAAGTGAGGATACTTTCGCTTCATCTCCGATTCCAGCTCCCAAGTATACTCGGGTCCTCTCTTTGAATCCCACTTGACTTTGACTAGCACTAGTCGCTTGTGCTTGAGAAATTTGATCTTTCTGTCTTCTATCTGAAGAGGTTTCTCAACAAATTTTAGCTTTTCGTTTACCTCTATATCTTGAAGAGGTACTACCAGGGATTCATCAGATAGACATTTCTTGAGATTGGATACATGAAATACGTCATGTACTCCAGCTAGCTCCTCTGGTAGTTGTAAGCGATAGGCGACCGGTCCTATACGTTGGATTTCTGGAAATGGTCCTACGTATCTTGGACTCAGCTTTCCTTTCTTACCGAACCGAACAACTCCTTTCCAAGGAGAAATTTTTAAGAGAACCTTGTCTCCGATTTGAAATTCTAACGGCTTACGCCTATTATCTGCATAACTTTTCTGGCGATCTCGAGCCGTCTTGAGTCTTTCCTTGATTTGAGTAATTTTGTCGGTAGTTTCTTGTACTATTTCAGGTCCTGATAATTGACTTTCCCCTATCTCTGCCCAACAGACTGGAGTTCTACACTTTCGTCCGTATAGTGCTTCGAATGGGGCAGCTTCAATACTTGAATGATAACTATTATTATAGGAGAATTCAATTAAAGGTAAATGATTGTCCCAATTCCCACCAAAATCGATCACACATGCCCTAAGCATGTCTTCCAAAGTTTGGATCATCCTTTCACTTTATCCATCTGTTTGAGGATGGTATGCAGTACTTAAATTTAGTCGGGTTCCCATTGCTTCTTGGAAACTTTTCCAAAAATGGGAAGTGAAACGACTATCCCTGTCTGATACAATAGAGAGTGGAACTCCATGTAAAGATACAACTTCATCTGCATACAACTTGGCTAACCTTTCCATGCTAAAGGTTTCTTTCATAGGTAGAAAATGAGCTGATTTGGTTAATCGATCCACAATTACCCAAATCGCGTCATTACCTCTTCTGGTTTTGGGTAACTTAGTAACAAAATCCATTGTTATGAGTTCCCATTTCCATATAGGCATTTCTAATTGTTGTAGTAGACCTGATGGTTTCTGGTGTTCTGCCTTAACTTGTGAGCAAGTTAAACACTTAGAAACATATCTAGCTATGTCCTTTTTCATTCCTATCCACCAGAAGTTATTCCTTAAATCTTGGTACATCTTATTGTTACCAGGATGTATGGTATATCTAGATTTATGGGCTTCCTCTAAAATATTATTTCTTAAGTCTCCTTGCTTAGATACCCAAATCCTTTTCTTGTGGAATCTCCAAATTCCATCATTTCCTTGTTCTAATTCTTTTATCCGTCCTTTCATTCCTTCAGCAACATCTTGGATTGCTGGTTCCTGAACATCCTTTAATTGTTTCATTAAATCTAACTGTAGATTTAATCTAAGAGCACGAACTCACTTTTGCTTTTCATGATACTTACGACTTAAGGCATCTGCAACTACATTTGTCTTTCCTTCGTGATATTGAATATCACAGTCGTAGTCACTTAGGATTTCCATCCATCTTCTTTGTCTCATGTTCAATTCTTTTTGCCCAAATATGTATCTTAAGCTCTTATGATCTGTATAGACAGTAAACTTACTTCCGTACAGATAATGTCTCCAAATCTTAAGGGCAAAAATTATGGCTCCTAACTCTAAGTCATGAGTCGTATAGTTTTATTCGTGCGTTTTCAATTGCCTTGACTGTAACACCCCAAAACCCGAATGTTTATGTTCGTTAAATGTTATGCTATGGCACATTAAGAAATAAATGACTAGGTTATTTAACCTAATAAAGTGTATGATAAAAACTATTTAGAAGATGAAAGTTGTGCCAAACATGAGTAAGTAATAAACATGAGGGGCCAAAGTTGAAAAAGGGGAAAGTTATGTTTTAAAAACAAAACAAACACACACACAACACACACATCGTGTGTGTTCTAGATCGATCAGGGGAACACCCCCATGAACCAAACCCTAGTTCATGCAAAAGCTTCAAATTGAAGAATGAATCAAGGCCCAAATTCACAACCGAGCATGAATTAGTGATCACCTTCACAAGGGGATCGTAAGGTATGTCTTGAATCAAAGATTGGTGATCATGTGTGAAGTGGGTTATGTTCTAATCCGTAAGTTAATGTGAAATTGATCATGTATAAGTGTTAGAATCATCATATAGAACATATGTTATGTATGGTTTGTGTTAATTTGATGTGTAAAGGTGAAACCCAATTGTTAGGGTGAAGATGATAGCATGGATATATCATCAAGGTCCAATTCTTGTCCAAAATTGATGTATCATGTTATGTATGATGGATTCTTGTTAGAAGGATTGGAAGAAATGTGATGATTATATGTTTGATGATTATGCATGTATGATTCGTGTTGATTGGAAGGAAGAAATTGATGAATTATGTATGAAATTAGAAGATTGTGCATGAATTAGTTGTACGTTATGCTTAGAAGGTAGTACGCACACCAAGTGTTTGATGAAATGCCTAGGTGAGCTTAATAGATGAAATTGTATGTAAGTAAAAGATGATATGTATATAGTGATATCCGTATAGTCGATTATAATGTTACGGGTATATAATGAAAAGTCAAAAGTTAAAGTAAATGGACCGTTGACTTCTAAAAGTCAACTGTCATGTTGTCATAATTGTAAGACTAAAGTAAGTTATATGATGCGTGTTAGACGTATGTGTGTCTAATGCGATGACATTACGGACTCCACGAGTTGGAAATGATATGAATTTGGTTACATGTATTATGCTTGTTAGAAGTGACTATGAACGTCAAATATGAATTATACGATCAATATGATCGTTAGCTTGTACAATTATGTATGCTAATAAGAATGAGATTTGGTGACATGAAAGTACAGGAATCATGTCGAGAAGGACTCAAGCATGAAAGGCTAACGGGTCAAAAGGAGACAAGATAACGGACACGAACTCGGACGCACGAGGTAAGTGATTTCTGCAATCACTTCTTATGTTCGTTTAAGTTATAAGGCGTTTTAATTAACTAAGCATGATGGTTGAAGTCAATTATGTGTCGTAGTCTTTCGTCGTAAAGGATGGGATTAAAGTTGACCAAAATGCCCTTGATGGGTATTTTGGGCAAATGATCTTAATAAGTGGTTTAAGAACAAGTTATACGATTAGTTTAATGTTTTGGACAAGTATGGAAATGGGAAGTATGGTTTTGTTGGCATAAACCGTTTAATGCGCAAATACCCATAACGGGTCAAATAGTTAGAAAATGATAATAAGCCGATAGAGCGTAAGTTAAGAATTTCCTTAATCCGGATGTGGGATTTTAAGTTCATATGATAGAATGTGAATTTACAAGCATGTAGGAAGAAACGGGAGGTTAAAGCGGGATCCCATAGCCCAGGTAAGAATCCCACCTCAGGTTCCTGAACCTTAAAGCGGGATCCCATAGCCCAGGTAAGAATCCCACCTCAGGTTCCTGAACCTTAAAGCGGGATCCCATAGCCCAGGTAAGAATCCCACCTCAGGTTCCTGAACCTTAAAGCGGGATCCCATAGCCCAGGTAAGAATCCCACCTTAGGTTCCATTTAGGAACCTTAAAGTGGGATCTCGTACCCCAGGTAAGAATTATTAATTTAATTCTCATTGGCAAATATGCAATGATGTGGGAAAGGTTTGTATGCATGTAGATGTGTATGTATGTATGTGTAAAGATATGTACGAGGGTATGTATGTATGCAATGATGTGGGAAAGGTTTGTATGCATGTAGATGTGTATGTATGTATGTGTAAAGATATGTACGAGGGTATGTATGTATGCAATGATGTGGGAAAGGTTTGTATGCATGGAGATGTGTATGTATGTATGTGTAAAGATATGTACGAGGGTATGTATGTATGCAATGATGTGGGAAGGGTTTGTATGCATGGGGTTGTGTATGTATGTATGTGTAAAGATATGTACGAGGGTATGTATGTATGTAATGATGTAGGAAAGGTTTGTATGTATGTAGATGTGTACGTATGTATGGATAAAGGCATGTATAAGTGTATGCATGTATGTAAAGTTGTAAGGAAAATATGTACGTATGTAGATACGTATGTGAGTACGTATGTAAGCATGATTTAGAGACGATGAGGGTTAACGTTATTAATGGTGTGCCTCGAGAATGAAAAGTAATGCAGGTACATTATTGAAGCCTCACCAGGAAATGGAATGCAGATGGAACGCTTAAAGCTTAGTAGATGACGAAGTGTGAAGTGTACGCGAATGAACTTTGTTTCGTTAATGTGTGCTAATGTTATGAATGTATGTGGTGAATGCAGGTTGTACGGATAATGAGCGATTATCAGAAGGATTAGGGATTGAAGACCGAGCCACTAGAGAGATTGTACGGGGACGTTGAATGTAAAATGTAGTAAACGGAAGCTATGTTTTTAATTAGTAAATAAGAGGATGACGGATTTATGAATAAGAATTATGTTAAAGTTAAATTTTAAATAAGTTGAGGTATTTATAATGAAAGAAATTTTATGGTTCGTGTTTCCGCTGCGACTTTTTGTCAAATACGAATTAGGGTGTAACATTGACGCATACGCAATTACCTTTTTGCGTTGCATTAGCACACATCCTAATCCTAGCTTTGAAGCATCACAATATACTTCAAAATCTTCTGTTTCTTCTGGTAAAGCTAAAATTGGAACATTGGTTAATTTCTGCTTTAAGATCTTAAAAGCTTCTTCTTGTTTAGGTCCCCATTCAAACTTAACTGCTTTACAGGTTAGCTTAGTTAATGGTACAGCTATCTTGGAAAAATCCTTAATAAACCGTCTATAATATCCGGCTAACCCTATAAAACTTCTAATTTCCATAGCTGAATGCGGAACCTTCCATTTGGTGATTGCTTCTATCTTAGCAGGATCTACGTGAATGCCTTCGTGATTCACCATGTGTCCTAAGAATTGTACTTCCTGTAGCCAAAATTCACACTTCGAGAATTTGGCATAAAGCTTCTTTTTTCTTAACAGAGTTAAGAGTGCATGCAGGTGCTGACAGTGTTCATCCTGACTTTTGGAATAAATAAGTATATCATCGATGAAGACAATTACAAATTTATCCAAATACGGTTTACAGATTCTATTCATCATGTCCATAAATGCTGCAGGAGCATTTGTTAACCCAAAGGGCATGACTGTAAACTCGTAATGACCATACCTAGTCCTGAAAGCAGTTTTAGGTATGTCTTCTTCCTGTACCTTCAATTGATGATATCCAGAGCGTAAATCTATCTTAGAAAAATATCTAGCTCCTTGTAATTGATCGAAAAGATCATCAATCCTAGGTAATGGGTATCGATTCTTAATTGTAACCTTATTCAATTCCCTATAATCGATACACATTCGCATCGAACTATCTTTCTTTTTCATAAACAACACTGGAGCTCCCCACGGGGATGAACTAGGTTGTATGAATCCTTTGCTTAGTAATTCATCTAATTGCTTTTTCAATTCTAACATTTCGGTGGGTGCTAACCGATATGGTGCCTTGGCTATCGGTGTAGTTCCAGGAATTAGATGAATTCTAAACTCTACTTCCCTATCAGGTGAGGTAATTCTTCTGGGAATACCTCTGGATATTCCGATACTACTGGAATTTCTTTGAGTTCCTTAACCATAGTGTTAATGATTACTGAAATCATATACACTACTTTTTGTTTTCTTGAATAACTGGCCAATTTCATTACCGAAATGAACTTTAGTGGCTTACGTGGCTGATTTCCTGTAATCACCACTAACTCTCCTGTGGGTGTATGAATTTCTATGGAATTCTTATCACAAAGAATTCGAGCATGGTTGGCTACCAACCAATCCATTCCTAACACCACATCGAATCTGGCTAAATTCATAGGTAACAGGTTTGTAGAGAATTTATGGCCTAATAGTTCTATCTTTAGTTCTCGCACAACCTTATCTATTTTAACAGAATTCCCATATGTCGTTTCGACTGTAAAAATCTGCCAAGTTTGGTTAAGGGTAAATTAAGTGCTTGGCAGAATGAAGTATTTATAAAACTTTGGTTTGCACCAGAGTCAAATAATACTTTTGCGTAAACGTCGTGAACTAGAAACGTACCAGCTATCACATCAGGAATTAGCTCGGCTTCCTGAGTAGTCAGCTGGAAGGCTCTTACGTTCTTCTTGTTAGTTCCTTCTGCAGTTTTGGCTTTGTTATCAGCTGGTTTGACAAATTTTGGGCAGTCTGGCCTAATATGTCCAGCTTCTCCACAGTTGTAACAAACTGTGGTTTTCTTCTTCCTACAGTCTTCTTCTTGATGCCCTGGAATTTTGTAGAAATTGCAATACCCTTTGCATCTTCCAAAATGCTTCCTTTTACAGGAATTGCAAAATGGAACAGTGGAAGATTGCCCAGTTCCTCTTCTCTTGAAATTACTTCTATTACCCATACGGAATCCTTGGGTAATCTTTTGGGCCACTTCCTTTTTTCGGGTTTCTTCTCTTGTACGTACCAGTTCGTAGGTCAAAGTGTTAGCTAACTCCACCGCATCATCGATCGTGCGGGGTCTCGCAGCCTTGACAATATTACGGATCTCGCCAATTAAGCCCCAAATGTAGCGAGATATAAGTACCGATTCTGGCGAAGCCAGGGTTGGTACTTCTCTAACGTATTCGAAGAATGTCGAAGTATACCCTCGACAATCAACGCCTACCAACTGATGATTTAGGAACTTAATGGTCATTTGTTCCTTTTCATACTTGGGACAGAATTTTCTTTCTACAAGACTTTTAAATTCTTCCCAATTCATGACATAGGCCACACTCCTTCCTTTGGCTTGAAGTACCGTATTCCACCATTCTAGCGCCCCTTCTTTAAAAAGATGCGACGCGTACATAACCTTGTCGTCCTCGGCACATTTACTTATCATAATTACTGCCTCGGTTTTTTCTAACCAACGCAGTGCAGCAGTCGCCCCTTCGTTACCTGCAAACTCAACTGGTTTACAGGCAAGAAACTTCTTATAAGTGCAACCAGATGTTGCAGCTTTCATTTTCTTAAGGAGTGGAGCTTGCAACCCATCTTTGTCGTTATTAATATGGTTACCGCCTCCGTTTACACTATTACTAAAATTGTCGCCTTGGGTGCGTTTGCTAGGAATAATTTGTTGAGGTTCAACAGTTTCTGAGCAGCAGCAAGGATTACGGGGATAGCATTGGCTATTCCTTGAGCAACGATATTCTCGATATCTTGCCTATTTAGAAATTGATCTTCATGATTGTGCTCAGATTGGTTACCCTCGTTAACTTGTTCATTACCAGCGTTTGCCATCTGGTAATTAATTTATATAAGTGATTAGTATAAAATAATTAATAACTAAACATAACAAAATAATCGCACAAAATCATATTAACATGTATAGCCAAAATTGTCAATTTCTTGACTTCCATTTTTATATATTATAATATGCTTCCGTACACACTTGTTATCTTACAAAAGTTTTATTTTCAGGTTATTTCACATACTTATATTTTTATTATATTTTATTATACAAACATAGTTTCACAACTACATTCCCCCTAGTCTGCTGGCCTTTCAGAAATGATGTTCCCTTTCATCATATTTCCAGGAGATTTGTTCCCCTATCTCCCAAATTTTATTCCCTGCATCCATTAGTTCTTCGCCAAAATGGCGAAGTTCAACTAAGTTTTCATTACTCATTGGTGGGTTTGGTGCAGGTTCTGGGTCAAACTAAGGGAAAAAGGTATAGGGATTATTTAGTAGGTTTTGGAATTGCTAATCGTTGGTCCACCATTCGTCCATTTCTCCTTGAGGTTGAGTGTGGATTAAAGGTTCTGGGATGGCTGGTTCCAGGTTTATTGGAAGTTGGGTTTCAACAGAATAAGGGAAAAGATTTGTATTAATAGGCCTAAGGATATCACAGCTTGCCAATATGTGATCCAGTTCTTCCTGCAATGGTAATTCCTCAACTTGCCTAGAACTTTCGCCAATTTCTATTCCTGCTTGCTTAGAATTTTCCTCAATTTCTATTCCTTTTCCTTTATCCATAGGATTTTCTATCCTGGGAATTCTCCTAGTCGCTGGTTTCCTTCTGCGTACACGTCTCCAACCCACAAATCTTCTTCTTTTCTTAGGTTTTGATTTCTCCGGTGGTGGAGCTTGAAATTCCATAGGTTCTTCCACATCGGCCAAGTAACCAGTAAAATCTCTTGAAACTTCTATTTTTACAGGATAGAGATTGAGATTTTCGAGAGCTTCAGATAATTCATTCATGTTGTTTAGCATTTATGAAGAAACACACAAAATTTTAGGTTAAAAGTTTATAAATTAAATTTTCACAGAATCACAAAATGGAATTAAAATTTTAATAAATATCTAATAAACCTTTTTATTGAAATAAAATATTTATTTTTAGTACAACTAATATAATTTTAAAGTTTCTGGCTAATAGATAATATGGGTACTAATACTGGGTCAGGGTGTTGATAGTCTAAAGGTTAACATTTACTGCTATAGTGGCTAACATATAAAGATTTGCCCATTTTTCATCTAACTCATCTTCCCATGGTGGTTTATTGCTTATTTCCTGGGCTTCCTGATTAATTATTCCTTCTTTTGATTGAAATTTCCTCATTTTCTCTTGACTTTTTCTAATAATCAAACTTCTTTTATTAGGAGAAAGTGGTTTCTCATACTGTGCCTTACGAACAAATATTCCTTCTTCAGTATCTACTGAATATCTTGAGGAATTTGATTGGGATGAGGATCCCTAATCTTTTGGTACACTATCCAATTGACGATAGATGTCCGAAAGCTTTTGTTTACCCATACTGTAACTAACAGATAGTCAAGATAAGAGCACATAATTACAAGATGATAATCAGGAAAAATTAAGTATCTTAAATACTTAATAGACTTAAATCAGTGGCTCTTTCAGTAGCTCTGATACCACCTTTTCCTGTCACGGCCCCAGCCCCGGTTTGACCCGGTCAGAGCCGCGGGACAGGAACCCGTGGTATCGATGATGCGACAGCGGAAGATTTTACAGGATCTTTTTAAAACTCAAAATGCCCAAATATTTTATTTCATCATTAGGGATAAACCCCGTTATTTTACAATAGAGGAATTTCACAAGTAAATTCCCTGATTTATTAAAACATGTTTATTCATTTTAACTGAGCCACCTTTTCAAGCTTGTTAGTGCTCCGTAGCACGTTTTCCTTGATTTACAGCAGGTCGCCTGAAACATGTTTTAAAAATATTTTATCAGTGGGGAAATGCTGGCGAGTCATTCACATTTGATAAAACGACACATGGTTATAAATTACAGCATAAGAGCGATTACAATGGCTTCTATCTTATTTTTATCTGGCGTCGTGTCACCTGGTGACGATGGTCATACCACTATTGGGTCTTTCCCCAAGTAGTGACGTTTATCACTGTTAGGATTTATTAGCCTAACCCGTGAGAAATTAGTAATGTGCACAATACCCCACTAGCCAGTGATTAAGATAACCACGACTTACTCCCTGTAATTATAACATTTGAAAATGGAGTATTGTAAAATACTTTTGATAAAAAGAGAATAACTCACATTGCAGATTTATATGGGCAGAGTTTAGCCTACTGATTAGCCTTGTAACCTAATTTAAATAACATGCACACGAACTAGGTCAGTAACTAATACAGCATTTACGATAACTCATGAGATTAAACCCTCACAACGAATGACAAAGTGCGATACTTAAACATCCATTGAATTCACGACGAATGACAAAGCATAACCCTAATGTGGGCAGCACTTAAACATCCATTGGATAGTTTCAATCGATCGGACATTGAATCGTAGCAGCGATTGAGTTAATACCCTGTATCGTAGCAGCACCTCGCTATATTAATTGTAATTTCAACTTTAGAGCTGTGAGAATTCGTTTTTGAGTTTGTTTTTCGACACCAGAGAACAGGCCATGCGACAAGCTATTTATAGGTGAAATTTGAGGTTCACGCGGGCATCCTTACGCGGCCCGCGTAGCCACCTAGTCTACGCGTAGGCTTGCTGGGTCACGTGTAGGTATGCCACGTGGATGACACGTGGATCCGGAACGCTTATCCGGTCAACCCATCTTTGACGCGGCCCGCGTAAGACTAGGCTAACTCTTACGCGGCCCGCCTGAAACTCCAAAACTTTGTTTTCTTGGTTTTTCATGTACAGTAGAGTTTCAGGGGTTCGGGTTTTTTACTTGTGGGTCGGTTTAGGACATTTTTGAAGGTCCTTACATAAACAATAAAACATAAAGAGTAAACTGCCATTTTGGTCCCTGTGGTTTGGGCACTTTTGCCATTTTAGTCCAAATCTCAAACTTTTTACATCTGGGTCCCTGTGGTTTGCATTTTGTTGCCATTTTAGTCCAAAATCCAAAAACCCTCTATTTTGACTGTTGAAAACTGATTATTTTGTCCTTTAGTGCAGGGGCATTTTGGTCATTTAAGCAGTAATATATATATATATATATATATATATAAAATAAAAAAAATATAATAAAATCCCTAACACCCCTAAAGATCTGCCCTATCTCTCTCTAAACACCCCCTTTCTCTCTTTCCTCTCTCTCCCTTCTCACCACTGCCACCTCCTCCCCCTCCATTAACATCACCACCGCACCACCACCATCCCCACCGCACCTCTCCCCTCTCCCGCCGCTCTCCCCGATCTCTCTCCGAAACTCCGCCACCTCCTCAAATCGAAGCTCAAATGCCTAGAAAACCCTAACCCTAAGTTCCTCAAACACAACTCTCCCCTTTCCGGTGGATTTACGGTGATGGATGGTGAATAATAAAGGTTGTGGTGAAGGTGTGTTGATGGAGGTTGTACTGACGGTAATGGCGACCAGAGGTAGTGATCGGAGATGATGTTGGAGAAGGTGATCGGAGATGATGGTGGTGCGCCATGAGAGATGGTGGTTCAGATCTGCCGGTTTTGATGATGTTCTTGATTTTCTAGGTTTTGTTTGTATACACTGTTGAATTCGTTGTGTTTTGTTTCACTAACTGTGAATATATGTGGTTGAATAAAAGAGTTGTTGAGCTTGAAGAAGAGGTGTTTAGTGCTCTCATGTTGGTGAAGGTGAGGCTCGCTGATAGAATTGTATAACAGTCGATTTATGGTTTGTCGTAATCATAAATTGTGTTTTAACTTCGCTACAGAGATTAGGTCGTGATGTCCGGGTAGGAAAGCGAAGGCAGTTCAGTTATATAGGTATGGAATATTGGAATCTGGGTTTTGATGATGTTCTTGATCTGGGTTTTATTGCAAATATGATATTTGATGATGTTTTGATGATGTTCTTGATCTGGGTTTTGATGATGTTCTGATGATGTCTGGGTTTTGATGATGTTTTGATGATGTTCTTGATCTGGGTTTTGATGATGATGTTTGGAGTGGCGGTGGTGGTGGTGCTATAGAGAGAGAGAAGAGAGAGAGAGAGATGATTATTTTGATCTGGGTTTTATTGCAAAAAAAAAATGAAATTTAAAAAATGACCAAAATGCCCCTGCACTAAAGGACAAAATAATCAGTTTTCAACAGTTAAAATAGAGGGTTTTTGGATTTTGGACTAAAATGGCAACAAAATGCAAACCACAGGGACCCAGATGTAAAAAGTTTGAGATTTGGACTAAAATGGCAAAAGTGTCCAAACCACAAGGACCAAAATGGCAGTTTACTCAAACATAAATTATACATGATATTAAGATGTTTAAAAGCTGATTATAGCTGAATTAGTGCTGATTTATGCAGATTTCTGTACTTATAGTGCGTTTCGGGTGTATTTTAGTGCATAGTTTAGCTTTCGGAAAGTTTATATGTTAACCCTAGTATCCACTCTTGGGTTTTAATGTATTTTAGATGTTGGACCTAATCCTAGGCCCTAATTCTATTATCTGACTGATTTCTGCAGAACTGCTGACACAGTGTGTCTTACCGGTGAGTTTACTAGTCTTTCTGACGCAACGCTTAAAGTAATGCATAAAGCAATATTTGAAGTATAAAATGTGCATGAATTCATATGTATAACATGTAATCAGACAATGTTGACATTTAAGCACATAATTGTAGATAATAACTAATATTAAAATAGTACGGAAATTACCGGTTTTGTGCCAGTTGTCACAGACGTTCTGCACATTCAAGGTTTCATATACCTTTAAATTTAATAGAAAGCTCGATGTGTTTTATTAAACCGGATGATGACGTTGCTGATTTATTAAGGAAAACGAAATTGATAATTTGGGATGAAGCACCGATGAATCATAAACATGTGTTTGAAGCACTTGACCGGACAATGAAAGATATTTTCAAATGTGAGATGACCTTTGGTGGTAAAGTTATGGTGTTCGATGGTGACTTTAGACAGATACTTCCGGTTGTACCAAATGGCAGTAGGCGAGAAATCGTTAATGCTTCAATCACGTCGTCGTATATTTGGAGTACTTGCAAGGTCCTTACGTTAACGAAAAACATGAGGTTAACAGTAGGAGCCAACGCATCTGATATAGAGGATATTAAAGCTTTTGCGAATTGGTTGCTCGAGTTGGGGGAGGGAAAAATTGGTGGCAGTGACGATTGTAAGGTGGTTATAGATATTCCTGAAGATATGTTAATCAAGTGCTCTGTGGACCCTATGTCAGATTTGATCGACTTTGTATACCCTTCACTTCTTCAACTGTACAATGATAAAGATTATTTTGCTGAAAGAGCTATACTAGCACCAACAAATGAGGTTGTTCAAGAAATTAATGAAAGATTGCTTGCTTCGTTTCCTGGTGATTAAGTGGAGTATCTCAGTTCTGATAGTATTTGTCAAACTGATCAAGCAAAGAACGAAGCACATGCGAGACTATATTCTCCCGATGTTCTCAATGGTCTTAAAATATCTGGTCTGCCTAATCATCGATTAGTCCTTAAAGTCGGTGTACCTGTAATGTTGCTTCGTAATATCGATCAACAAAATGGTTTATGCAACGGTACGAGACTACGAATTACTAAACTTTATAAACGTGTTATAGAGGCTGAGATTATATTAGGAGGAAACATAGGGATAAGAACATTTATTCCACGAATCAGTTTGACACCGTCGGACAAAAGAATTCCTATCAAGTTTCAACGACGACAATTCCCACTAAATGTATGTTTCGCAATGACTATAAACAAAAGTCAAGGACAGTCTCTATCAAGGGTTGGATTGTATTTAAATATCCAGTTTTTTCACATGGTCAGCTTTATGTTGCGTTATCTAGAGTCAAAAGCAAAGCCGGTGTGAAGTTGCTTATACTAGACAAAGATGGGAATGTAACGGGTAAAACAACAAATGTAGTCTACAAGGAAGTTTTTTCCGGGATTTAATAATTTTCTGTTTGTTTCTTCCAATGTATGCGTTTGTACAGAATATTACATTTCAAAGTAAATAATATGGTTTTGGTTTAACCCGCGTATTACGCGGGCATTAACCTAGTTTTTTTATAAAAGAATTTATATTGATGACGGTTTTACCATTGAAAACTTTCAAAACTATTAATTTTCCGTATCACTCGGAATTGCAATAAAGTTTCATGCTTCGTTAACTTAATCACCAAATTTGTGTTAATCTTGTTCCTAAATTTAACATTGAAAATCACTAAGAGTTCAAATTCAAACTAGAATGGAGATTACCTTGAAAATCCCTAAGGGGGCGTTTGGTTCACAGGAATTCAATGGAATTTAAGTGAATTGGAATTTGAATTCCATCACTTAAGATGTTTGGTTCACAGAATTTGATGGAATTGGAATCTCAATTCCAATCTTCATGTATTTGGTTGACAATGGAATTGGAATTAGAATTAGGCATGAATTCCTTCAAATTCCTTTAACTAAAGGAATTCAAAATCCTTCCTATATGTGAAGGAATTAAAGTAAATTCATTGGAATCTTCGACCGTTTCGACCCGCACCGTTTCGATCCGAACCGTTTCGACCCATACTGGTTTCAACCCGAACAGTTTCGACGCGAACAATTTCGACCTGTACCGTTTCGACCTGTAATGTTTCGACGCGAACCGTTTTGACCCGTACCGTTTCGAATCGAACCGTTTCGACGTGTACCGTTTTGACCCGTACCGTTACGACGCGAACAATTTCGACCCGTACCGTTTCGACCCGTAACGTTTCAACGCGAACCGTTTTGACCCGTGCCTTTTCGAATCGAACCGTTTCGACCCATACCGTTTCCACGCGAACCGTTTTGACCCATACCGTTTCGAATCGAACCATTTCGACCCGTAACCTTTCGACGCGTACCGTTTCGATGCGAACCGTTTCGACGAGAACCGTTTCGACCGTACCGTTTCGACGAGAACTGCTTTGACCCGAACCGTTTCGACCCGTACCGTTTTGACCTAAACTGGTGGTTATGGGTGCCAGGGTGATGGATTTCCAATTCATTTGTCATTTCATATGTACATAACACGTGTGCTCCATATCTTTTGGTTTTTAAATTGTGTTTATCGTAACACAGATTATATAGGCTGGATTCGTTGGTTTTGTACTATGTGTGGAATGCTGAATGCCAAGATACATATGTTAGTGACCAATTTGCATCAAATATGTTCACAACCAGTTTGAGACCGTTTTGAGACTCACCTTGTTTGTGACTTGCTTTTATGACCCGGCCAAATTCTCTGGCCCGACCCGTTTTGACCCATACCGTTTCGAATCAAACCGTTTCGACGCGAAACGTTTCGACCTTACCGTTTCGAATCGAACCGCTTTGACCCGAACCGTTTTGACCCAAACTAGTGGTTATGGGTGCCAGGATGATGGATTTCCAATTCATTTGACAACCAAACACAATAATAAGAATGGAATTGAGATTCCAATTCCAACAATTTCCAATTCCAATTGGAATGTTTAGATTCCAAATCCAATTCCTTCAAATTCTAATTCATATACAAATTCCAATCCAATTCCAAATCATTCCGCGAACCAAACGTGCCCTAACTAATTTCAAATTCAGATTAGAATGGAGATTACCTTTACCCGTGAATCTCGGACAACTCGTTTTGCGGTTGACTACCCTCTCCTGTTGGCCTTTCGTTTAACCACCGTCAACTCCACTGATTTATTGACGTCAAAAATTCTGCCGTTAAGACCTAATCACACATGGATGATTATTTCCCAAGACCACTTTAATTTGATTGATTGTGAAGTTTACATGAGATCACTATATACTTACACGAATAAATTGGATGAGTATTAAATTGGGTGAGTCATGCGTTATGGTGGCAGGCAGTCTCAAATTGATTGAATATGATACACTTTGCCATATTTACTGATCAGCCCCTACACTTCTGAATTTATAGTTTAAGCCTCTCAAATTGAGATTTTTAACTACTTTTTCTTTATAATCGTAGACATCTATTTTTAATTACAAACAAATTCATGACAACATAATATACGCACATATATTGTACTATCATGTTTATTGATCGTAAACACAAAATAATTAAATAAAAAAAGGAAAAAATAAAACCGAACGAAAAGCAAACGTAAAATCGTTCAATCACACACACCCGTTGCGGTGTGTTAATGCAATGAAATTAGTCTGAAACGTAAAACACATAAAAAATAACTAAGCCGATCTAGAGTTGCGACGAACATGTCAAACGAGAATAAATACACGCCTTGCGACGGACATGTCAAAAGAGAAAAAAATAGACAAATAAACGTTGAACCCTACTCGCGTGTTGCGGCGCGTTAACTCACAAAATTTAAAATGAAACGTAAAACAAAAAACTTGCGAAAGATGAAAGTATGGGAGTCCAACGTTAAAAGTATATTGATGACCAAATAATTTTGTTTTTTGATATGTGGGTTTCTTATGGAATTTCCAATGTAAATTTAGAAAAATTACTAATATCATCTTTGTAACTAGCCATTAATGAAATTTTGATGTCTATTTTCATTCATAATATTAATTTAGTGATGATTTTGTTATGTAAAATCGCATACATTAATTAATTAATACTAATAGGGTGCCCGCGCGATGCGGCGGGGACTTTGTATTGCGACGCTCGTTTCTAGTAATTTTCTTATTTGTATAATATTTATTATAGCATCATTGTGGGCAACGTTACACATGTCTAGTAACCAATTAGTATTTAGCAACTAATTTTATTAAATATTTTAAAAGACCATTGATGCACAATAAAGCAACGCATAAATAAAAAATATAAGTCTTAAATATAAAAGATCAATAAAGTAAAACATAAATAAGGAAAAATAAGTGTTTATTATAAAATTTATTAAAAATGAGCAGGTTATCAAGATACCTTAGAATGTTGATTAAGACAAACATAATCTTAAATATGCTTCAAATTGGTATTAAGAAACTAATACAAAAGTTTATTATATTTATTTTTTTTATTTTTGTTAAAGTTTTGGGGCTATTAACATCAATCAATGAGGTATTGTTTCCACAATGCATGTAATTAGATAGTTCTTTAGTTACCTTTATCATATTTGACCCTTTTTTGAAGTTAAACAACAGTGTCAGCATTACTTAAAGTATTTAAGGAGTGAATTACTTGGTATTTTGATTAATCTAAAGTATTTAAGGAGTGAATTACTTAGTATTTTGAATCAAGCATGAGCACCCTAATTTAAATGATTAGAATTTTTTGTTTGAAAGTAAAAAAATAAAATAAAATAAAATGGTTGAAAGTTTCATGTTTGTACTAGCTAGTTTTTATTAACGCTCCGCTTGCGGTATGCGCATATAACGTATACATGTGTGGGCCATCGGGGGGCAAAAGTGAAAGTGCACTAATTTTAACATTATTTTACTAATTTCGTGAAAATAACGTAAAAACGGGGGATGGTTAATCATGCATCATGTGGTGGCGTTGATAGCCAAAGGAAAATGGGGTACATGCACTAATCGGCCTTTGCGGAGTGTTATGTGCCTTATGTCCAATGCTTGATGCAAAACTACTATTGAGTCGAGGGTCTCACCGGAAGCAGCCTCTCTATTCCTACAGGGTAGGGGTAAGGTTGTCTACAACTTACCCTCCTCATACCCTACCTTAGCTTTGCTATTGGTAGGATTTACTGAGTATGATGATGACTGGCTACTTTTTTATTAGCAAATGGTAATAAAAATAGGGTGTGCATATTTGCACACTAATGTGCCTATATGCACACCAAACCCTAGTTCAAACTGTCTTTACCTACGCATCGTATAGCTCTATACGCAACGTATAGGGGTACCTCTATACGCTGCGTATAGAGCTATACGATGCATATAGTTTGCATGTGTTTCAGAGCCCGATCAGCAATCATTGCACAGAAAACAAGGGTTTATATACGCTGCGTATAGAGCTATACGCAGCGTATATAAACCATCAGACTTTTTGGGTCATTTTGATGGGCTTGAAGCATCATTTTTTCACAAAGTTTATATACGCGGCGTATAGAGCTATACGCAGCGTATATAACTTTTCATAACTTCAGGCTCTGATTCCATCAACGGCCTGAATCGCCTAAACATTTTATTCAACTGAACATGTGATCGAAAGTTGATACCCTCTTCAAACTTCAATACAATCTCTGTAGCCAAATTTTCCCGCCTTTTCCTATCGATCTCTGATTCTTCCTCAACCTCAAGTTCCGGTTCAGGTTCAGCCCGTTTTTGTTTTTTACTTGATCGGCGTTTTCGTTTTGTGGGTTTTCCGGTTCGTATTCCACTACCTGTTGTTGTTCTTCCACTGCCCCGTTTTGATCATCGACTTGCAACGCTTGGTCTTCGGTATGGTTTTGAATAATCCTATATGTCCAATACGAATCATTAACATCATCAAAGTCAAAGTCAAAGTCAAACTCTTCAGGATCGTTTTCATTCGACGGTTTTGTCTTCGTATCATTGTCGGGCTGTTCGACAGTCGAAGGTTTCTTTAAAAATTTAGTAAAAACCGCTGCTCTTCATTCGTAAAAGAAGGGGGTGATCGTCTGAAAAAACAGTGATCTTTCATGGGATCTTGAGCAGTTAAATGCAGTTGTAACAGCATATTGGTGTGTGTCGGGTGTGATATATTTTAATTACTATTTTAAGCCCTTTTTAACACATTAGTCAAGTTTTAAATTTATAAAACACGATATTCTACTAACACTAAACACACACATGAGCAAGTGCACCCATCGTGAGCGTAGTATAGCGTTGGTAAGATACCGAGGTCGTCCAAGGACACAAGAGCTTTTAGTACCGGTTTATCCTCAACGTCTAATCAAATCAAAAGTTTTAGAAAAGGTTTTTAAACATGAAAAATAAAAACTAAAATGCTGAAAAATAAAAATAAAAACAGATAGACAAGATGAATCACTTGGATCTGACTCGCCTTTAATGTAACCTTTGATGATTTCCGCACTTTTGCACTTTTTAAGAGATTATCTTGGTTATAGTAGTAGGCCCCTCTTTTGAAGGTGACGTTACCCTCAACCCAGTGGTTTGAGTCAGCAAGGATACAATCCCAAAGGGTCTGAATATTGAAAGATAATTAATTAAGTTATTAATGCGTAATGTGGTAGGCCCCTCTTTTGAAGGCGACGTTACCCTCGGCTAAGTGGTTTGAGTCAGCAGGGATACAATCCCAAGTAGCCGAGTTAATGTATTAATAGTAGTTTACATATGAGGAGATCAAGCCATTCGCACCCACCCCCGCCATCCAATACCAGTGGGTATTGAAGGAGGTCCTAGTAAGCTTAACCCAGGTCCTTGCAGGATCTATACACTGAACAAGGCAAGAACCTTACCAAACCATTCCCTTAACCCCCGACCAGGTAGCCAACATATCTCTATATAGACCGTAGAGATATGAATGATGAAAATCTTTTATTTTATATAGACAGTAAAATAACGCCAAGACACCACGGACAAATGATAAGGAAGTTTCACCTTCAACATAAGAAACTAGTTATTAAAGTCATTAATACAAAACCAAATAAAAAGTGTGAAAAGATTAAAAATCAAAAGTATTACATTAAATGCTTGTCTTCACCAAGTGATGTAAGAGACTTAGGCAAACATGGCCTTCGATTGTCAAGAACTCTTACTATCAATCTTGGATCCCGAGACTACTACACACAATCTAAGGTGGATGATGGATGATGGTGGTGGATATGGGTGTTGTAGTGGTGGTGGAGTGGTGTTGAAGTGGGAGAGAGGTGGTTTGCCAAGGGATGCCTTTGAAGTGAACCAAGCACCCCTATTTATAGCCTGCACAGAAGCCCGTACACGGCCCCGTGTCCACTGGACACGGCCCCGTGGCCATCCTCTTTCCCTTTCTTCATTAATTACAATTTGTCTGCATTAGCTCCACACGCACCCGTGTGTCACACCCTGACTTTTGCGGAAACGTGATTTGATGTGACTTGCTTAATATCATTGCATTCAACCATAACAAACAACTATATGATAAAACCAAGATGTTCATCCATAAACTAAGTTTCAAAACATTACAACTGTCATTGTTTAGCATCAAACGAAGACTTTAAGTTTAGATCACAAGACCACCAAAGCTTAAAGTTCCATATTGGAACAAAAGACACAACCAAACTAGGTTTTAAGCCATGTATCTTATCCAAGATAAAATACATAACCCAAACCCTTCGACTTCGGATGACACCTTTTATTAGAGACATGACTTGTAAACTCCAACGTCCGCCAGATCCGAGCTTAATTTCCTGAAATACATGTAGTTTGAAAACATCCACAAAAGTTGAGCGAGTTCATGTGTTTTGTATGTGTGCACAAGTATCCTTGAAAACATTTGTAAGTATGTATGTATGTATTTGTAAACTGGTATGAAGCAACAAGGAAAACAGATCAATTAATGTGTAGCTAATACATTAATATAAGTGACATGGTATAGGAAGCACACAACCCTTTAAGCGTATTTCGTACCGGCCCCTCCGGCGGAACAACATAGTCACCACATGCGGCCAACTCGCAGGCCCATAGGTGGGGCTCGCAACACCCAATAGATCTATCACTCATGCCCCTCGGTCCTTATACAAGGATTAATGGTCTTAAGTCAATCGCCTATCCATTCACATTATCTAGCAGTACATTCCTTAGCTAATCATACCATTTGTAATTGTTTGTAAACAGTATGTAACATGTACTTCACCCCCGAAGTTATAAAACTAAAAACAGTTAAAAGAAAAAGGGGGAACATGAACTCACAGTTTTGCGATCCTCATATCCAATGTAACTCAAAGCTTCCTCTAGAACGCACGACTACCTACATGCGTACTACGGTCCATTAGACGGGTAGGTCGTGCCTTAACCTTGGTCTTAATTAGTGTCTTGAGTTACGTTAGTTTGTGTCATCAATGTTATTCCAAGTATATAATTATTTGTCAAAATAATAAATATTTTAACTTAAATTATATTTATTACATTTTGGAATATTAGTTAAAATAATGTATTTTAACTTGACACGCTTATGTATTGTATATGTATATCCTTCCCAAGGATGGGTGTATTTGTATTCGTATTCTTATACTTGTATATCCTTGCCATGTATTGGCATCGTATTCCGGAGTGTATTTATACGTACAAGAATACGTATCCTTTTTGTGTTTATTAAGTATTCTTACACTTAACTTTTCCGGAATATTATTTTTAATAAAAATTCATCAATATATATTTTCAAAATACACATTTTAAGGAATATTATTTAGAAAAATTATTTATAAGTTTTCCTTTGGCAAAAATATTTGTATTTCCATATAAGTCCCAAAAATAATATATTTTCAAGTCTAACTTGAAAATATATGTGAACTTATTTTTCTTCCACAAATAATAGATTTCAACTTTATTTAAGAGAATACATTTTCTCCCAAAAATAATGTATTTGATGTTTGTTTGAGAAAATATATATTTTCTATTTAAGAAAATATATATTTTATTTCAAAAATAATATATCTTCTAATAATCCCAAGAAGAATATATATTTTTACTTGCCCAAAGATAATACATTTCCTTTTTGTCAAAAATATGAAATATTTTGTAGTAATTCATGAAAATCCCATTTTCATTCCCTTGATGTCCAAAATATTATTTACCAAAATATACACATGAATAATATTTCTGGAATATTTTGTGAGTTATATTCCTTTGTTTGGTTTTACCGGTATTTTGGGTATTCTTTGTATATTTATTCCTTGGAATTTTGGTAATGTTTTTGGATTGTAATTTCTTGGTATTTTGATGAGTTATATTATTTTAAATCCTAAAATAATATAACTAATACACATAATGTACAAATAATCACACACGTGGTGCCTTCTAAATATATATTTCCTAAATACATATTTAGTCACTTTTATTTGTAAAAACCAACCTCCAATATTTTTAATTTTTGTAACAAAAATTATGGCAAAGTTTATGTAGAAGTTTATGGTTTGAAATACACTTGTAAATATTTGTTTAGAAGTATTTTTCTAAGTGTTTAATTTTTAGAAAAAAAATTTGCCATAGTTTCCCCTAAAAATGGAGGTTTCCGTGCTTTCAAGCATATCATTTTCTTTTGTAAAAATCAACACAATCAATCATCATTCAACAATAAACAACGTACACTTTCCAACTTTGCCAAAAACAAGCATAATCTACTACTTCATGAACTTGAATATTTGTAAAAATTTGTAGTAACTTACTAGGGTATTTAGTAAGTCTTGTTACCTTCCAAAGTATGGTTGATTCTTTAAAAACTTCATTTTTAAAGAAGATAGATCTTTACAACTTGTATTTATATTTTCTAAAAATGTTTCTTCATGGATCTTTCTTGTTACACATGAGTTTCTACACTTGTTTAACCACCAAAAATAAGGTTTATTTGTGTAAGAACCAAGATTAAATAAAACTTATATTTTTAACTTGGTTCCTTGAAAAATCATCCATGAAATCTCTAGATCTACATGATTAACAACTCACTTAATTCATCATTTTACAAGAAATCAATGTATTTCATTCAAGTTCATGCTTTTCATGAGGATGATTTATTAATCTCTAACATTTTCATCCTCTCATCTTGCTAGATTATGTTTTTAATCATGATCTAGCAATATCATATGATGATTTACATCATTTTCATAAGTAATCAATCATCAAGTATCACAACAACATTAAACAACATGATTTCTTTAAGATTTCTTATAATTTTAAGCTTGTGTTCATGCTTCATCTTCTCATTTCTTAATGTTCTTCGTTATTAACATTATGAATCTTCTTTTAACCACTTACAATAGAAGTAAAATGGGAAGATCAAGGTTCTTACTACTAGCTCAAGGCTAGGGATGATCAAGAGAAGAAATGAAGTGGATAAAAACACTAGAGAGAGGTCCTTCAACTTTTAAGAGCACCAAGCTTCCTTATATGTCTTCTTACACCCTTGTATATGTATGGATTTATTGGAAAGTGAAAGATGAAGATGATGTTGGTGTGGGGGTTCTTGGCCGTAGCTTATGGGGAAGGAAGGAGGAGTGTGTAATGTTGGTGATGATGAAGGTTATGAGAGTTAAGTCTATTGATTATACTTATAAGCTTTCCAACACTTGAAGATCTATTGTATAATGTGCTTAATAAAGAGAATACAAGATCTAATATAATATATAAATAAAATCTTGGAGTGGGGCCCTTGTTGGCCTATCATAGGTGGGGGGGTGGGTAGTAGACTAGGTTTTAACTATGTAGTTAGATTGTAGTTGAAATGTAAGTATATGGTTAGGTGTTTAGTTATTAGGTATTTATATAGTGTGTTATGATGTTCGGGGACCATAACTAGCTTGGTAATGTTAAAACAGTGCTTCTAATGAAAATTTGGTGTTTCGGGTAATGTCCGGTTGTTCGGTTGGTTACCGATTTGTTAAGGTCCTAAACTACGCAGTTTAGTGTGCTTTATGTACCTTTTTGTGACAGTTTTGATTCCCGACACTTAGGAAAGTATTCAGGACTATTTAAGCGTATATCTGCATGATATAAATGTGTTTAAATGTTGAATTTGCTGATTTTCTGCAGAATTCTGTAGTTTATGTGAGTTTTAGGCACTTTCCGGCACTTAAACTATCACTAGGAAGGCAGTTTTGTGATCCTTACTTTCCTACCCACTATACTAGTGTAATACTTGATTTCTGGCTCATTCTGTGTCTCAATACAATGTCTGTCTATCTACTGAACTCTGTCAGCATTTTTCTAATTTGTCTGGTAACTGTGCTAACTGTGTTTCGTGCATCATTTGAGTGAATAAAGTTCTCATGCAATAATGACATGACATTAAGCAATATATGATGCACATGTATGTATATGGTAATAATCAGAAGCAATTCAAGTAATTAATTGTAATTTAGCACAGTCATTAAGCACTAATCATTATTTAATAATTGTACGGGTGTACGCAAATTTGACAGTTGTCACATTCTCCCCCTGTTAAGAAAATTTCGTCCTCAAAATTTAAACTACATTAACTCCTTAGGGTTACGTTATGCGTGTATGGATATATATAACACCAAGTTGAATAACAACGAAACCAAATCAAAACTTATTCGAATCAGGTGAACCCAAGGACTTATTACAACAGTACGAACCCAACGGTAAAAAGGTATGTGATTCAAGATTTGATGTCAAAAGATACAAGATGTATAGATGTATAGTCTAGTTTAATCTAGTTAACAGGGGTGCAACAAAGGAGTTTCGACCAATAGAATTTCAAACAATCGGTCACAATATGCAAATGAGTTTTCAGAAACAATAGCATCCGCTATATGAACTCAAAATCAATAACTCGAATATGATAGTAACATGAAAATGATCTGTCAACTTTCGAATAAATAAATGGTTAAAATTAGTGTTTTGACATTATTGAATCGCGAGAATACACCGAAAGGAAATTCAATCGAAAATGGTGTATTGTTGTCTCAATACGTAGTTGCATTAAGAATGTTTAAATGACAGGTCAAACAAAAGTATGTGTAGTTTTGAGTGAAACGGTTGACCATGATTAGCACAAGCTACAAGTTGTACCGACACCACAATGTGTCGTAATGACATAATTCAATAATAGCGGTGATCGAACAAGTTCACCGTGTTTGAAATCAAATGAAAGTGTAATGAAGCAATCCTGAAAATTTGATTTAAACGGCATAGTAGGATTTTTCAATTGAATATAGAACATCAAAGAGCTACTGTTTTTGATCGAAGATGAAAAGCAATAAGTACCGCAAGGTATTTGATCGATAATGAAAGAACCGTTAGGAGGTACACTGGGATGTAAAATGAATTTATGTACCATTGTCTTAACACACGATTGTGTTAGGACTGCTTCAATCATGATAAAACAAAGTGGATTTAGAGCTAGTCAATAAATAAATAATTAAATCCATGTATGAAATGCATAACCGTGATTAGCGCAAGCTTCAATTTAGTGAAAACACCACTACAAGGTGTCGAAACCAACAAACGATTTAATGGAGCCGTAGACCTAACAAGTCTACTACGACTCGGAACAAATGAAACGCTTGCAAGAATGAATTTGAATATGACGCTCTTAATACATCATATGGTGTCTTGAATTGAATATGCGAAAAGCAATTGAACTTGATTTTAGCGCAGTCTGACAATAAACGTAGGTATCGACAAGGGGATTTCGGCATGGTTACAAAGATAAATCATGTATGTAACTTGAAAGAAAAGAAGTTTCAGGAAGGTTTTGTTGACTCAATATCAAGGAGTTGATATTTACAATAAAGCAGAACATCCGAGTCACAAGGCAATAATCGGATATAGTGAAATAATATTTTTAACTTTGATGAAAACAATCATTAGAAGGGAAACCACATGTGTAACAAACGATTGCATGTGTACCGTATGTGTTGGTGCATTACGTCTGTCGACTTCGTCTTGTATCGAGTCTTGTACTAGAATTGTTAGATCAGGGTACGTTGTACGAGAAAACTAGGGTTTGTGTGTGATTAGTTAATTTCGCACGAAATTACATCTAGCTAATTTCGTACGAAATAGCAATCTGCTATTTCGCACGAAATAGCCATTGCCAATTCCATGCGAAATTACTTCTTCTATAAATACCCTAGATGCGAAATCATTTGTAACGATCATGTTTCCGGTACTGAAGTGCTGCCAACGTGTCTACTGATCTGTAAACGTGTTAAATTGATAATACAAGACAATTAAGTGTGAATCAAGCTGTTATAAAGTCTAATCAATGAATTCCATCTCTGATTAGACCGAGAACTCTTCTGATAGACTCGTTTGGGTCACAGAACGATCCTACAAGTGATATCAGAGCTCAGGAGGAAGAGTTCTTACCAATTCAGCTTAAAAAATCTGATTTCTACACCTTCTTTTCAAAATTCACAAGTTTTTAAGGTCAAAATGACTTGAATTTCGCTTATAATAAGCGAAACAATGTTTTAACGAATCCTTGAAAGAATTGGACCTTAATTCGATCTAAAATTGGTAAAATTTGTAATTTCGCTTGAAAAACAGATCGGTCATGATGATGTCAGCAGTATTTCGCACGAAATAGGCAATTGATTTCGCTTGAAATTGCTATTTCGCTTGAAAGATACATTTGATTTCACACGAAATTACCTTATTTCGCTTGAAATAGGCTATTTCGCACCAAGTTGTTATTTCGCGTGACTGATTTTGCACGAAATTAGGGTATTTCGTTTGAGTTGGTGCTATTCCGTTTGAAACCGGTATTTTGTGTGAAATTATATTTCGTTTGAAGTGGTTATTTCGCTCCAAAGCTTGATTTCGTTTGAAACACTATTTCGCACCAAACTAATTTCGTTTTAGTGAGTCATTTCGTGTGAATTAACATATTGTTTGAATTTTGTGAATTTGTGAAACAGATTTTCGAAACATGGAAGAGGAATTTTACAATGCGTTTGCTACACCAGTTGCTCCAGTCACGGCAGCTGAAACTCTGTACAGTGAAAATGAGACAGGAACTTATCAAAAGCCGCCAAAGCTTATGTACATTGAAGATTTTAGAGGATGGCAAAATCGGTTTGAAAACTGGGTGCAAGCTTATAAGTTTGACGCATGGTGTTCATTAGAGAAAAATTACGAAAAACCGAAAAATGAACGTGGGATTGAAAAGGCTTTCTGTGATTATTCAGATGTTGAAAAATTGAAATATACAAGTGAAAAAATGATGATCAGTATTCTTCAACAAGCAGTTAAAGAAGATATCTTTTTTTTACTTCAACATGAGGGTACTGCAAGATCAATTTGGACTGCATTGATTCAAAAGTTTAAAGAAGTGCAGATATGATCAAGAACAAAAGGGCTTTACTGAAGAAATCATTTGATATGTTTGTAGCCTTAGAAGGTGAAACAACAAAAAAGACCATTGATAGATATTGTCATTTGGTTTTGGAAATGGGAAGATTGGAAATAAAGAAAGACGACGATGAATGGGTTGATAAACTAGCTGATGCATTACCACAGCAGAAATGGGGAAATTATTTGTTGATCCTAAAACACATGAGAAAATCTGAAAATATGAATCTGGCACAGTTTATTCAGAAGATTGAAGAGCATGAGTTGGACATCCAGAAAACTGCTATCATGTCTAATCCAAATGCTCAACAAGATGTGAGTTTATACTACAGAGGAAACAAATTTGAAGTTACTCCAAGCCCAAAGATTCAAACTGGTTTCAGTGCTGATAGTTCTTCTGGAACAAAGGGAAGTACTGTGACTCAAAGTGGTGGATCTTCGTCTTCATATTCAAGCTTTGATCCAAATTTTACAACACCAAGTCCTCAACAAAAGAATTCTACAAATCTGCAGTGCAATGTTACCTTGAACATTCAAAATGGTCAAAATTTTTCTCCGGAAATAGCTAAGCAACACATGGCATCACTCGTTGCTATGTTGGAATCATATGAAAGTTTGATTGCTGGCAGAATTGGCAATCCGATGCTTACCAAAGAGGATTATGACCAAATTGATGCAGAGGAACTTGAGTTGATGGACATCAAGTGGTGTCTAGCTAGTTCAGTTAGAAGAGCAGAAAAATTTACACAAGTCACCGGAAGAGATGATTTTTGAGAAATGAGTGCATCTCCAATTGGGTTTGACAAATCAAAGGTCACTTGTTTTCGTTGCAAAGAAAAAAGGTCATTTTAAGCGTGAGTGCAAAAATAAAGAAGCAAATGGAAGACAAGATCAGTCTGGAAAAAACAATTATTATCAAAAATCAATTTTTCATCAGATTGCTCAACAACCACAAACTGCACATGCACGTACCATTGAAGAGAAAAGAGCTTGTTATGGTATAATTGACCAAGATGATGAAAAGGTTGCAGAGGGATTTAGCTGGGATAAATATATTCCACCGGGTTCAGGACTTGTTGCTAGAATCTTAGAAGAACAAGGAGTCAAAAGAACAAAGATCTTTAGATCATCAGAAAGTGATGATGATACTGATGACGAGGAAGAGTATATTAATAATGCAAGAAAAAGTTTAGACTCATTTAGTTTTAATTTGTTTTTTGCAGATAAGATCGAGATGTTGAATGAGAAGAGGGTTGTTAGATTGAAAAGAGAGTTAGAGAAAAGAAGGATTGCTGAAGAAAAGGCAAAGTTGGAAGCTGAAAAAGCAAAAGCTGACGAAAATTCAACAGAAAAAGTCGAAGATGAAGAATGTGAGATAAAAATAGAATGTGATGAAGAAACAGATGTGGTTGAAATGATAGTTGAGAAAGTGGTAGAGAAAATTGTTGAGGTCGAAAAAATAGTCGAAGTTGAAAAAATTGTTGAAGTTGAGAAGGTTGTCGAGGTTGAAAAGATAGTTGAGGTCATTAAACCTTGTCAGAAATGTTTAGAATCTTGCAAAGATTGTGATGAGAAGGATAAGAAGATCGTTGAATTAGAAAAGCTGAAAGAGAATTTGTTGTCTGATGTGAAGTATGTGAAGGAATCTTATGACGTGCTGAACAGAACAGTAAATGGTCTGAAAAAGACAAATTCAGAAATTGAGGTTGCTATGACAAAGATAAGTTCTACATTAATGTCAAAGCAGAAGGTCATCAATGAGTATATTGAAGACTGTGCAAAGCTAAAGCAGGATTTGGAACTCGAAAAGATTGAGAGTGAAAGAATCAAAAGATTGTTGTTGAGTTATACAACTTGTGATTATTTGATTGATCAAGTTTATCCTACTGTTGCAGGTCTTGAAGCTTTTCAAGAACAAAAGAAAGAAGAAACTGATGCTGGTAAGAAACAAAATGCTAAGTATAATAAGTGCCCGCCTCCGATCTATGAAAGTTATTCTCCCAGAAAGCCAAATGAGGAACAATTAAAAAATGCTCTCAACATCAAGTTAAAGTATGAAATCATTGATGAGTTACCAGACAATATTGATGTCACATTCACAGCGTCTGACACTGATCATGATTCTGAGTTGTTAAAGAAAGTGGTCGATCAGGTGTTGGATATGGATGAAGAGTCAAAGTCGGAGTCAAAATCTGAAAGTTCGAGTTCGTCAGAAAAGAGTCCGAGTTCACCAATTAAACGGGTTTATAATAAAGAATTCATGTTATCAAAATCTAATTTGAATGATGGATCAGTCAAAGTGGCATATACTTTGAATGATTCAGACAAATTATATTCTGATGAGGAATTTCCAATAAGAAGTGTTAAATCTGAAATGATCAAACAGGTTTTCAAATTGACAGAAATTAATATTTCTAAAATAAAAGATTTAAATCTTCATGAAAAACCTAAAAAGTACACTTCAAGAGTTCAACAGAGATTGAACAAAAAGAAAAAGGGTTACAGTTCTGGTTCAGGTTATCGAAAGAAACCAAACCATAACGGTAATTTCAAAAAGAAAGGTCTTGGTTTTAATTCATCAGAAAATTATAAAAATGAGAAAAATTATAAACCCAAAACAAAATTTGTTGCAGGAGGAAGTTCAGAAGAAGAATAGAAGAAACATTTCTGGAAACAATCAAACCAAGAGTTTCTTGCTGAGAAGAAAAAGAATGTGATGATGAAAACTGAGCAAAGAGTTGAGAGAAGAACATGTTTCAAATGTCACAAGATTGGACACATTGCTTGGAACTGCCAACAGTCCAACAATACAAAACAGGGAGTTTCTTCTAACTCTGAAATGATTAAGAAACATGTTGATAAAAAGAAACAATCAGTTGAGAAAACTAATATGTTTGAAAATTCGATTTACAAAAATGGTGAAAGTTCAAAACATTTTTACAAAAGAAAAGTCGATTTGAACAAACAGAGATGGATTGTAAAATCTGAGAGTAGTTTTGACAATGAATCTGATTCCATAAAATCAGAAGAGTCATCTGTTGAGAAAAAGAATGAGAATTCCGTTCCTGAGTTGAACGATGAAAATTTTCCGCCATTGCGGGCAGAAAATTTGAAATCAAAAGGTAGGTTTGAGATTTCAGGTCAATTCTTTGTTGGTAAGAAGGAATTTGATGCTGAAAAGGTGTTTAATGAAAATGTCAAACATATCTTTGGAAAGATGGTAGATAGGGAGGTTAAAGGTGCCAAAGAACTTTACAGATCAAAAGGAGGTTGGGATAGAGTTGAATCAAAATCACCCAAGGCTGGTCAGGCTTGGGTGACTGCATTTTCAAACTAAAATTCTGACTTGCCGGAGCTTCCAAGTTGGTAATTGTGGAGCAGGAATCGGCATCATTCTTGAAAATGATTGATTGGTAAACCTACAAGTGGTAGTTTTCTTGAAATTGTTATATTTCGAATTTTACAAGTGGTTTTGGTTGATAAGTGAACCTAAAAGTGGTTGAAGAAGGTTTTCATTTACAATTGGTTGATCAAGGTCATTAAGTTGAACTTGATTTAACTTTCATATAAATTGTTTAGAAAACAAAGTGATGATAACCCCGATCTTACAAGTGATAAAATCAACAAAACTTATTTTCCGGAAAAACCATTTTTGATTAAAACAAGCTTAAGTGTTTTGAAATCATAATGGGAAAATAGTTTGTTGAAAGGGGGAGTTATGATTGTTTATGCCGAGTGAATGGCGATTTGAAGCGATTTAATATCAGTTGTCACTTTACCTTGTATAGTTTGTTTTCAAATTTTCTTTAAATGGTTTTGAATTTTAGGGGGAGTAAGAAATTTCAGAAAATCCAAAAACATTTGAAAATTTGAAAAAGACAAAAACATGATAAAATGAAAAAGAGTTTTGTTGTAAAAAGAGGAAATGATAGTACATCAGTGGACTATCACAACACGCTAAAAAATTGGAAAGTCAAAATGTGATAAACGGTCTCACTGATGATGTGCCAGTAGGCTGTTACACATTTAGTAAATTGTGTCGAGATATAAACCTAAATTTCAAACTTGCTTATATCGTGGGGAACATCTCTCGGATATATGGGTAACCCCCGAAATCTTGTTTGAAAGGTCCCTCTTTCTGAGATACTAGGTCTTTATACTCAGTGATATCTGGGGTATTATTCCGGGACTTCTGATTTTGCGGAAGCAATGGCCTAGTCCCCGTATAATACTTTTCGCTTGCTTGAAATATAGCATCACCCTCAGTACAAAAAATGATGAAACATTGAAAAATGCTAATCATGTGCTGTTGAAGAAAAGATTCTCTAAAGGGAACACACCAAAAGTCAAAGCCATCATCTCTCTGATTTTGCGGAAGCAATAACCTGAGCTCTCATGGCCCTCGCATTTTAACCCTTTACAGATATCATCTGTGGTATACTCACTTGTAATACTGAATATTGGGATCTGGATACAGGAGTATATTCTGAGGTGGGACACGCGAATAAGTATAAGTCTCTAAAACATTAATCTCGTATCTCGAAACAGTTGAACTTTGTGTGAAAATTTAAGTGGATCAGTATACTGACAATCTAAGTGAATCGTTTAGAATTTAAAATGTTTAAAGCTTAACGGTGCTAGTGATTTGTCTCAAAAACTGATATGATCCTCTTACACGAACTCACAAAAATATTGTCTGTAGATATTTCTTTACTGCATTTCATTCTAAGTTCAAAATTCCAAAAAGATTTTCAGTGCGTTTTAGCATAAATTTTTGAAAATACAAAAATATTTTCGACAACTGATGTTGAAAAGCTGATTTTCAAAATTCCGAGTGCTACACATGATGAACAGGTTTGGGAGAGTGTGTTTGAAAAGTTTTTCCTACATGTGGTCATCAGAAATTAAAATTGTTATATCAATAATTGATGTTTTGAGCTGGATTCATCTAGTAGTAAACAGAGTATAAATTTGTTAAATTTTAAATTTGTGAAATTTATTGTGTGATTAGAATTTTGTGTAGGTTTTAGTGTTGATACCTGAGCAGAGTGTGAGCCAGGTCACGATTCTAGAACTTGTGAAAGCCAGACTACGATCCCAAGCTTTCTTTAAGGGGGAGTCTGTAAATGCTATGAGCCAGAGGTTCATCCTGAATCTGATCAAGAGAATGTGAAGAGATTTAGAGTGAGATAAGAGCCAGGTGGAGATCCTGGAGTCGAATAGAAGAAAGGATGGAGGATGCTTATTCTGTCAGATATTTTAAAGAAAGCTCGAAGACTAATCAAGGCCGAAGATTGTGAAGACTCGACACTTAAGACTCGTCAACATCCGAGGGGGAGTCTGTTGGTGCATTACGTCTGTCGACTTCGTCTTGTATCGAGTCTTGTACTAGAATTATTAGATCAGGGCACGTTATACGAGAAAACTAGGGTTTGTGTGATTAGTTAATTTCGCACGAAATAGCCATTGCCAATTCCATGCGAAATTACTTCTTCTATAAATACCCTAGATGCGAAATCATTTGTAACGATCATGTTTCCGGTACTGAAGTGCTGCCGACGTGTCTACTGATCTGTAAACGTGTTAAATTGATAATACAAGACAATTAAGTGTGAATCAAGCTGTTACAAAGTCTAATCAATGAATTCCGCCTCTGATTAGACCAAGAACTCTTCTGATAGACTCGTTTGGGTCACAGAACGATCCTACAGTATGAAATGACCAAGTACTGAAGCAAATAAGTGTTTGCTCAAATGAAGAAAATTGTCATGATGCAACTACCATTAAGAGGAGTAGGAATGGGAGAATCTACTCATTAGATGCAAAAGTGGGAATTTCAATAAAAGAAATTCGAGTACTTTATTTGTTTGGTTAACTAAAATAGCTTGCATGACAGAGTAATAGTGTTTGCCCATGTTAATAGGCGTGGTCCTTACGTGGTGACCTTTAATGGATCTCACCATAAGTTCCCGAAGGTTTTAAGTGCCTGATTCCTAAACCCTCAAAGTTCTGTATTCTTGGGTGTAACCATTTTGTGTATCGTGTATGAAACACCGTATTAGCGTATATTTAAAACAACTTGCTGACTCACTGTACCTTGGTATACTTTCTTCCTAAATTCACAGCTAATGATACTCGATCAACCTTCAATCTTAGAATAGTAGTGGATCCTTGCAGTTAGTTAAATAGATCATTAAGCCTCAGCGGGGGATACCGGTTCTTAATGGTTGACTTGTTCAGCTCTTGGTAGTCGATACTCATTCGAAAGTTACCATCCTTCTTCTTGGCAAACATAACTGGAGCTCCCCAAGCGAGAAGCTCGGTCTTATAAATCCCTTATCTGACAATTCCTGAAGCTGCATTGACTACTCTTGCATCTCTGCAGGTGCAAGTCGATGAGGTGTCTTAGCTACAGGCGCAATGCCTGGAGCCTAGTCAAAGTGGAACTCGACTTGGCGGTAATCCTGGCAAGTCTTCGGGGAAGACTTCAGAATATTCCCTTACCACAAGGATATCTTTGAGCTTAGGTTCTTCGGCTTCTTTGTCCTCGACATGAGCCAAGAAGGCAATACACCCTTCACGCAAAAATCTCCATGCCTACACAAAATTACTAACCGGTAGATGCGTACCCTGCTTCTCCCCCATGAATCACGATCATCTCTCCATTCTCCAATGGGATACGGATAATCTTCTCATGACATACGATCTCAGCTCGGTTACTTGACAACTAATCCATTCCAACTACGACGTCGAAGCTTTCCAGCTTAACTGACAGAAGTTCTGACGAAACCTCACGCTCTCCAAGCTCTATCACATGGCTTCTAATTACTTCGTTGGCTTCTACTAGCCTCCCATTAGCTAGTTTTATCGAGTATAGGATATCTAACTTATTTTCTACTAAACCAAGTATACCCTTAAACTCTAGAGGTACGAAGCTATAGTCATTAGTCGTTACTAGTATCAAACAACACCGATGCAAAGTATAGGTTGATAGGGAACGTACCAGTAACCATGTCTGGATTCTGGCATGCTTCACGAGCTCCAACGTTGAATGCTCCTTTACGGTCTTGGTTAGTCTCCCTTGGGCAATCTTTCCTAAAGTGACCCACGCCGCCGCAGTTAAAACACCCTGGACCTCCCTTTCCACGTCCCGTCCTGTCCCATGCCAACACATCTCCTTGCAGTGCCCCACTTTGCCACAGTTGTCACACTTTCCATTTTTACATCGCCCGGTATGATGACGCTGACACTTGTCGCACTTAGGTAGTTTACCCATGTACTATTTTCCCTTTTTGGCCTTGTTGTTATTATCCACCTGGGTACCCTTCTTGAATGTAGGATCGTGTTCGAACCGAGATGAGTCGATCAGAGGTGTTCTACTCAAAATTGTAACACCTCGAAAATTCACGTCCTATAATGTATTGACACGTGTCATAAGTTTGAACGTGTGAAAGAATGTTCTAAAAGGACTAAAGTTGACAAACATGGAAAGTATGTGAATATAAGGGTTCAAATTGTAAACAAGGGATAAATATACTTTACAATAACCCTACAAGATGCTCATACCTTCAAACGAATAATTCATGGATCATACGAAGCTAAATATGAAAGAAAGTGAGAGATTACAAACTACAGGGGTTAAATGTGTCAACATGTTTAAAGTATACCTCTGAGTGACCTTTTAGCAAACCCGAAGCTTTGTAACGGTTAATTATGCTCACTAGAATGCACGATATAAATTTCATAAAGTTTCGTTATCGTATGAGAAAGTTATGATCAAATTCATATACAAGGGGTTAAAAATGTCAACGATGAAGTTTATGACTTTTCGGGTGACAATAAAGTTAACCGAGGACTTAACAAAGTGGGTATAAGTCTTGAAGCCCTTATAAGTCAAATTGGAGGGTTCAAAATGCAAGAAATAAAGTCGAAACAAAGTTTTTATGGGCCAAGGACCAAAGCGTAAAAATCAAAAATTTTAGATTTGATCAGAAGGGGCGTCGCGCCACGCGAGGACCCTGGGGGGGGCTACGCGTGCCGCGAGGGGCCATCTGATCCGAGAACTTTGGGCTAGTGTCTGCCAATTCCATTCTAACCGACTTAAAACGATTTTCCACATCTTGGACGACCCCTAAACAACCCCTAGGCCCTTAGGGACATCTGTGGATGATCCATGGCCATTGTTAGGCTTGTGTGTCAATGATCTATGAGATTTTGAACACTATATAAAGGCTTCATGTTGCAACCATTGATCACACCTCATTTCTGCATTTCTGGAGCTTCCTGGAGCTTAAGAGCAGACCCAAGTCTTTCCTAATCGTGCATAGGACTTCAGTAAGTATGCTTAACCTTTCTTAGTTAAGTTTTTGCTTAGTTTTAGCTTAAAAGTCAAACCGTCGTAATTAACGGTTGACTTAGCGATTAGTCATTGATGGTCCAGTGATTAGTCGAATTTAAAGTAGTTATAAGTTGGTAATTATGTGGGCATTAAACCCTTAAAAGGGCACCCTCTGATTCCCACTCTAACTAGGTCAAATGTCGGGTCAAACTTGTTATTAAAAAGTCAACAGAATGCTTAATTTCCAATTTATGCATAATTAGCAATATAGAACCCATACAACCTGTTTGATCATTAATATAACTTGGTAATTAATGTAAGAACATGTCTAAACATGTTCAACCCGAAAATTTTCAGTAGAGACCCGGTTCGGAACCGAAAGTCGCATAATTTGACTTTTGCTTTGACTTTCAGTTCTGACCCGTTTAAGCATGTTTTAGAAATGCCTTAGAGCTTTAATTGGACTAGGTTACATGCTAGTATAACCCTCTGTGATTATACACCATGGTTCATTAGTTATCCGATTAATATGCATGATTCCGTTAATTGCTCATATGTTGACTATTATGCCCTTTTCACCATAAAACGTGATTTTTGAAAATGTAAAAGAGTAGAAACCTTAATTACTGATTTATAAACTTGCACCCAAAATTTGACATCAGTTTGAGGGGTAGATTGAGAGTTATGCTCATTAGCGTAATTAGAAAGCTTTTTAGTGATTAAACGACATAATTAGCATATAGCCTATTTAAACCCACTTTTTGATATCAAACTCTTTACCCACTGATGTAATATATTATTTTGGGATTTTTGAAGATTTTTAATTAATTTTAGGCTGAGTATAACTTAGAGTTATAGGCTTAATTCGGTAATTGTCGGTTTTGCCCTTTTGGGCTATAAAATGAGTTTTACATATCTTTTTGAGCCCAAACCTTTTGCTACTGATTTCATATGATAAATAAATTATTTTAAACCTTCTGTGATAATAAAAATATCAGCTTTCCATATAGAACCCGGAAACGGCTTCTAATCGCCTTTTTAAGCGTTTTTAACGCATAGTATGTACTAAAACTATTTTAAACATACAAGGGTTGATACCTACTGATATTTTAAGTAATTTATAATATCTTAATAGTAAGCAAAAGTTTTTTTAACTCAGACTTCAGTTTTGAGATTTTCGGCTTATGTGAAATTACCAAAATGCCCCTGCGGTGCATAGTTTGGTTATAATTGATAAATTTCACATATATGCAATACCCTACTGTTATAACATAGTAAATTAAGTATTTTTACTAATGATATCAGACCTGTAACTCAGGTTAATACTTAAACTCTTTTATAACCTTGTAAATGACCAAAATACCCCTACGGGGCATAATTTGAGTTTAAATTCGTTTCGGGCATAATAAAAGATATCTTACTGATGTCACAACATATTTGAGGCATATTAACTTAGGAAACCTGTATATGGCTCTTACGGTTACCCGTTACGCTTCTTGCGCGTTCGGTTCGGTTTATGTAACTAGTTTGCATAAATTAGCCGAAACGGGTCAAACCTTATCGTTTTTATATCAAAATCCAGAATGTGTATAATATACCCATATTAAGCAAGTCTTAAAACTTGTCGGGTCTAAATCACATTCTATCCCGGTCTTCGCTTAATCGTGCGTACGAACCGTATCTTTAAAACTAACCGGTCTAAGTTTAGGCTTAATTAAAGACCCGTTAGGATTCTAATAGGTTATTATAAACCTTCGTTCCAGAATAGGAGGACCAGTAAAAGCTACTTGCATTTGCTGTTTGTGAATTATACTTGCAAAGGTAAATACTTTTAACTTATTTTCCCTTATACGGGCTTCGGGTACGGTATATAAAATACCGCTTGGTCGGGCATTCGACCTTAATCGATTAGTGGTTAAGTATTATCGAGATGACCCGTTTAAATATGTTTTGTTTGCTTAACGCCTTTGGGGGGGGTTAATGACCATGTCCCGGATATCCTTGGCATCATTTTACGAAATGGCCACGACCTAAGCGCGGAGTGTAGGCGTACACTCGTCAGTGCATAAATAAATTATGTGGTGTGTCTATTGATCTTTAACCCGGCACGAACCGGGCTACTGAACGCATAAGGAACATGTAATTCTTTTACAAGTTTATATATTTAAATAATTATCCCAAGTTATAAAAGATATTTGTGCCACGTGCATTCAAATAAATTTTTAACCATTTTTAAAATGAGTCAGTTGATTGTATTTACCAGTGTACTGACGTATTTTCCCAAAAAGATTAAGTGCAGGTACTACGCGAACTAGGCTGGCTACTCCTAGCATCAATAAAGAGTCTCGCAAGCTTAAGATGCCTAAAGTCTGTTGAACTACTGTGTTCCTATTTATTTTTTATCCTTCTGTGGATAAACTTTCGACTGTTTATGATACATGATATTACAATTATATTCAGTTGAAATATATCTTTCAATTGCTTTCGCTGTGCATTTAAATATTGTGTTGTTTGACTCTAACGTTGCCAACCACGTCACGATACTCCCCCACCGGGCCCACCGGTGATACGTGGAAATATCTGGGTGTGACAAAAATGAAAGGCGGAAACAAACATAATGAGTTGAATTCAGCAAGATATCACTTTAAACTGTCTTGTATATTGATTCTGGTACGATTACAGGTCTGAAGACACTTCGACAGAGCTTTGACGGGTGGTCCATGGGACAACCCTTAAGTGTGTTAAAAGACGAGTGAATCCCTCATTTGATCATGTAATTATCTTAAATTAGATAACTACGGTTGCTTGTGTTTCAGGTACATTTAGAGCTTAAAAGTATGGAAATAAAGCTTCGAATAGACACGAATGGATTGTAGATTGAAAGACGGAGAATAAATGAAAAAAATAAAATTTTGGAATTGAAGAATTAAGAAGATAACATGATAGAGGATGAAATTACGAGAACGTAGGCGAAAACGGTGAAGAAAACGGAGTTGAAACGAGAAAGTTATGAAGAAAACAAAAATTGATTGCTGAAGCCTACCGTAACTTACGGTGGTACCGTAACTTACGGTGGTACCGTAATTTACGGTAGACTCTGACAAAAATTGATGCCGTAACTCAGTTTAAATCCACCGTAAACCATTTTAAGCCACCGTAACTTACGGTGGTACCGTAAGTTACGGTGGAGGCCAGCGTGAAACTTGTAACTCCCTCATTTAAGGTTGTTTATGGTGCCTTTTCATGATCTAATCATCCCCATTCGTTTTGTAACTCCTAAGGGGCGAATTTGGGGTGTTCTAAGGTGTTCTTGAGTGGTCTAAACATGAGGACTTTGTTTTTGATTCAAATGAACAAAGGTTTGATTGTGATGATGATTCACCACACTATGAGTTGCTAGGTTTGCTTGGTGATCATCCCGAATGTAAGGTTTACTTGTGACAATTATGTTTTGTTCTTTAATTTCTGGAATAATAGACTGTGCATGTGTTGTTAGTTTATTATGGTGTTTGAATGATTGTTTGTAAATTGTTAATGTGTGTTTGATCATAGTTCTAAACCATACGTTCTTGGTGCCGTTGGCAATCGAGATATCATGGGAGGGATTAGGGTTGGATATATGTTAATTGGTCATCGGGTAACAACCTCGTGTTCTAGGAATCCGAGTACTTAGTTCCCTTTCATCACAAATAATTGATCTTGCATGAGCTATGTCTATGTAGTTCTTTCCAGTTGAACATAAACCTTGATTGTCACTTAAAACCTGAAACTCGGGATGATCACTACCCTCTTATCCTGTTACAAAACTTAACTTTGATTTGTATTCTAATTTAGTAACTCTAGATAATTAAAACCATTCAACCCAAACATTGAAATTTACATTTCTTGCAATTTAGATTAATCTAGTTAGTTAGACATACATTGAGATAACACATATTCCACAAACTCCCTGTGTTCGATACCCACTTACCGCTAGCTAATTAGTTGTAATTGGATTAAATTTGATTGTGACCACGACATCACGTCAAATTTTGGCGCCGTTGCCGGGGAGTAGTGCGCAACGTGTGTTATCTTGTGTATTAGTTTGAAAAAAAAAATTAAAAAAATTAAAAAAAAAAAACTAAAAAGATTTCTTTTATGTTCATGATTTACACTTGGTAGTTGAGTTGTGTTGTGCAGGATGACAGGGCATTACACAAATTTCAGCTTATTTACGTGTAGATTGTGCGGGGGTCCACGACATCCATGTATTGGTTGCCACGAGGCTCACTATAGGAGGGCACATGGAAAACCGGTGTCTTATGTTTCACAGCTTCCACCTCCATCATACGTTGACGATTATGAATCAGAAATGGAGGATGACTATTATTCATATGGATACGATCGGGATGAGGAAGTTTATTATGAGGCAAGGATGGATGGTCTATGTTTTTGTTGCGGTCGCGATCACACTTATGATTATGATGTGTGCCCGGTGTATTCGGAAAACCCGAAGTATTGGAATAAAAAGATGATGGAAGCGCGCATCTATAGACCGTATCAGGGATATCGACAATATCATCCCGAAGAATATTCTGAGCCCGAGGGTGTTTATGTTTATGAGACCGAGGAGGAAAAAGAGCTTGCTGTATTGGAAGTAACTTTGTCCAAACTCAAGCAATATTTAGCAACACCCAACCTGTCCGATGAAGACCGAATCAGCTGCTTAGTTTCTAAGTGTCATACTTTAAAATTGAAGATAGAGATAGAAGAACACCTCTCACCATTACCTGACGATATTAGAAATTATTCTCACATGAAGGAGGAGGTTGTGGAGGATAATACCACACCAATGAGTCCTTTATCTGATGAAGAGTCACTTGTAGATCAGATGATGTGTGCAGATTATGAGGTAGAGCAGGCTGATGGGATGGATATGTGTACCGAACCTCTTCCCATATCAATGATTCAAATTAACAAGTGTGGGGAAGAGGGTTCGAGGAACAAGATGAGAAGGGTGAAACTACCAGACATTAAGGTATATGTCATGAAGTGGACTAGCAAAGCCCGCAGGAGCAGCTTTAACATGCCAAATATGCTGACAAATCTATGGAGATGGCATGTAAATTTCCGGGCATTTGTTGGAAATGCTGCGAGTAAGTGTGCATTAAGACCACCATAACGCATAGCAGGTATGGTCTGGCTGAAGACCTTTAAACTTAGCGCTCTCGGGAGGCAGCCCGAGGATGTAGAGTATTGTATTTGTGTTTTGTTTTGTTTTGTTTTGCTTTGCTTTGTTTGGTTTTGTTTTGGTGTTGTGTTTGTGTTTTGGCAGGTTATTATGTTTCAATCCTCGCGGATGCAATGAGTCAAGTGTGGGGATGTTTGGCAACATCCCCGTTGAGATATCGGCGAATCCAAGAGATGTTTATGAACCGGTCCGATTACCGCAGCTGCATCACTACCAACACTGCTGATTTACTAATCAGGTTGTGTCTTGTTCTCATTTTGTGCACCTTTGTATATATTCTTGTTTAAGTTTTTGGTTGGGCGATTGGGTGGTGTTTTGATGTGTTTGTTTGATGGGTTGTGAAAGTTGGTGGTGTTTTTAGTTATATATATATAAAAAAATGGAAAGTTGTGGTTTGAGATGATGAGCTTTTGGTTGAGGTTGAAGGGTTTAGCGATCAAGTCTTTCCAAAACCATACATTGGGGTCAATGTATCCCAAGTGTGGGGATGGGGGGAAATTTTGAGGTTTTTAAAATTTTTTTAAATCAAGCAAAACATTGTGAGAATTTGAACACCTTGGATTACACCCGAATGATGCACCGGCAACCCTTGATACCCTTTTATTCTTGGTGAGAGTTGAAGCCACACATGTAAATAAATAATACTTGTCTTTGATGAGAGTGGCAACGGGTGGGGGTGCATTAGAACTTGTGCCTTAATACGGTTTGAGTCCTTAGTTGAATGTGAATGCGAAAAGGATAAGGGCATTTAGGTAGCCTCGTCATTAGTGTGTGCGAGTGTGGGATTTGGAGGGTTGGACCTCATAAGTTATATATATGAGCATGGTTGCGAAAGGGGTGGGGGTTTGGACATTTAGTTGCCAATTTTGTGCCTAAAAGCCTATCATTTGTTACCCCTAGCTACTTACTTAAAAACTTACCCAAATTTGACCCGGTCTTATAGTGTTAGTAGTTGTTATAGTTGTGTTTAGATATGTTTTGTTGAATGTTTCTCTATGCTAAAAAAAAAAAGAAAAACAAAGAGAAAAAAAAAAGCAATGAAAAAAGAAAAAGAAAAAAAGCAACGAAAAAGAAAAAAAAAAGTGATGTGGAGTTGTCTTGTATATAGAAGTTATGTCATGTTTATTGTTTGTTTCATTGTGTAATAAAAAGACCGGGTTAAATTTTCGTTACTTCATATATATTCCATTTCCTACCCATACACCTAGCCACGTTACAGCCTTGAAAGTCCCTTTGATTTGCATTCATGTTTGGCACTTGTTAGGAGAAGGATCGATTTAGGTACAAGCCTATAATTGTGCAACCGCCCGTTAGTCTTTGTGTGTCTAGCTCATATTGCTAGTGCTTACTTGTTACCGAGAGGAGAGACATAGTGAGGGGTGCATTGTTTTGGGTGTTAAAAAGGGGTTAGTAAAAGGATTGCAAGTTTTTGCTTGATTTGTATTGATCACTTGTTGAGAACTTGAATTGATGGGTTGCTTGGGGCAAGCAACGGTTAAGTGTGGGGATGTGACGGGTGGTCCATGGGACAACCCTTAAGTGTGTTAAAAGACGAGTGAATCCCTCATTTGATCATGTAATTATCTTGAATTAGATAACTACGGTTGCTTGTGTTTCAGGTACATTTAGAGCTTAAAAGTATGGAAATAAAGCTTCGAATAGACACGAATGGATTGTAGATTGAAAGACGGAGAATAAATGAAAAAAATAAAATTTTGGAATTGAAGAATTAAGAAGATAACATGATAGAGGATGAAATTACGAGAACGTAGGCGAAAACGGTGAAGAAAACGGAGTTGAAACGAGAAAGTTATGAAGAAAACAAAAATTGATTGCTGAAGCCTACCGTAACTTACGGTGGTACCGTAATTTACGGTAGACTCTGACAAAAATTGATGCCGTAACTCAGTTTAAATCCACCGTAAACCATTTTAAGCCACCGTAACTTACGGTGGTACCGTAAGTTACGGTGGAGGCCAGCGTGAAACTTGTAACTCCCTCATTTAAGGTTGTTTATGGTGCCTTTTCATGATCTAATCATCCCCATTCGTTTTGTAACTCCTAAGGGGCGAATTTGGGGTGTTCTAAGGTATTCTTGAGTGGTCTAAACATGAGGACTTTGTTTTTGATTCAAATGAACAAAGGTTTGATTGTGATGATGATTCACCACACTATGAGTTGCTAGGTTTGCTTGGTGATCATCCCGAATGTAAGGTTTACTTGTGACAATTATGTTTTGTTCTTTAATTTCTGGAATAATAGACTGTGCATGTGTTGTTAGTTTCTTATGGTGTTTGAATGATTGTTTGTAAATTGTTAATGTGTGTTTGATCATAGTTCTAAACCATACGTTCTTGGTGCCGTTGGCAATCGAGATATCATGGGAGGGATTAGGGTTGGATATATGTTAATTGGTCATCGGGTAACAACCTCGCGTTCTAGGAATCCGAGTACTTAGTTCCCTTTCATCACAAATAATTGATCTTGCATGAGCTATGTCTATGTAGTTCTTTCCAGTTGAACATAAACCTTGATTGTCACTTAAAACCTGAAACTCGGGATGATCACTACCCTCTTATCCTGTTACAAAACTTAACTTTGATTTGTATTCTAATTTAGTAACTCTAGATAATTAAAACCATTCAACCCAAACATTGAAATTTACATTTCTTGCAATTTAGATTAATCTAGTTAGTTAGACATACATTGAGATAACACATATTCCACAAACTCCCTGTGTTCGATACCCACTTACCGCTAGCTAATTAGTTGTAATTGGATTAAATTTGATTGTGACCACGACATCACGTCAAGCTTCGTCGCCTATCACCTATTTATAAGCTTCTGATTTCGCTTGAACAGACCTCAAGCGAAACCTCATTCTAAGCGAAATCACATCTAATACACTCAAGCGAAATCACAATGTAATTCCAAGCGAAATCACATGATAACCTTTCAAGCGAAATCACATGTTGCAAGCGAAATCAGCTTTTTACATGATTTCTCGATCTTCGTGCCATGTGTAATGCAAGACTCGATACAAGACGAAGTCGACAGACGTATGCACCAACAGACTCCCCCTCTAATGTTGACGAGTCTTAAGTGTCGAGTCTTCAACGTCTTCAGTCTTTATCAGTCTGAACGTGTAAGCATCCTCAAACTTTATCTCTTCTTTTTCAGCATCAACAGACTCCCCTCGAACAAGCTTATCTACTTGGATGTCTTCAGACTCCCCCTTTCGTTATGCTGGGATCGCAGTCTGGCTTGTTGAAATCACAGAATCCTCAGGTATCGGAACCTGGCTTTGTGCTCTTTCTTCAGATTCAGGATCGAAACCTGGCTACACATGATTTCTCAACCCAGAAATAAATTTCACAAATTTAACATTTTACAAAATTTATATACAAACTCCCTCTCAAATTAATCCAGAATGATTTATCAATGATAGAAACCTCAGATGACCACTTGTACCGAAAAATATTTTTTCAATTAAAAACAATCTCCCCCTCACCACATGCTCATCATGTTTAGCACTTGGGATTTTGAAAATCAACTCTCCAACATCAGTTGTCAAAAATCTTTTTGGATTTTTCAAAATTTATGCTAAAACACACTGAAAATCTTTTATTGGATTTTTTTTTAAATGAAATGAAATGCAGTAAAGAAATATTTACAGACAATATTTTTTGTGAGTTTGTGTAAGAGGATCACATCAGTTTTTGACAAGTCACGAGTACCGTTGAGCTTAGTTACACATTGAGCATTAAACAATTCACTTAGATTGCCGATATACTGATCCACTTAAATTCTCACACAAATTTCAACTGATTCAGGATATGAATTAGGTGTATTAAGGACTTAAACTCATTCATGTGTCCCACCTCTTGAATGTACTCCCGTATCCAGATCCCAGTATTCAGTCTTACAGGTGAGTATACCACAGATGATATCTGTAAGGGGTTAAATGCGAAGAACCGTGAGAGCTCAGGTCAGAACTTCCGTTCAGCAGAGAGATGACGGCTTCGACTTTTGGTGGGTCCCCTTTAGAGGATCTTTTTTACAACAGCACATGATTAGCATTTTTCAATGTTTCATCATTTTTTGTACTGAGGGAAGGCTTTTATTTCAAGCAAGCATAAAGTATTCTCCGGGGACTAGGCCATTGCTTTCGCAAAATCAGAAGTCCCGGGATAATACCCCAGATATCACTGAGTATAAAGACCTAGTATCTCAGAAAGAGGGATCTTTCAAACGAAATTTCAGGGGTTACCTATATATCCAAGTAGTGTTCCCCACGAAATAAGCAAGTTTGAATTTAAGTTTATATCCCGAAAAAGCTTACTAAATGTGTAAAAACCTATCGGCATATCATCAGTGAGACCGTTTAATGCTATTTAAACATTACAATTCTTTAGCATACTGTAACTGCCTGCTGATGTACTATCATTTCCTCTTTTTCACAACATCATTTTTGTATTTTATCATGTTTTTGCGTTTTTCAAATTTTCAAATGTTTTTGGATTTTCTGAAAAAATTCTTACTCCCCCTAAAATTCAAACACACCCGAAATGAGTCGATCAGAGGTGTTCTACTCAAAATGAAAGGCGGAAACAGACATAATGAGTTGAATTCAGCAAGATATCACTTTAAATTGTCTTGTATATTGATTCTGGTACGATTACAGATCTGAAGACACTTCGACAGAGCTTCGCCGTCGGTAAACACCTTCTCTAATTCCGCTCCGAATGAACAGACCTATCACCTATTTATAAGCTTCTGATTTAGCTTGAACAGACCTCAAGCGAAATCTCATTCTAAGCGAAATCACATCAATTACATTCAAGCGAAATCACAATGTAATTCCAAGCGAACTCACATGATAACTGATGTGTGCAAAATGCAACATATAAATTTCATCAATTGTGGCATAAAACTAACCCTTTTTTAGTACTAATGTTGGAAAAAGTATGATTTTGTCTTCCTTTTGTATTTTCAGGATTAAATGAGCTCAAATTAACAAAAGAAGCAAAAAGACATAAAAATCTAACATAAATACAAGAAAAGGAACAAGACGTGACATGCCCGACCCCACGACAGCATCTTCCCAAGCAAAACAAGATAACAGAAGACTGAACACGCCCCGTGCTCAGCCAGCACGGGGGCGTGCCCAAGTGTCAGCAGAAAAGACAAAGTGGTAGAAGCTTCTATTGCCCACCACGGGGCCGTGCTCAGCGGACACGGGGCCGTGGTCAACTATAAGATTCGCACAATCCAGCAAATCTTCATAGTACAAAGATTCTTCTGCACCACGGGGTCTTGCTCAGCGGACACGGGGGCGTGGTCAACTAATAAGACAAGCTGCATTAAATGAAGAAAGAGAAGGATGTGGACACGGGGCCGTTCCCACTGGACACGGGGCCGTGCCCGAGCTTCTGTTCAGCCTATAAATAGAAGTGCTTGGCTCAAGCTCAAACCATCCCTTGGCACACCACCTCTCTCACACTTCACCCACCACCACCATAACACCATCATCCACCACCATCCATTGTCCATCGTAGAGTGTGTGAGTTATCTCGGGATCCAAGATTGGTCGTAAGAGTTCTTGAAAATCAAGGCCATGTTTGCCTAAGTCTCTTACATCACTTGGTGAAGACAAAGTGTCTAGTGTAATACTTTTTATTTTTAATCTTTTCGCACTTTTTACTTGGTTTTGTATTAATGACTTTAATAACTAGTTTCTTATGTTGAAGGTGATCTTTCCTTATCGTTTGTCCGTGGTGTCTTGACATTATTTTACTGTCTATATAAAATAAAAGATTTTCACCATTCATATCTCCACGGTCTATATGGAGGTATGTTGGCTACCTGGTCGGGGGTTAAGGGAACGGTTTGGTAAAGGTCTTGCCATTGTTCAGCGTTTAGAGGTCCTGCAATGGACCTGGGTCAAATTTAGTAGGACCTCCTTCAATACTTAACGGTATTGGATGGCGGGGGTCCAAACTCTTTGATCCCCTCATAAGTTAACTACTATTAATACTATAACCCGGCTATTTAGGACTGTATCCCTGCTGACTCAGACTACTTAGTCGAGGGTAACGTCACCTCCAAAAGAGGGGCCTACCATAATTTGCATTAATAACTTAATTAATTATCTTCCAATAATCCACCCTTTTAGGATTGTATCCTTGCTGACTCAAACTACTGGGGTGAGGGTAACGTCACCTTCAAAAGAGGGGCCTACTACAATAACTAAGATAATCTCTTAAAAAGTGCAAAAGTGCGGAAATAATCAAAGGTTACACTAGATACGAGTCGGAACCAAGTGATTCATCTTGTCTATCTGTTTTAATTTTTATTTTTATTTTCAGCATTTTTAGTTAGTTTTCATTTTTCTTAGTTTAAAACATTTTTTTTAAACTTTTTTATTTGATTAGACGTTGAGGATAAACCGGTACTAAAAGCTCTTGTGTCCTTGGATGACCTCGGTATCTTACCAACACTATACTACGCTCACGATGGGTGCACTTGCCCATATGTGTGTCTAGTGTTAGTAAATATCGTGTTTTATAAATTTAAAACTTGACTAAAAAAGTGTTAAAGGGGCTTAAAATATACACCTAATATATATAACACTCCACACGCATCAATAACCTTACAATCGAAATCAGCCATTTAACTTGTTTTCTCGAACTTCGTACCATGAGCAATGCAAGACTCGATACAAGACGAAGTCGACAGACGCATGCACCAACAGACTCCCCCTAAAATTCAAACACATTTAAAGAAAATTTGAAAACAAACTGTACAAGTAAATTGACAACTGATATCAAATCGCTTCAAATCGCCATCCACTTGGCATAAACAATCAGAACTCCCCATTTCAACAAACTATTTTCTCATTATGATTTCAAAACATTTAAGTTTGTTTTAACCAAAATGATTTTTCCGGAAAATAAGTTTTGTTGATTTTATAAAATCACTTGTAACCTTCTCAACTTCACTAGGGGTTGGGCTGTAAGTTGCCTTCTTAGATTCATAGAATTTTTTAACCCCTTTGGCCTCCCCATTGACCATTTTCCCAAAAATCTTCTTCACATTCCCATTAAAAGCTTTATCAACATCAAATTCATTCTTCTCAGAATAAAATTGATTCAATATCTCAACTTTACCAACTTTTGATTTAAAACTCTCAGTCCACAATGGTGGAAAGTTAACATCATCCAAAAGCGGAACTGAGTTTTCATCATTAACATCAACTTGTGACTCCTCTGACTTTGTGGAATCAGATTCATCGCCAGATTTCACATCCGATTTCTTAACAACCCATTTTTTATTCTCAAGATTCACACTTCTCCTGTAGAACTTCTTTGAACATTCACCAACTTCATATGTTGAGTTTTTGAAAATTTTAAATTTTTCAGTTGGTGGTTCAGTTTTGTCAACAACTATTTCTTTAACTTTTTCTGAGACTCCCTGTTTTGTTTTTGTTGCTTGAGGACAGTTCCATGCAATATGACCAACTTCATTGCATCTGTAACAGGTTCTAGTCTCCTTTCTTTGAAAAACTCCATTCTTCATCTTTTCAGCAAGAAACTCCTGGTTTGACTGTTTCCAGAATGAGCTCTTTGCTTCTTCTTCACAATTTGTCCCTGAAACAAATTTTGTATTTGTTTTAGAAATTTTCTCATTTTTATAATTTTCAGGTGGAATAAATCCTAATCCTTTTCTTTTGAAATTACCGTTATGGTTTGGCTTCTTTTGAAAACCAGAACCAGAACTGTAACCTTTTTTCTTGTTCAATCTTTGTTGAACTCTTGAAGTGTACTTTTTAGGTTTTTCAGAAAGATTTAAATCTTTTATTTCAGAAATATTAATTTCTATTAGTTTGAAAACCTATTTAATCTTTTCAATTTGAACACTTCTTATTGGAAATTCTTTATCAAAATATAATTTGTCAGAATCATTCAAAGTATATGCAACTTCAAATGTTTCGTCATTCAAATTACATTTTGACAACAAAAATTCTTTACTATACACCCGTTTTCCCGACGACTTTGAACTCCTGACAGACGAACTCGAATTCCTGGACTCAGACATTGACTCGGACTCCTCATCCTTATCTAACACCTGATCGACCATCCTTTTTATTAACTCAGACTCATGATCTGTGTCAGACGCTGTGAATGTGATGTCAATATTGTCTGGTAATACATCGGTTATCTCGGACTCCAACTTTATATTGACTGCCTTTTTTACTTGTTCCTCATTCGGTTTTCTAGACGAATACCCTTCCCAAATTGGAGGCGGACACTTGTTATAACTGACACTCTGTTTCTTACCAGTATCCTTTTTCTTTGGCTTCTTGTCTTCAAACACTTCAAAACCTGCAACAGTTGGATAAATTCTGTCAATTAAGTAATCAGAACTTGAATAACTTTTCAGTAATCGTCTGATTCTTTCATTTTCAACTTTTTCAATTTCCAACTCCTGTTTCAACTTAGCACACTCTTCAATGTAGTAATTGATCTCTTTCTGCTTAGACATCATTGTTGCATTCATCATTGTCAAAGCATCTTCTCGTTCAGAGTTTGTCTTCTGCAAACTATTCACAGTTTTGTTCAAAACATCGTAAGATTCTTTCACATTCTTTACATCAAACAGCAACTTCTCTTTCAACTTCTCAAGCTCACTAAACTTTTCATCTTTATCTTCAAATTGTTTGCAAGATTCCAAACATGTAAGACAGGGTTTAGTTACTTCAATAATCTTTTCAATCTCCACAATCTTCTCGACTTCAACTACCTTTTCCACTTCAACAATCTTCTCAACAACCTTAACTTCTTCCATTTCTTTTGCAGCTTTTCTCTCTTTAAGTTTCTTCAATTTATCTGCAAAATAAAATTCAAAACTGTCAGAAGATAAATGAGTTTTTCCAATGTTTATTTGTTCAACTTCTTCATCATTATCACTAGTATCTGTTGAACTATTTTCAGAAGAAACAGATTCTTCATCTTGACTTTCTTCTTCATCAGATAACACTGCTATCCATTCTTTCATCAATTCTGGCTTTTGAACAATTTGAGCAATGAAAGCTTTAAACTCCCCATTCTCATTCACAAACTTATCCCAGCTAAATCCTGGTGCCATTTTCTGATTGTCTTGATCAATGATACCATAATAGGCTTTCTTGTTTGCATCTTCAATCATTTTTCCATGAGCAGTTTGTGAATCCTTTTGTTGATGCGGTTGATGAGCAACTTGTTGATATATGGCTTTTCGATAGTAATCATGACCACCAAACGAATTCTTTGCACCATTTGCTTCTTGATTTTTGCATTCTCTTTTGAAATGACCTTTCTCTCTTCATCGAAAATAAGTAACTTTAGATTTATCAAAACCTAAAGCAGAGAGATGTGCATCCAAGAAATCATTTCTTCCTCTAATCATTTTGAACTTCTCGGCTCTGCTCAGAACACTTGCTAAGCACCACTTTATATCCATAAGCTCCAATTCCTCTGCATCAATTTGGTCATAATCTTCCTTGGTTAACATAGGATTACCAATTTTTCCAGCAATCAATCCTTCATAAGACTCCAAAGCAGTAAGCAGTAATGCCATATGGTTTTTAACAACTTCTTCAGAAAAATTCTGACCATTTTTAAGATGCAATGCAACATTGCACTGAATCATATGTCCATTACCAACATTTGCATTTTGGACACTTGGAGGATTAACATTTGAAAATCCACTAGTGTTGATTGAACTTTGACCAACTGATTCAGATGAATTTCCTGCACTAAAAGCAGTTTGGATCTTTGGACTTGCTTCAACAGTTTGAACATTTCCTTTATAGTACAATTTGATGTCTTGTTGATTGCTCGAGCTATTCATTCTAGCAATCTTTTGCTGTTCCAGATCCTGTGTCTCAAGCTTCTTGATGTGTGCAAAATGCAACATATAAATTACATCAATTGTGGCATAAAACTAACCCTTTTTTAGTACTAATGTTGGAAAAAGTGTGTTTTTGTCTTCCTTTTGTATTTTCAGGATTAAATGAGCTCAAATTAACAAAAGAAGCAAAAAGGCAGCTAAATCTAACATAAATACAAGAAAAGGAATAAACATGGCATGCCCGACCTCCTCGAAAGCATCTTCCCAAGCAAAACAAGAGAACAGAAGGCTGAACACGCCCCGTGCTTAATGAGCACGGGGGCGTGCCCAAGTGTCAGCATAAAAGACAAAGTTGTAGAAGCTTCCATCGCCCACCACGGGGCCGTTCTCAGCGGACACGGGGTCGTGGTCAACTATAAGATTCGCAGAATCCAGGCAAATCTTGATAGTACAGATATGCTTCTGCACACGGGGTCGTGCCCAGCGGAAACGGGGCCGTGGTCAACTAATAAAGACAAGAGCAATTAATGAAGACAGAGAAGGATGTGGACACGGGGTCGTGCCCACTGGACACGGGGCCGTGCCCGAGCTTCTGTTCAGCCTATAAATAGGAGTGCTTGGCTCAAGCTCAAACCATCCCTTGGCACACCACCTCTCTCACACTTCACCCACCACCCACCACCACCATAACACCATCATCCACCACCATCATCCATTGTCCATCATAGAGTGTGTGAGTCGTCTCGGGATCCAAGATTGATCGTAAGAGTTCTTGACAATCAAGGCCATGTTTGCCTAAGTCTCTTACATCACTTGGTGAAGACAAAGTGTCTAGCGTAATACTTTTTATTTTTAATCTTTTCGCACTTTTTAATTGGTTATGTATTAATGACTTTAATAACTAGTTTCTTATGTTGAAGGTGATTCTTCCTTATCGTTTGTCCGTGGTGTCTTGGAATTATTTTACTGTCTATATAAAATAAAAGATTTTCACCATTCATATCTCCACGGTCTATATGGAGGTATGTTGGCTACCTGGTCGGGGGTTAAGGGAACGGTTTGGTAAGAGTCTTGCCATTGTTCAGTGTATAGATCCTGCAAAGGACCTGGGTCAAATTTAGTAGGACCTCCTTCAATACTTAACGGTATTGGATGGCGGGGGTCCAAACTCTTTGATCCCCTCATAAGTTAAACTACTATTAATACTTTAACCCGGCTACTTAGGACTGTATCCCTGCTGACTCAGACTACTTAGCCGAGGGTAACGTCACCTTCAAAAGAGGGGCCTACCACATTATGCATTAATAACTTAATTAATTATCTTTCAATAATCCGACCCTTTAGGATTGTATCCTTGCTGACTCAAACTACTGGGTTGAGGGTAACGTCACCTTCAAAAGAGGGGCCTACTACAATAACTAAGATAATCTCTTAAATAGTGCAAAAGTGCGGAAATAATCAAAGGTTACACTAAACACGAGTCGGAGCCAAGTGATTCATCTTGTCTATCTGTTTTTCTTTTATTTTTATTTTTCAGCATTTTAGTTAGTTTTTATTTTCTTAGTTTAAAACATTTTTCTAAACTTTTGATTTGATTAGACGTTGAGGATCAACCGGTACTAAAAGCTCTTGTGTCCTTGGACGACCTCGGTATCTTACCAACACTATACTACGCTCACGATGGGTGCACTTGCCCATATGTGTTTTTAGTGTTAGTAAATATCGTGTTTTATAAATTTAAAACTTGGCTAAAGAAAGTGTAAAAGGGCTTAAAATATACTTAACCTTATTTACACACGCATCACTTCTCAATAAACTGTCCAATTGACAATCTACTAAACTCTCCAGAATTCTTCAAGATCATGAGATAAGTACCCCATTCTTTCTGTGGTAAAGCGTCTGCTAACTTTTCAACCCATTCTGCTGGAGTTTTAGTAATTTTCAACTGAGACATGGTACGCACAAGATGACAAAATCTCTCAATAAGACTCTTTGTAGTCACCCCTGGCATACTAGTAAACAACTCAAACTCTTTTTCAGCAGAGATGCTTTACTCTTGAGCATTTCTGTGCTTCCTTCAAACTTTTTCTTAAGTGCTTCCCAAATCGAAAACGCACTCCCTTCATGCTGAAGCAAAACAAATATATCCTCTTTAACCGCTTGTTGTAAAGACTTATCATCATTTTCTCTCCTTTATAGCTATCTCGCTCTTTGTCTGAAAATTCCGAGATGATTTTGTCAACATTCAAAGCAGTCTGCGGTCTAACATATTATGTTTCAATGCTTTCCCAAGCTCTCAGATGGTTTGCCTGAACCCAATTCTCAAAATGATTTTTCCAACCATGATACTCTTCAATTCCCATAAGTTTCGAGGGGTTTTGCAACGTTCCAGTTTCGTTTTCTGCGTTCATGTTTTGAGCAATGGCAGCCGGAGTAATCGGAGATGTAGCAAACGCATTGTAAAATTCTTCGTCGGACATTTTCAAACAAACTAAGATCTTTCGATCACCCTTCAAGCGAAATCAACCTGCACACATTTTCAAGCGAAATAAAGATTTTCAAACAGAATGTCAATTCAAGCGAAATAACTGTTTGAAGCGAAATCACTTTAATTTTTCAAGCGAAATCTAGTGTTTTTCAAGCGAAAACACCTTTTCAAGCGAAATCAATTGTATTTCAAGCGAAATCACTTATTTCGCTTGAAACAACTTCAACTTTTCAAGCGGAACCTGTTATTTCGTTTAAGCGAAATAAGAACTTTGGTCCATTTTCATCAGAATTAGTCCGAATTTTGATCTGATTTTCTCAAGGGTTTATTAAAACACAATTTCGCTTATGTTGTGAAAAATTCAGGCCATTTTAACCGCTAAAACTTGTTCAATTTATAAAAGAAGGTGTAGATGAAAGAGAATAAGATGAAATCAAGCTGAAAACTGCAGAACTCTTTCTCCTGAGCTCTGATACCACTTGTAGGATCGTGTTCGAACCGAGATGAGTCGATCAGAGGTGTTCTACTCAAAATGAAAGGCGGAAACAGACATAATGAGTTGAATTCAGCAAGATATCACTTTAAACTGTCTTGTATATTGATTCTGGTACGATTACAGGTCTGAAGACACTTCGACAGAGCTTCGCCGTCGGTAAACACTCAACCTTATTCCGCTCCAAATGAACAGACCTATCACCTATTTATAAGCTTCTGATTTCGCTTGAACAGACCTCAAGCGAAACCTCATTCCAAGTGAAATCACATCTAATACACTCAAGCGAAATCACATGTTTCAAGCGAAATCAGCTTTTTACATGATTTCTCGATCTCCGTGCCATGTGTAATGCAAGACTCGATACAAGACGAAGTCGACAGACGTATGCACCAACATTGAAGTTTGCAAACTTTCTCTTGTTATCTCCAGACGGCTCAACAGGAGTCTCCTTCTTCTCTTCAGAGATTGAAAATTTTCCTAGCCTAACTGCTTCCTCAGTGAGCGTCACACCTAAATCAATAGCTTCGGTAATTGTTGCAGGCTCTGATGTTGTCACCATGCTCAAAATCTGAGGTGCCAATCCCCAGATGATGTGTTCGATCCTCTTAAACTTTGGTTCTACCATGTAGGGGACAACACGAGACAAATCATGGTATCTCTGCACATACTCAGCTATCTTCGAACCTTCCATCTTCAAGTTCCAGAACTCAGTTTCCAGCTTCTAGATTTCTGCTCTCGAACAGTACTTCTTATGCATCAGCTCTTTCAGTTCGTCCCACGTCAAAGCATACGCAGCAGCCTCGCCCAACGTCTGAACCTGAAGGTTCCACCATGACAGAGCCCCATCTAGAAACAGTCCAGATACGTACGTGACTTGTTGCTTTGGAGTACAATTGCTCAATCGCAAAACAAAATCCGTCTTCTCGACCCAACGCACAAAGGCTAAGGCACCCCCAGTGCCGTCGAAATCCCGGGGCTTGCAACCCAAGAACTTCTTGTAGGTGCAGCCTGCGACATAAGCAACATCATTCACATAAGGCATTAGCAAATCACCCTTGGAAATGTCCAAACGTTTTGTAATGTGTCTTAAGTGACTAAACATTACCGTTGGGTAGGTTATTCCCTGAGGTACCTCCGCTGCGTTCGGAGCGAAGGGCCTCGTGCTGTGCGATGGCCTGTGAGATGCGCTCTTGTAATTCCGCCTCTGTCGTCGGCAGAGGGTTGTTGGTATCGGTGTTCCTTTGAATCGACATCTTCTAAGAAGAAGATTGGTTAGGTCATGTCTTATTAAGGACACAGGCACATAAGTATCTACTTAACGAATAAGACCTAGGAGGTGTATTTACATATGTATATACGCAGTCGTTATAACAAGCAATCATATAACATCACAATTATAGCACAAACTTGTAGATCAACAACGTGTTTAGTGAGAACATGACTACTGAGCTTTCATTATTTACCGACCACAATCACATTGTCTACAAAGTGTATCACATCAAAAGGGACTCAGGGTCACCCTACCCTTGTCCAATAAGTCTATCAGTGTACCAAAATCACGTGGTCAAAAGTGGTCTTCAAAAGTCTCCACAATCTCGGCTCATCATTAGTGTCTTTACCCAAAAGTAATGCAATCTGCATAAAACCAGAAATCAACTATACTGATGACTGAGGTGGAGGAGGGAAGAAAAGCAAACTGCCAACATGTGCGGGTTTCTTCTCGAGCTCGTATACACGGCGAAGTAAGTAACCGATCTGTTGCTTGATAGTAAAGAAACGAGCATCAAAACCTAAGAAAGGTATAATAGCAGCAGGTGAGAGTGCAAAAGGAGACAGTGATGAATGTGGAGGATCATAGTATACTGGTATAGACAGGGTGGAGGATGTGGTGTCAGCTCAGGCTCCAAAACTTCACGACTTAAAACATCAAACTGTAGCTGAAGTAATAGGAGCAACTCATCCCGTGTGTAGCCTCCATAATGTGAGGGATGATAGGGTCTGAAATCAGCATAGTGTATGGTAGGAACCATCGGAATGGCTCGTCCAGCGGTGAAGAAATTAAAGGAACAAACGGTGCAGCCTGAGGGATCTGTGGAAAAGTTGCTGAAGCAAAGGGACCGTCACGCAGGTGCTGACCAGAAGTACCTTCCCGGGGTGCGGGTATGTCCTGAAAGAAAACGATAGGCATGTCGATGTGATGGACGTCGGTCTCCATAGGGGGGAAAGGAGCAACATCAGCGGGTGCAGGCGGGGGAATAAATAGCTCAACAAAAGGAGGATCAACAGGTGCAGGAACTGGATCAGGTATAAGGGGTGTAGTGTCTGACAAACCAAAAGAAACGTGGTCAGGATCAGGAATCGGCTCAAGATCAATAGGCGCAACATCAGGCTGACCCAAAAAGGAACAGAAGCTAGCTCAGGAGCAGGCTCTGGGTCGTGTGGAGGTGTCGGATCTTGGGCAGGTCATAGTGCAGCAGTCATAGCGGTGTCGTCGTCCGAGTCAGTAGCAAAAGCTGCAATCCGGCCGTCTGTAAAGCTGAAAGGGTCACAGACTCAAAGGAGTCTAAAACGGAGTGCAAACTAGAATCAGAGGATAACTCGATAACAGGGATCTCAAGAAGTGGAATAGCAACAACGTTCTCGTCTAACTTTCCATCATCATGGGCGTCATCAGGAGGACCATCAACAAACAAATCAATGTCGTCATCAAACTAATCGTCTAAAGGCAGATTCTTGGGAGGAATGACCACGAGAGGTACGGCATCGAGGATCGGAGCCATGATAGGCTCACCATCGGAATGACCAGTGATGAGGTGGTCATGGACCGGAATAGGAATGTCGAAAAGGATCCTTGTCAGGCAAACCATCAGCAAGAGTAAATCACCAAAGTCTGGTAGCGCGAACGGCTGGAAGTCGTCCTCGTCCTCGGACAGCATGTCAGGATCACTCTCAGTGTCTGACGTATATATTTCTGGCGCGGCATGACCTCGTCGTCTGAGGCTGCTGCCTTCGGGTTGCGGGCATCCGACAACCCATTCTCTGAGGATAACATGTGTGCCTGCAACGTCGTAATCCTAACATATGTACGTATAGTAACCACTAACACGCAATATATGCAAACAAAGGCAATTTATCATGTAATTATGTATTCACATTTATCCTTCATGAAACTTTCTATCCTTCCCAGTCTCCCAGACTAAACCACCTAGTCTCCCAAACTAAACCAACCAGTCTCCCACACTAAACCACCTAGTCTCCCAGACTAAACTAACTAGTCTCCCAGACTGAACCAACCAGTCTCCCAGACTGAACCAACCAGTCTCCCAGACTGAACCACCCACTCTCTCAGACTGAACCACCCAGTCTCTCAGACTGAACCACAAACATAAACCTTGAAATGTGTTTCGTGTCTTTTATTTATAAAAATGTTTGTTTTCTTGGATCTAGGCGTTTTCGTGTATGTAATGAAAACATGTTGTAAAAATATTTTCGTGAGAGCCCTAATGATTGTAGTCTAGACTCGAGAATGAATCCTAGTTCGCTACAATCGAAGCTCTGATACCAAACTGTCACACCCTGACTTTTGCGAAAACGTGATTTGGTGTGACTTGCTTAATATCATTGCATTCAACCATAACAAACAACTATATGATAAAACCAAGATGTTCATCCATAAACTAAGTTTCAAAACATTACAACCGTCATTGTTTAACATCAAACGAAGACTTTAAGTTTAGATCACAAGACCACCAAAGCTTAAAGTTCCATACTGGACTTCACAAAAGACACAACCAAACTAGGTTTCGAGCCATGTATCTTATCCAAGATAAAATACATAACCCAAACCCTTCGACTTCGGATGACACCTTTTATTAGAGACATGACTTGTAAACTCCAACGTTCGCCAGATCCATACTTAATTTCCTGAAATTGTAGTTTGAAAACATCAACAAAAGTTGAGCGAGTTCATGTGTTTTGTATGTGTGCACGAGTATCCTTGAAAACATTTGTAAGTATGTATGTATGTATTTGTAAACTGGTATGAAGCAACAAGGAAAACAGATCAATTAATGTGTAGCTAATACATTAATAAAAGTGACATGGTATAGGAAGGACACAACCCTTTAAGCGTATTTCGTACCGGCCCCTCCGGGGGAACGAGATAGTCACCACATGCGGCCAACTCGCAGGCCTATGGGTGGGGCTCGCAACACCCAATAGATCTATCACTCATACCCCTCGGTCCTTATACAAGGATTAATGGTCTTAAGTCAATCGCCTATCCATTCACATGATCTAGCAGTACATTCCTTAGCTAATCATACCATTTGTAATTGTTTGTAAACAGTATGTAACATGTACTTCACCCCCGAAGTTATAAAACTGAAAACAGTTAAAAGAAAAAGGGGGAACATGAACTCACAGTTTTGCGTTCCTCGTATCCAATGTAACTCAAAGCTTCCTCTAGAACGCATGACTACTTACATGTGTACTACGGTCCATTAGACGGGTAGGTCGTGCCTTAACCTTGGTCTTAATTAGTGTCTTGAGTTACGTTAGTTTGTGTCATCAATGTTATTCCAAGTATATAATTATTTGTCAAAATAATAAATATTTTAACTTAAATAATATTTATTACATTTTGGAATATTAGTTAAAATAATGTATTTTAACTTGACACGCTTATGTATTGTATATGTATATCCTTCCCAAGGATGGGTGTATTTGTATTCGTATTCTTATACTTGTATATCCTTGCCATGTATTGGCATCGTATTCCGGAGTGTATTTATACGTACGAGAATACGTATCTTTTTTGTGTTTATTAAGTATTCTTACACTTAACTTTTCCGGAATATTATTTTTAATAAAAATTCATCAATATATATTTTCAAAATAAACATTTTTAGGAATATTATTTAGAAAAATTATTTATAATTTTTCCTTTGGCAAAAATATTTGTATTTCCATATAAGTCCCAAAAATAATATATTTTCAAGTCTAACTTGAAAATATATGTGATCTTGTTTTTCTTCCACAAATAATAGATTTCAAGTTTATTAAAGAGAATACATTTTCTCCCAAAAATAATGTATTTGATGTTTTTTTGAGAAAATATATATTTTCTTTCAAAAATAATATATCTTCTAATAATCCCAAGAAGAATATATATTTTTACTTGCCCAAAGATAATACATTTCCTTTTTGTCAAAAATATGAATTATTTTGTAGTTATTCATGAAAATCCCATTTTCATTCCCTTGATGTCCAAAATATTATTTACCAAAATATACACATGAATAATATTTCCAGAATATTTTGTGAGTTATATTCCTTTGTTCGGTTTTACCGGTATTTTGGGTATTCTTTGTATATTTATTCCTTGGAATTTTGGTAATGTTTTTGGATTGTAATTTCTTGGTATTTTGATGAGTTATATTATTTTAAATCCTAAAATAATATAACTAATACACATAATGTACAAATAATCACACACATGGTGCCTTCTAAATATATATTTCCTAAATACATATTTAGTCACTTTTATTTGTAAAAACCAACCTCCAATATTTATAATTTTTGTAACAAAAATTATGGCAAAGTTTATGTAAAAGTTTATGGTTTGAAATACACTTGTAAATATTTGTTTAGAAGTATTTTTCTAAGTGTTTAATTTTTAGAAAAATTTTTGCCATAGTTTCCCCTAAAAATGGAGGTTTCCGTGCTTTCAAGCATATCATTTTCTTTTGTAAAAATAAAACACAATCAATCATCATTCAACAATAAACAACCTACACTTTCCAACTTTGCCAAAAACAAGCATAATCTACTACTTCATGAACTTGAATATTTGTAAAAATTTGTAGTAACTTACTAGGGTATTTAGTAAGTCTTGTTACCTTCTAAAGTATGGTTGATTCTTTAAAAACTTCATTTTTAAAGAAGATAGATCTTTACAACTTGTATTTATATTTTCTAAAAATGTTTCTTCATGGATCTTTCTTGTTACACATGAGTTTCTACACTTGTTTAACCACCAAAAATAAGGTTTATTTGTGTAAGAACCAAGATTAAATAAAACTTATATTTTTAACTTGGTTCCTTGAAAAATCATCCATGAAATCTCTAGATCTACATGATTAACAACTCACTTAATTCATCATTTTACAAGAAATCAATGTATTTCATTCAAGTTCATGCTTTTCATGAGGATGATTTATTAATCTCTAACATTTTCATCCTCTCATCTTGCTAGATTATGTTTTTAATCATGATCTAGCAAGATCATATGATGATCTACATCATTTTCATAAGTAATCAATCATCAAGTATCACAACAACATTAAACAACATGATTTCTTTAAGATTTCTTATAATTTTAAGCTTGTGTTCATGCTTCATCTTCTCATTTCTTAGTGTTCTTCGTGATTAACATTATGAATCTTCTTTTAACCACTTACAATAGAAGTAAAATGGGAAGATCAAGGTTCTTACTACTAGCTCAAGGCTAGGGATGATCAAGAGAAGAAATGAAGTGGATAAAAGCACTAGAGAGAGGTCCTTCAACTTTTAAGAGCACCAAGCTTCCTTATATGCCTTCTTACACCCTTGTATATGTATGGATTTAACGGAAAGTGAAAGATGAAGATGATGTTGGTGTGGGGGTTCTTGGCCGTAGCTTATGGGGAAGGAAGGATGAGTGCGTAATGTTGGTGATGATGAAGGTTATGAGAGTTAAGTCTATTGGTTATACTTATAAGCTTTCCAACACTTGAAGATCTAGTGTATAATGTGCTTAATAAAGAGAATACAAGATCTAATATAATATATAAATAAAATCTTGGAGTGGGGCCCTTGTTGGCCGATCATAGGAGGGGGGGTAGTAGACTAGGTTTTAACTATGTAGTTAGATTGTAGTTGAAATGTAAGTATATGGTTAGGTGTTTAGTTATTAGGTATTTATATAGTGTGTTATGATGTTCGGGGACCATAACTAGCTTGGTAATGTTAAAACAGTGCTTCTAATGAAAATTTGGTGTTTCGGGTAATGTCCGGTTGTTCGGTTGGTTACCGGTTCGTTAAGGTGCTAAACTACGCAGTTTAGTGTGCTTTATGTACCCTTTTGTGACAGTTTTGATTCCCGACACTTAGAAAAGTATTCAGGACTATTTAAGCGTATTTCTGCATGATATAAACGTGTTTAAATGCTGAATTTGCTGATTTTCTGCAGAATTCTGCAGTTTATGTGAGTTTTAGGCACTTTTCGACACTTAAACTATCACTAGGAAGGCAGTTTTGTGATCCTTACTTTCCTACCCACTATACTAGTGTAATACTTGGTTTCTGGATCATTCTGTGTCTCAATACAATGTCTGTCTATCTACTGAACTCTGTCAGCATTTTTCTGATTTGTCTGATAACTGTGCTAACTGTGTTTCGTGCATCATTTGAGTCAATAAATTTCTCATGCAATAATGACATGACATTAAGCAATATATGATGCACATGTATGTATATGGTAATAATCAGAAGCAATTCAAGTAATTAATTGTAATTTAGCACAGTCATTAAGCACTAATCATTATTTAATAATTGTACGGATGTACGCAAATTTGACAGTTGTCACACCGTGTTCACTGGGCAAGGCCCCGCGTGCAGAAGCGTATCTGTACTATCAAGATTTGCAAGATTCTGCGAATCTTAGCGTTGACCGCGGCCCGTTTTGAGCTGGGCACGCCCCCGTGCTGGGAATGGAAGCTTCTACAAGTTGTCATTTTTTGCAGACACCTGGCCACGCCCCCGTGTTTGTTGGGCACGGGGTCGTGGTCAGCCTTCTGTTCTCTTGTTTTTGCTTGGTAAGATGTTGTCGAGGGGCCGAGCATGCCACGTTTATTCATTTTCTTTGTATTTATGTTAGATTTTGTTTCATATTTGTTCCTTTTGTTCAATTAAGCTTATTTGGTCCTGAAAATACAAAAGGAAGACAAAAGCACATTTTTTCCAACATTAGTACTAAAAAAGGGTTAGTTTTATGCCTCATTTGATGTAATTTATATGTTGCATTTTACACACATCAATATCAGTTGCAGATGATAAAGCCAAAAGACCAAAATACCCGTATTTGTAAATGTAAAATTTCAAACATACCCCTCATTAAACGGTGTTTTTTAACTTAGTCATTTGGATGAAAATGGCAAAAAATGCCAAATGTGAGGGACAAAATGGTAAAAAAGTTCATTTTGGATGAAAATGACAAACGTGCCCAAACCTTAGAGACAATTTTGGCAATTAACTCAATCTATTTACTACAAGGTCACGATGATTAGCAAACCTTTTAGACTAATCTATTTACTGCAAACACATTTTTGACATGCATGAACCACATAATGCGCAATGCAAAAAGGGTGAGAAAAAACGAATAACCAAGCCTAAGCCTAATCAACTAACAAAACCATACTAAAATAATCAACCTAAACAAATACCTTAAAATTCGGTTTTATTTTGTTTGACCAAAAGTTACGGTTCGGTTTTGGGTATGCCTCGTTCCAAAACACAACCACACCAGAACCAACCTGAACTGCACCAAAACTAAAGCTAATGAATTGAGTAAACTTCTGTTTTACTCCCCGTGGTTTGGTCGTTTTAATGGTTTTGCCTCAGTCCTTTAAAAATAGTCATTTTACTCCCTAATCTATAAATATTATCTTTATTTCAATCCCCGCCCCTAACGCCATCCAATTCAACTGTTAAATCCTGGTCACATACCCCTCACATGAGGGGCATTTTAGTCTTTTCCCATCCCAGATATGTTTAACATCTTTTTTATTGATAAGAAAAAGAAAAAAAAAAGATAAGTATTTATTAACATAATTATTAAAACCAAATAGTTACAATTCAGCTTCTAGGGTTTCACCCACTACCTATTCATCTCTATTCACCATCCTCTTCTCCTGCAAGTGCCTCGTCGGCAATCATCACCACCGCCAACTCTTCTCCTGCAAGTGCCGCCGCCGACAATCATCACCACCGCCAAGAATCACTTCCCTAGCCCCAAAAAACACCGGAATCATCATTAGTTTCGTCGTTTTCCATCATATCTAAGATCCAAGCCAAACTTATCTCTCTCGCTCTCTCTCTCTCTCTCTCTCTAACTTCTCAGGCCGCCACCACCCACCACATCTATCGCCATCACCATCACCACCCCACCCACCACACCTGCTCTCTCGCTTTCTCTCTCCAAGTCAAACCCTAACGTGTATCATCAAACCCCCCCAATTTCAAAATCCCCATATTTCAAACTCCTATTTCTCTTTCATTCTTTGTATAATTCAGAAAATACCAACAAAATGTGTATACAGAAAGAGAGAAAGGGACCTAATAAGAGAGAAATATGAGAGACAGAGAGACCGAATGAGAGAGAAATATGAGAAAAGGGGACCGAACGGTGGATCTAAGTTCAGACAGTGACGGTCACCTAGGTTTTCGACCCAAGAACTCTAGCTCCGACGACTTTCCAGACTCAGATGATGATGGTGACGGTGGAGTCCGTTGAAATCTCGTTTTAGATCTGCTTTTAAAGGATTTTCGAGCAGTTAAGAAGGCCATCGGAGCGTGTGGGGGTAGTGCAAGATGGTGGCGATCAGGTGGTGTTGTTGCAAGGTGGTTGTCGGGTGGGGCTGGTACAACGTGATGGTAGTGGTGGTCGGTGGAAACGGTGGAGGATGGTGGTGGTAGTTGTCGGGTGGAGATGGCGGAAGGGGGTGGTGGTTGTTGTTAGGTGGGTTGGGGGTGGTGTCAAATGGTGTGGGTGGTGGTTGTTATAGTATAGAGAGAGATGCGGAGATGGAAGTGAATGATTTTATTTGTCATATTTATGTAAATGTAAATATATACATATAATTAATAATAACATAAGGGAGGATGGGAAAAGACTAAAATGCCCCTCATGTAAAGGGCATGTGGCAAGGATTTAACAGTTGAATTGGATGACGTTAGGGGCGGGAAGTGAGATAGATATAAGCTTCATAGAACAGAGAGTAAAATGGCTATATTTAAAGGATTTGGGCAAAACCATTAAAACGGCCTAACCACGGAGAGTAAAACAGAAGTTTATTCTAATGAATTAATATAAATGTTTGTTTTGGATTTATGACTCAAATTTATTAGTTGAAACCAAACGTTTTAGAGTGACCCAAATTCGTATATTGCGAACCAATTTTTTTCAAACCTAAACATTTTAAGCCCACTTGTATAATACAAACCCATACTTAAAACTGACTTGTTTCCTAAAATTGAAAAACTGAAATTTTAGTTCTGGTCATGTTTAGGTTTTAACCAACCCGAACTGATACATACACACCCCTGTAAAAAAAAAAAAAAAAGCAACTTACTACACATTTTAACGAACACTACTTGAGGACAAAAAAAAGGAAGAAAGCTAAAATCAAGCAAATTTGAACATTAAGAAGTAAACTCACAACAATAGTTAAATATCTAGCGAAAGAGAATAATTTAGCAGATGCCTAATAACAAACCAATGACAGTTAGCTTGCATCCATTGGGTCTTCTTGTAATACCGGTACCTCTTGTTCTAATACCCGCGGTACCTCTTGTTCTAATACCGGCGGTGCCTCTTGTTCTAATACCGGTAGCGGCAACGGTTTATACGAGACTAACGGGCTATAGTTGAGCTCGTAACTTACATTAACAGACCCGAAAATGTTGAACCTTCCAGCACTATTATGAGCCACTTCTGCATCAAAACATCTCTTGAACACCACCCGGGCCCGCCCGCCTGCGCGATCAACTTCAGTTTCTGATTCCATCAACGGCCCAAATCGTCTAAACATTTTATTTAACTGAACCTCTGATCGAAAGTTGATACCCTCTTCAAACTTCAATACAATCTCTGTAGCCAGATTTTCCCGCCTTTTCCTATCGATCTCTGATTCTTCCTCAACTTCCGGTTCCGGTTCAGGTTCAGCCCGCTTTTGTTTTTTACTTGATCGGCGTTTTCGTTTTGCGGGTTTCTCCGGTTCGTATTCCACTATCGGTTGTTGTTCTTCCACTGCACCGTTTTGATCATCGACTTGCACCGGTTGGTCTTCGGTATGGTTTTGAATAATCCTATCCGTCCAATACGAATCATTAACATCATCAAAATCAAAGTCGAAGTCGAACTCTTCAGGATCGTTTTCATTCGGCGGTTTTGTCTTCGTATCATTGTCGGGCTGTTCGACAGTCGAAGGTTTCTTTAAAGATTTAGTAAAAACCGCTGCTCTTCGTTCGTAAAAGAACGGGATGATCGTCTGAAAAAAACTGTGATCTTTCATGGGATCTTGAGCAGTTAAATGCAGTTGTGACAGCATATCAGCTGCAGATGCTGATGCTCCCGTTTGACTGTTTTCAGGCGTCTGCACGATTTGGTCAACTTGTTGACCATGGTCAACCTTCGCATCACTACCGGACTTGACAACCGGCCCGGTCAGCTGGCTTGCAACTCTTTGAATCATTTCACCGATTTTGAAAGACGGCTTTGGAGTTGAAACTGGAGCAGTAGACACTTTCTTGGCAGGACGGTTTGGTTTTTTTACCGAACCGTTAGAAATGGAAACGCGTGCCTTTCGTTTTTTCGAACCAGATGAAGAAACCAGCTTGCTGGTCCCACCTACAGATGCAGGTGCAGGTGCATCATCGGTTATATCAGATAAAATTATCTCCTTATTAAGGTTTACACTTTCGGTCAAATCATTCTCGGATTTCCCACCCTTTTTACGAACTTTTTCAACCTTTTTAACCGTTTCTTGCATAGAAACATCTTCCAACATATCTCCACAATCCAAAAACTCCGGAAGCTCTCGATGCCCTTTGTAATGACTGTACGACGATAACTGAGCCTTAGTCATTGCAAGATCCAGTTTACCACCTTGGGCCGGAAACTGGGCCAGTAATCTCACGTAATCCACAAGTTTATCGGGCTCGAAAGAACTCACACTGGCGGATTCATCTTTTCCGCGTCTTTTTTCCGATTGTTTTTTAACTCCAGCATTTTCTATAACCTGATATTCAATCGTTTTATAGATTTCTTTCGGAACACAAGAGCATGCAAGCCCTAACTCGACACGTCTACTCACTTCTTCCAACGCACAGTTGGCTGCGATTTTAAAGATTTCAGTATCGGTTTGCTTCTCAAGTTGAGAGAAGTTAGCACGAAACGGCTTTAAAACGGACGAACTGTTCCAAGCAAACGAATGGTCTCCGAAATATGCTACTAAAAAGCTATCTTTTTTGTAATATTTCATGGCCTTCTTTGATGCGTTAGAAGGATCGATTATCTGTCCAGGCCACCACGGATGGCTTCTTACTTTACCCCAAACTAAATCGGAAACAGAGAACTCACCTTCGTTTTCTGGTGGCTTGAAATACGACGATTGATGCAGTGAAAGCATCTTTCCGTTTCCGTGAAGCTCGGGGTTCTCTCTGTCTGCTTTTTGCTCATCTTCTTGCCCGGATCCATCATCATCATCGTCGTCCTCTTCTGAGTCTGTTTCGATCTTTAAATTTTCATCTTCTGATACAGGGGAAGAAGATTCCGGAAGCTTCTGTTCTACATCCCGTGACTCGTAGAGCGGAACCTCAACATGCGCACGGCGCCCGTACACGATCGGTTCTCGAGACTTAACGTGTTCCTCTCGATGTTGGATTATAACTGGTTCGTTAGAAGATCCCAGAAGCTTCTGTTCCACATTAGCTTCAGAGTTTGCGGTAACATCAATCCCTGAGACTTCATCTTTCCAACCCAGTACTTCATCGATATCCATCCCTGCGGCATCTCCTCTGTCCACGTCAGCATCTTCACGTGAAACTATCGGATGTTCGACTGTATCTGCATTAGGTGGCACACTGTTGACTCCATCCAGACTGAGGTTGACTGTGGTCAACGATTCTGGAATCTTATCAGAATCTACAACCTCATTGCCTTTTTCTGTTTTATCATCCATAACACCGTTTCCGTAAGCCACATCTTGAACAGGTTCCGTAGGCTGTTCCATGACCTCCTCATTTTTGTTCAAACCCGCTTCATTTTCCTGTTCAACTCTTACAGCAGTTTTAGTTATAGTTTCACTTGTTGGATTGAAACCCTCTTTTTCCCTCAAATTGTCAACTTTGGCTTCTTGGTCAAGATTTTCAGCATGCGCGTTAATTTCACCTTCACCCGCTTCTTTTACCTTTTCGACTATTACAGCAGTTTCGGTTACAACCACCACATCAATATCCTCAGAACCAGGGTTCACTGTCACCAACGGCTCTGAAATCTTTGATGAATCTAACACTTCATTTTCTTTTTCAAGTTTCTCATTTACCACACAATCTCCAACAGTAGTTTCTTGAGCGTCATCTGGTTTAACTTCAGTTGATGGATGCAGACTATCTTCTTTAACCCTTTCGTCAATTTCATCGGTTCTTGAACCGACCACCTTAACTGCAGAACTTTGATTATCACCACAAACTAAACTTGTATCAACAGAACCCTCCTCAACTACCATGTCAACTTCCTCTGAACCAAGATTAGCTGTTAAAACCGATGACTCGGCAATCTTTCGGTCAGCTACCTCTTCAACGGATTCCACATCGATCAAAACCTTAGTTTCAACCGAACCAGTAACTTCTCCCTCTTTCACCACAACTTCATCTTTCTCCGACGCTAAAACCCTAATTCGATGCGAAACATCACAATCCTCACCCGAACCTTTAACATCCTCCATAACCTGATCTCGACTCTCTGGCTCTTTTCGCACACACTCCACTTTCTTGGAACCCGAGTTGCTATCCAAACTAACACCTGTACCCCCACCATCATCTTCTTCAACAGCACCAGAACCCACAACATCCACCATCATATCCTCCCCTTCATCTTTCTCAGTTACAGTTTTATCTACACCAGTAGAATCAACAGTAGATTTATCAACACTATCCTCATGTTCTTTCATGTTTCAGAGATTAACCTAAGTAGATCAACATCAAAAAGGTAAGCATAAACTACGTAAATACACAATTTGAACTCAAAAAAGCCCTAATTTGAGCGAAAAAAAGTCCTAAATTTTGAACAGAAAGATACAAGCAAGCAAGTAACGAAATTAAAGGACGAAGAAGAGGAAAAACGGAGCCCTAGAGAGTACCTTGTTGTTGGCGAAGAGGAAGAAACCCTAATTGGATTCGATTGAAGAGAGAAAGTGAAGACCTAATTTTGGTGTCGGAGCGTGAGCGGGTGAGTACGGATCCGGTGACCTTTTTTAAACCGATCCGATAAAGAAAGCCAAACGCCTTGTTTTGAGTTTGAGTTTTGAGTTTTGAGTTTGGATCTACAAATGTACACTACATGTTTTTGTGTTTCGGTAAAAAAATAATTGTTATGTTATTTTTATAAAAAAAAAAATATAATAATAATGACACAAATTTGTGGTTTTTAATGAGTTCGATTTTGGATGGTGAAAGTAATACAAAAATAAAAAAGATTTAAATGTCATTTAAGAAATTTTTTTATTAATCTCTACATCCGATTTTATGGACAGATGTTATTTAAGAATTTATTTCTATTAATCTCTACAATTTATGTTTTTAAGTAACAAGATCTTTATGTAAACGGAGATTTATTGTACGAAGTGTAGAAGACAAGCTCGTTCATTAATTTTTTAATATCAATGACTCAAAACTAGGAGAGGACATTTTTTAATCTCGAGTTCAAACAATTGAAGAAACAAATAGAGAAAGAGTATTCTAATCATTTCTTACTTAAACTCATTCACCCTTTGATTTTCAAATGGCTATAACTTTTTCATATGTTGATATTTTAAAAAAAAATACACCGTATTAACGAGCATTTGATTCTCTTTAATTCGAGCAGCCTATTGTTATAGTTTTCTTAAAAAAAATACATGATTTTGAATACCTATTACGTGATTTCGAATACTCATTACGTACGTGATTTCATTATATTATGTGGAACCGCATTAAGTGATTACGTAATTACATAACAATACTTGACTATATATTTATTACGTGAGTACGTGATTTTGAATACCCATTTCGTGATTACGTGATTTCATTATAGAATATTTTATATGAAACCACACTAAGTGATTACGTTACAAGCATAACTGTAATAACATTAGTTATAACAAATCATATTTAATTTGTAATCACGTAATGTATTTATATTAAATGTGTAATCACGTAATGAGTATTCAAAATCAAATAATGACCTAATGGGTATTCAAAATCATGTAATTTTTTTAAGAAAACTATAGCAATAGGTTGCTCGAATCAAAGAGAATGAAATGTTCGTTGATACGGTGTAAATTTAAAAAAAATATATTAACGTACGAAAAGGTTATAGCCGTTTGAAAATTAAGGGGAAATTGTTTAAGTAAGAAAAGACTAGATTACCCTTCAAGCCAATGACACTTTTCCTTCTCTAATTCTCACATATACTTCGTACGAAATTGTTGTCTTATACAAGATACAACCTCTAGGTAATAATTTATGTTTTTAAGTAAACTAAACAAATACAAGATACTTTTGAAATAAAATTGTATTATTATGAATTTTATTTAAAGTGCTTAAAGGTTTTTTTTTTTTTTTTTTTTTTTTTTTGCTGCATGCAATATGGCTTATTTTATGATAAAACTAGGATTTTGACCCGCCGTGTGTTGCGGCGACGTCGAAAGTTAAAGTAACTCGAATTTATACCGTATATTTGACCCGACTCATTGTTGATTGCGTCGAATGAAAACCCAAATATAAGATTAAGCGTGTGCCCAAGCTCGTTTTGGTTCGGCTCAATTAGAACTTTTAACAAGCAAAACAATCTAGAGTCGCTCATGGCGACTTTTTTATACCAACAATCTAGAGTCGCTCCACCAGTGATCCTTCGTCGCTAGTCACCATCTGATCCGTCGTCGCTAGGCCACCTAAGATGGTGACCAGCCATAATACCTATCCGTTTTTCCCACTCTCTAAAATCTTTATTCACACACTCATGTGTGTTTCTTTGGGTTAATCTCAAACCTTAGGAGAGAAATGGGGTATGCATTAGATAGAGAAAAAAAGAGGATCCATGGATGTGTGAAATTCAAATAAACTTTAAACCAAAAAAATGCGACCAAATGACACCTATAAAGATAAGGACACATGTGACTTGATATTCAAATAAACTTTAAATCAAAAAAATGCCACCAATTGACACCTATAAAGGTACGGACACATGTGGCTTGCTCTGGAAAACATACAAAGACATCAGAGTATGGTACAACAAATACATGCCCAAAACTAACCTAAAGCCAAAAGCACAAACCGATATTGCCTATTTATGTTACACAATATAGTTATATATAATATGTAAAACTTAATTACCTTTAATAATTCAGGTTCTGCCTAAATTTTATGTTCAGAAGAAAATCAACGGTCTGTTTTTTAAGAAATAATTGATAATCGGGTTTGACGGTAGGCGTTCATGGGTTTTTTCATACAAGAGGGTTGGTGATGGAGTAGCAATTATAGATGGGTGGAAAACTGTTGTGGGTCAACTTGGATTGAAGATTGGTTGTTTCTTGGTCTTTGCTCTGTTTTAGTCGTACTCATATTTCTTTTTAACGACGTTTAATGTTGATTTCGATGTTGTGTGCAAAAAAAAAACCGAGGCTTTCAAATGTTTGTCTTGTGGATGATCCATGTTACAAAAATAGATCTTTCATCTACATTATTCTAGATAGTTCTACCTGTCGTGTTGTACATATTATCAAATTTAGTATTTCCTTTTAGTAATATAAATGTTTAACATTAACATTCCTTTCTTATTGTATATTTTTCACCATCCGAGATTATCAGGGATCACCTTGGACCAAGTTGCTTCAATGGTGATTACAATATTTTGGTAGATGAAGTATATACACATAATATCAAGATTTGAACATTTGGCAATCAGTTTTTCTTTAGTCGGAACTGGGTAAATGTTGTTCAACAAATCCAGATAAAGTTTGCTAAATTTGTTCCTTTTCAGTAGATGGCTTATGTTTCATTGGTATTGGGTAATTGAGTTTCCATTGCCTGTTTGAGTCTTTAAGTGGCTGTTAGTTTGGAAAATTGAAGCGTCAAAATCAAGTTTCAAAAAATGGAGAACCAACAAAACTGAAGTGTCGAAGTTGTCCCTAAACAATGAAATGACATAAATGGCGGTGTTCCTAGTCTCAATTTTTTAATCGTGTTAACTGCTTCCAAATTGTGTCGAAATCGTTTTGTGTTTATCACTTATTATCCTTGGCCGGTTCATCAATTATGTTCAATCAATTCATCGGATTCTGTTCAATCATGCGTTTGCTCAGGTAGAATTCTTTGTATGCTTGTTGTATATGTTGATACTATCATGCGTGATTTTTTTATGATTTTATCTTTGACATTTTGTAACCCCTCGCAAAATCATGCCCAATGTAATAACGACACGTGTCATGGACTTAGACGTGTAATGAATTGATTCCAAGGGACTTAAATTGTCAAACAATGTAAATATGTAAGTAAAAGGATCAAATATGTCAACATGCCAAACTCGTGCCTCTGAATGACCTCATAAGATGTTCGTATTCATGAATGAAGAAATTGGCGGACATAAGAAGCCGTTTGCACTTAAAAATATAAAATTTACAAGGCACATGGGTTAAATGTGTCAACATGTTAAAAGTTACCTCTGAGTGACCTTTTAACGATCCCAGAGCTTTGTAATACTTCATTATGCTTCCTTATTTATCGAATAATGATTTCATGGAGATTCTACGCACTTAAGGAACTTTTCGGGTGATCTCATAGCTAACCGGGAGCTTAACGGAGTTAATTTGTGACCCAAGACTCTTAAAAGTTAACTATGGGGGTCATAAGTGCAATAAAAGAAAGTTAAATAAACTTAAATTGGACCAGGGACTGAAATTGCAAAGTTTGGAAACTTTTTACCGAAATCACCCATTGTCGCGGGCCGCGTAAAAGTGCCAGCGACAGAAGAATAGGACAGCTGCATGTTGCAGCCTGTTCCACCGCCATTGCATGGCTATTTTCGATACCAGGGACTGGGCAACTGGTTTTTACTGCCCTAGGGACACTTGGGATCATCAGATTACTCTAGATAGCAGGTGGATTGATCTTGGAAGCCTTGAATTTCCTATATAAAGGGTCATGGGTTGCACTTAAAACTTGCTCATTTGAATATTTTCACTCAAGCTCATTCTCTGAAGCCTCCTGGTGCTAAAGGAAGCTTTCTAAAGTTCTAAATTCGTGCTAAGGACTCTAGTAAGTGTTATTAGTTTCCTTAGTTAAAGTTTTATTAGCTTACTGACCGAAAGTCAAAGTTAGCGTAATTAAGCTTTGACTTAGTGATTAATCACAAACGGTCCAGCCATTATTCGAATTAAAAGTGGCTATGTGTTGGTAATTATGTAGGTGTTAAACCCTTAAAAGGGCACCTTCAAATTATCACGTTATCTCAGTCAATTGTCGGGTCAAACTTCTTAATAAAAAGTCAAACGGGTCAGTTTTTACAAAATAATTCATAACTGATAATGTAGAAGTTATGGAACATGTTTAAACACTAAAATAACTTGGTAAATAATATAAGAACATGTTTAGGCATGTTCAACCCGACAATTCTGAGTTTAGGCTCGGTTCGCAACCGAAAGTCGCAAAAGTAGACTTTTGCTTTGACTTTCAGTTCTGACCCGATTTAGTTTAGTTTAGTTATGCCTTAGGGTTCCTTTAGGACCATATTACATGTTAGTATAACTCTCTGAGATTATACTATATGGTTCCTTTGAAATCTGAATCATTTGCATGATTCCGTTAAATGCTTAAAAGTTGACCATTATGCCCTTTTATCATTAAAACGAGAATTTTGGAAATGTGAGAGGACAAAAACCTTTATTACTGATTTATAAGCATGTCCTAAAAATTTGACATCAGTTTATGGTCTAAAATAGAAGTTATGCGCGCTATCGTAAAACAAAAGCTTTTTGTTAATTAAATGGCATTTTCCGCATAAATCATGTTTAAACCCAAATTTTGACACCAGACTTGCTACCCACTGTTATAATATAATATTGAGGGATTTATGGAAATTTTTTTCAAATTTTATACTGAATATATAATAGAGTTCTAGTGTAAACTCGGTATTGACAAAATTACCCTTTTCATTGATAAAATGAGTTTTACGTAACATTTTGATACCAAACCTTTTCCTACTGATTTCATATGTTAAATAAATATTTTAAGCTTTAAGAGACTGATCAAAACTACAAAATTTTATAAACATTTCAAATATCGTCAAATACTGATTTTTACGCTTATTAAGCGCATAATATGGTTTAAAACCATATTTAACGCTTAAGACTTATTACCTACTGATTTTAAAAATAGATTTTTATACTTTAACAGTAAATTTAAGTCTTGAACTCAGATTTCCAAATTTGACCCTTAAAGCATATGTGAAATGACCAAAATACCCCTACGGTGCATAATTTGACCATAAATGATAAAATTCACATATGTATGATATCTTACTGATGTAACTTATTAAAATAAATATTTTTACTGATTGTTTTAGACCAAAACCTCAGATTACCATTTAACCTCTTTTATAAACTTTAAAATGACCAAAATACCCCTTCGGGGCATAAATTGGTTTTAAATTCATTTTGGGCATAATGGAAGATATCCTACTGATATCGTAACATATTTTAAGCATATTAACTTGTGGAACCTGTACATGATTCATTTGGTTACCCGTTATGCATATTCGCGTTCGGTACGATTTATGTAACTAGTTTGCATAAATTAACCGAAACGGGTCAAACCTTATCATTTTCACTTCAAAATCCAGAATGTGTTTAATTTACCCATTTTATACAAGTCTTCATACTTGTCGGGTCTAAATCACATTCTAATCCGGTCTTCCCTTAATCTTGCGTTTTGAACCGTAAACCTTTCATTAGAACTAACCGGTCTAAGTTAAGACTTAAATAAGACCGTTAGGAATCTAATAGGTTATTAAAACCTTCGTTCCAGATTAGGAGCCCAGTAAAAGCTACTTGTACTTGCTGATTTGATATACGGCTGAGAATAAAGTTATATTTTAGCTCAGGTAAATACTTTTAACTTATTTCCCGTTATACGGGCTTGGGATACGGTATTTAATAATACCGCTTGGTCGGGTATTGAATCTTTAATCGATTAGTGGTTAAATCATTGAGATAACCCGTTTTAATCTGTTTTGTTTGATGCAATGCCTTTGGGGGGTTAATGACCGTGTCCTGGATATCGTCGGCTCATTCATTTGAATGGCCACGACTTAAGCACGGGGTGTAGGCATACACCTGACAGTTGCGTATGTAAAAGATATAACCACTCGTTGAGGATAACTCGTCGTGGGATTATATTAGTGGTGTGTCTATTAATCTTGTCTCGGCTCTTCTAACCGGGTCCTGAATGGGCGACAAACATATAAATCTGTATACAAGATTATTTTAAATTATTGTCCAAAGTTATAAAAGAATATTTGTGCCTCGTGGATTTAAATTAATTTTATAAACACTTTTCAAAAAGAGTCAGTTAATTGTATTCACCAGTGTAAACTGACGTATTTTCCAAAAAGGTTAAGTGCAGGTACTACGCGTAATGGGCTGGAGACTCCTGAGTGATTAAATAAAGAGTCTTGCAAGCTTTTATCACTTTAAGTCTGTTGAACAATATTTCCTTTGTTTTGATCCGCCTGTGGATCCATTTACAACCGTTGTGTAATATTTTATTATACTTTCAAATCGGTTTGTATAATTACTTTTAGACTTCCGATGTGCATTTAAACTGTGATTATTGACTATGATGATATTAACTACGTCACGATACTCCCCACCGGGCCCACCGGTAATACGTGGAAATATCGGGGTGTGACAGGTTGGTATCAAAGCCAACATTGAGTGAATTAAACACTAGCCTCTTGTGTTTAATCTCTATGGCACAGTTTGCACATTCCTCGACTTCCGAGTATAGGCTAATGACTTAGGACTAATCCTAATCTTATTGTTTTCTTTTGTTGGTTTTGACAGGATCAAAGACAATGCCGCCACGTATTAGAGGTAGAGGTGGAAGAGGAAAGGCGCCAATAACTGCAAGAAATGACCACGAAGCCGGGCCATCTCACAGGCGCACACCATCCGCATCAATTGGATCGAGTCCCCATGAAGACTGGAGGACCTACCTAGAGCCAGCGAGACGCTCTGTCTCGCTTAGCTCCTCGCCATCTTATCATGATCCTTTCGGGCTGCATCAGAACGACGAGTCCGACCACTCTCACCACTCCTACATACCATTGCAGCGATCGGGTTCGCACCGTGCCTTCCAGGACTCGACCCCATACTTCCAGAGCCGGTTCAATCCAATGAACCAGGTTCAAGAACCAGAGGGTCCAAACCCTTTGGGGCCAGCTGATCACTATCCTGATATGCAGGATATGGAGATGGACGAAGACCCAGATCCCGATATGCCACCAAGTGGGACGCCGACGCATCCCATTGAGATTTCCAGCGGATCATCATTTCATGGTTCGCCTTACAGGGGCCCAGACAGTTTTGCTGAAAGATGGGCCACATACAACTGGGAGTACACTCCCCCTTTCAACCCACCTCCACATCAGCAGCAGGATCCCTCTGAGGATTCGCGTTTCCAGGAGGTCACGCCACCGCCACCGCCGCCGCCAGAACAGCAACTGCCTCCAGAACCACCGAGGCGAAGGCGATCAGGTGCACGGATGTCCATGCGAGGGGGTTTCCATTTCAGCACCCCCAACACTCCAGCGGCAGCCACTACCCGCCGCTATATGAAGACCCGCAAATGGGTGGGCCCTCAAACCCAACTTTTGAAGTCGACTCAGCTCCAGTCGCACCACCACCGCCCATGGGTTATGAAAACCCAATTCCTTCTTACGCCGGTGCAGCGGCGTATAACCCTTTTGAGCAGCCTGCTTATTCTGGCTACAACTACTACAATGCCCCTAATGTTGACCCGTACCTCGAGGCGGTGAACTATAATGCTTTTCACCCTGAAGGGCCCTTTCAAGCTGCGTATCCAACTGGGTACCCAGCATATGGGTATCAATACCCACCACCTCCTCAACCTCCGCAACAGCAGCCGCCGCAGCTGCCACAGATCCAACCACCACAGCAGCAGGAAATCCTTCAACGGTTGCACGAGGTGGAGCAACAGGTTCAGGAGGGGCGTAGAAGCCGCCGGGGTCTACTTAAGGGTTTGGTAAACCTAATAAAGGGGAAGAAGAAAAGAGATTATTAAAATCCTTATTTATTTGTTTTGTAATTTTAAAATCCTTGTATTTCTTGTTTTAGTGGTTAAATCCTTGTATTTCTTGTTTCTTGGGTATTGAATCTTTAATCGATTAGTGGTTAAATCATCGAGATAACCCGTTTTAATCTGTTTTGTTTGATGCAATGCCTTTGGGGGGTTAATGACCGTGTCCTGGATATCGTCGGCTCATTCATTTGAATGGCCACGACTTAAGCACGGGGTGTAGGCATACACCTGACAGTTGCGTATGTAAAAGATATAACCACTCGTTGAGGATAACTCGCCGTGGGATTATATTAGTGGTGTGTCTATTAATCTTGTCTCGGCTCTTCTAACCGGGTCCTGAATGGACGACAAACATATAAATCTGTATACAAGATTATTTTAAATAATTGTCCCAAGTTATAAAAGAATATTTGTGCCTCGTGCATTTAAATCAATTTTATAAACACTTTTCAAAAAGAGTCAGTTAATTGTATTTACCAGTGTAAACTGACGTATTTTTCAAAAAGGTTAAGTGCAGGTACTACGCGTAATGGCTGGAGACTCCTGAGTGATTAAATAAAGAGTCTTGCAAGCTTTTATCACTTTAAGTCTGTTGAACAATATTTCCTTTGTTTTGATCCGCCTGTGGATCCATTTACAACCGTTGTGTAATATTTTATTATACTTTCAAATCGGTTTGTATAATTACTTTTAGACTTCCATTGTGGATTTAAACTGTGATTATTGACTATGACGATATCAACTATGTCACGATACTCCCCACCGGGCCCACCGGTAATACGTGGAAATATCGGGGTGTGACACATTTTGACTTTGAATTTATCCATGAGTGTTATTAGACATGCTTAGTCGTCTAAGAGTATGGATGTCCAATGATTTCTCGGTGTTTGGTTAGTATAGTTTCAAGGATGATTGAACTGAGAGTTAAGATTTCTGTTGATGGTATTCATGTGTAGGCTAATAGTTCCATTGTCTTTCATGGGTGATTGCTAAAGCTAGATGATGCTATAATTTAGAATTTTGTGTGCTCTTGCTTTATCCTTTTATGCCAAATCCGTAACTAGAAAGTCTTGATTAGTGATTAGTGTAGTGAGTAATACGTTTCTTTGTCTTCCACTAGTTCTTTGGCTTATTTTCAATTACTTCACAATAATTGTTTGAAGGTAATTGTTTATGCTTTGATGTTTTGTGATCTTTTTGCTTTTCGGAAAAGGCCCTGGCTTTTGGCCCCCAAAAACACTTGCCCCGGAGAGAATGTGATTGGCCAGATGTTTTGGATATCCAATTAGCTCAACTATGATGAAATGCTTTGCCTTCACCGACTATTGATGATGCGTTCTCATCCAAGAGATTCGCAATAAACACTTCTCACGTACTAGCCTCCACTCCCCTAATGAATCTACAACATAACAAAACAAGCGACTCAAATCATCAAATATCATTCATCAGCCCATGGCATTATAGCCTAGTGACATTTTAGGGGTGAGATAAGACTTAGGAACCATAAGGTTCTGGGTACGATTCCCACAAAGAGTTTCCCAGATTATAATCCGCTGATAACACGATAATAATCTAATGGTCCGTGTGATCCAAATTTACCGTTAAAAAAAATCTTTCATCAATAATCAATTATACATATTAATACATAGTTATCATGAACAGTGATTTGAAGTATTTGTTTTTTTTAATATTTTATTTATTATTGTTTAATTTAATTTTTTAGTAATAAATAATAACTAATTATTGTTTGATTTTTTAGTAATAAATAGTAGATAATAATTCTTAAGTATATTTTTTAGTTAGTAGTATTTTATTTAACTATCAATTCGATATTGGTTTGGTTTATTACAGTACCGGTACGATAAAAAAAACTCAGGTACCGACACAGATGTAGTTCGAACGATATCGGTCAGTTCAAATTATCACGGCACCAGTACAAATATTTAGTTATATATCGTCATAGACAGAGTTGTATAAATGAAAAATTTGAAACCGAAAACCATAAAATGAATACAGGTATCGGTACAGATGTTGTTTGGTATGGTACGCAAGCGATGCGATGTCAGTTTTTGAAAGAAAAGTCAGTAAAAATAAATATCGGTACCGAACCGATGTTGTTCGTTCGCTTTAGGTTCGGTTCATAGGGGTAGCAGCATGATGTATGTTATCAACCAAAAAATCATAAAAGATAATACATATATGTACCGATGTTGTTTGGTTCGGTATGGTAGCGATACGATCTTAGTTTATCGAAAGCAAAATCAAAAATAAAAATAAATAATGGTACCGAACAACTCAGTTGGTGTCGATTTGGTTTGGTACGATAGTGTCACAATAGCCGTTTTCAATAAAGTTTATATGACAGTGTTGAAAAAATAAGCATAGAACCCAAACCAACTAAATCGATTACAACTGAAAAACATTAGTACCAATATTCGTTTTTATTGTTTTCTATCGGTGTAAGGTTTTTTCTTTCGATTATTATAGTGAGTGCCGATAGGGTAACTAACCGAACAGATACCGATCGAAAATCCCGCGACGAAGCGCGGGAGAAATATCACTAGTTCCAATAAAGACGAAGAGAAAAGAATAGATAACTAAAGTAGCAAACGCACCGCCCGTGGAGACCAAAGCGAGAAGAATACGAATGCAACACGCGACGTGGGGCACAACTAACAGATGGTTCCACCAGGAAGACGATGACCATGACACACCTGTAACAAATTCCATTTCCCAACGAACACACACTCTCTGTGTGTAATTCTATATTCAAACCCTAACACACTCAACCACAATCTTTTGCACAATCATGGTGAAGAAGAAACGAGTTCCTGATTGGCTCAACAGCCCTATGTGGTCTTCTCCAACAGTTACCACATCTCCTCCGTCGAAATCACGATCCCTATCTCCGCCACCCAACCACCACGATCGCACCGGTAAAACATCCTCCCTTACTTCATCTGATTCTTCTGTCAATGAATCGCGGTTTATGTTGCCGCCGGCCGGTTCAATCAGACCCGAATCGATTCAGAGAACGGAGGTTAGGGATTCGTCGACTCGTAGAGGCAGTAGTGATTATGATAATGATAGTAGTGGTTCTGTTGTTGAAGATGTTTCACGCCAGGCTCAGTTGTTGCAAGAGGTTAGGGTTAATTTCATATATATGAACGATTAATGTGTTCATTTGATTGAATGACAGTTTCTAGGGTTAATCATTCATGTATTTGCTTCTGATTTCATGAATATGAACGGTTGTTTCTTGGGCTTATAATTATTGATGTGTTTGCTCCTGATTTTATGAATATGAACAGTGGGTCAAGTTATTCTACAAAGGCTTCTAATTGTAAGAAGTGTAAGAAGGATTTATAGAGTGACAAGTGTCCAATAACTTAAAACTAAACCCACTACATCACCTAAAAAAACCTAAACACCCACCCCCACCCCACCACCACCACCACCCAAAAACCTAAACCTATGAACAGTTAGTATGTTTGTTTGATTGTGGGGGGTGGGGGGGGGGGGTGGGGGTTTTTGGTGGTGGTGGATGTTTAAGTTTTTTTTTTTTTTTTTTTTAGTGGGTTTTTTTGTGTAGTGGGTTTTTTTAGGTTATTGGACACTTGTCACTCTATAAATCCTTCTTACACTTCTTACAATTAGGATCCTTTGTATTTGATCCTAATCCTATGAACAGTTAGTATGTTTGTTTGATTGAAAAGCATTTTATAGGGCTTTTAATTTTAATCATTCATGTATATTGTATAGTGCTTTGAATGCACTAAAGATTGTAGAATCAGGAACATTAACAAGAACAATCATTGTATGAGTCGTAAACCTAACAAGCTTCTTGTTGATTTCTGTCGAATTTAGCTCTCGAAGAAGATTATAAACTTGGGGGAACTGCGTCAACTTGCTTCATTGGGTATTCCGGATGCCGCTGGCATCCGTTCAACTACATGGAAGGTGTGAAAATTGAAATCACATCATCGTTTTCTTTATGTTTATTGTTGCTAATTGTGGAATGGGATGATTGATGTGATGTTCTTTCATACTTTCAGTTGTTGTTGGGATATCTTCCGATCGATAAACGCATGTGGTCTTCAGAATTGTCAAAGAAGAGGTCGCAATACAAACATTTTAAAGAGGATCTTTTAATGAATCCAGTAAGTACTAGTTCATTTTCAGTGTTTAGTGTCCTGTATATGCCATTGTCACATTGTGTAGTGAATGCGTGTATATTTAGTTATAAATGCATATATGATGGTTTTTGAAGCTTGGTTTAAAAAGGCGCGCCTCATGTAGTTTTGGGTCAAATTTAGGGTCCGTAGGAGGTTCATATGTAAAAACAACTTAAGAGATGAAGAAGTTTTAAAAGGTTGACTTGATAAATAGGTTTTTATATAAAACATATGAGAGATATGCAGCTTTCGGTTGTAACTGTAAGTATAGCTTTATTTGGCTGTACATAGACGCGCTCTCACATTAGTGATGTGCTCAAAGAAGGGACAACTCACAAATATTCTGTATGTATAGATTTTGCATGTATTTGCACCGATTCTTGGGTTCTAAATGTTTTCGTGGCTAGTCAGTCAGAAATCACAAGGAAGTTAGAAGATTCTACATCTCCTAAAAATGGTGATCAGATAATCGTGGGCAAGGGTTTACTGGCGAGGTCTAAGATACCTCACGGGGAGCATCCTTTGAGCCTAGGGAAAACGAGCATTTGGAACCAATACTTTCAGGTATGATGTCACCGTTGAAAGAATGATATTTAATTCGTTTTCATAATTATTAGAGTAAAGTGCACGGATGGTCCCTGTGGTTTATTAAAATTTTGCATTTGGTCCCTAGCTTTCCAAAAGTACTCGGATGGTCCCTGTGGTTTGCACTTTGTAAGGCATTTAGTCCCCAACCAACAAATCTGAAGTTTTTAGCATGCCCAAGTTAAGCAGTGAATGCGTTACAAAGTGCAAACCACAGGAACCATCCATGTACTTTTGGAAAAGCTGAGGAGTAAGTGAGTTACAAAGTGCAAACCACAGGGACCATTTGTGTACTTTTGGATAGCTAGGGACCAAATCCAAATATTTTGGTAAACCACAGGGACCAACCATGTACTTTACTCTAATTACCATATACGTGTGTTTTAGATTTCCAATCTAGTTCTTTACAAAAACGTGCATAATTCTTGAATTTCATATACGTGTATTCTCGTGGTAAGTAGTTATTATGATCTCAATCTGTATAGTTTCTGCTACTTGTAGGACTCTGAGATCATTGAGCAGATAGACCGTGATGTGAAGCGAACTCACCCAGACATACCATTTTTCTCAGGTGACTCGGCTTTTGCAAAAGCCAATCAGGTAACTGGAAAAACTACAATTTCTTTTTGTAAAATTATACATGAGAAATGATGCGATCATGAGATATATGAGTCTGAGTTCAACGTTTTGCTACTATCAGGACTCGTTGAAAAATATACTGATTATATTTGCAAAGCTGAACCCGGGGATAAGATACGTGCAAGGAATGAATGAAATTTTGGCGCCCTTGTTCTATGTGTTTAAAACTGACCCTAATGAGGATTATGCTGTAAGTGAATAATATTGGTTATTATTATTATTTTTAAATCTTTAATTGCTAATGATATTATGAAAAACGACTAATGATTTGAACTTGTATAGGTTAATGCAGAAGCCGATACGTTCTTTTGTTTCGTTGAGTTGTTAAGTGATTTTCGAGATAATTTCTGTCAACAACTTGATAATAGTATTGTCGGTATCCGTTCAACCATTTCAAGGCTGTCACAGCTATTAAAGCAACATGATGAAGAGTTATGGCGACATCTTGAGGTTACAACCAAAGTAAGAATTATATATTTTCATATTCATTTTAATGCTAGGTAAAACAATTTAATTGGATATTTTAATCCTTTTGACATCAATTCCAGTGTCTTGCCTTATATAACCTTGTAATGACAGGTCAACCCGCAGTTCTATGCGTTTAGATGGATTACACTCTTGTTGACTCAAGAATTCAACTTTACTGACATTCTTCACATATGGGATATGCTCTTAAGCAACCCAGTGGGTCCTCGAGTGAGTCAACAAACTCGTTATAAGTAGTTAATATATTAGATATTATTGTTACAAAAAATGTGTTATGAATTATGAATATACTAATCTATTTTGCAGGAGACACTGCTTCGGATTTGTTGTGCAATGCTGATTCTTGTGAGGAGACGTTTACTCGCGGGTGATTTCACAGCAAATCTCAAGTTACTACAAAGTTACCCATCAACGAATGTTAGTCATTTACTCTATGTCGCCAACAAGCTGAATTCTCAATCAGCTCACTGATTTTGTAGGCCTTTTTATCTTCTTTTTGTATTTTTAGATCTTATTCTTGTTGTTAGTTTTTGTATGATTCACAGCATGTAAAATGTCCTTTGGAAAGTGTAGCATGCAGAGAGAGTTTTTCTGGTTCATGTGTATGGATGATACCCGAAAACGTTGTTATAGGTATACAAATGGATATTTTGAACATATTTTGGTTCTGGGTCATGGGTCTATAAATCTAGATTTGGACATATTTTGGTTGTATTTGTTTAGGGTGAAGGGAGTGGTTAAACAGTAAAACAGGTGAAAGTGGCAAACTTTAAAATGGATCAATCAGAGTGTGCCATGTCAGCAAGTGTGAAGAGTTTAAACTTTGGTGAAAAGTGTTGGCAGTGGTGTAGACACTTGAAAGTGGCAAACTTTTTTTATTCTTTAAAAAAAAAAAAAGAATTATGTGTTAAAAAAAACAATTACATTAAAAAACTTTTTTTTTTTAACTTATACGGCATACACACACACCCCAATGTATGTTTGTCCTCTTCTCCTTTGTCGTTCTCCTTTGTCGATCGGTGAATACATACCGAAGTTGATGTTTGGCGCGCGGTAAACAAGGGAGGGCGGCGGTGTTACCGCGCGGCTTTCTCCTTTGCCGAGTGGTTTCCCGCACCACTCCCTTCACCCTTATGGAAAAGCATGATGTCAATAACTAACAGAAGATACAGAATAAGTTCTTGGTTCTGATTTGAACACTACTCATAGGCTAAGCTAGTAATATGTTTTATATAGAAGGGTGAAATCAAATAAGAAATATTAAATAATTGTGAACTGTTTTTTGGCCTTCGATCACGAAAAAGAACACAAAATGACGTATTTTCTTGTTTGTTCTTTAAGAAAATAAACTTGTGTGTGCTTCTTTATGTTTGTTAACGTTTTAAATTAAGGTAAATAAACAAGAATCCAACTAATAATTTGAATAGGTGAGTTTACAAACCTAGGGTTTTTAATTTCTCAACGTCAATAGCACATGCGTTTCATGTATTATTTTGTTTATTTTTTATGGGAAAAGTTCTTGTACAAATAATCTTAACATAATAAACATACAAATTGAAGGAAAACTCAAAAAGACAAGGTGACATTTTTGTAATTATCAATAACTATCAAAGTTACTCTACAAATATACCTAAAAAACCTAACCCCCCCCCCCCCCCCCAACCACCCAAGCTAAAATGCTAAAAACTAAACCCCTAAAAAAATAAAATAAACACACACATTATTTTATTTTATTTTTTTAACATTTTTTATTAAAAAATCGCTACTTTTAGTAGCAGCAAAAAAAAAATATGTAGCGTTTTTTTATAAAAAATATTAAAAAAAATTGTGTTTTTTAGGTATTTTTGGTTGAGTTCACATTTGTATAGTAACTTTGATAGTTTGTGGTAATTACAAAAATGCCACCTTATCTTTTTGAGTTTTCCTTCAATTTGTATGTTTAGTATGTTAAGAATATTTGTATTTGATCTTTTGCCTATTTTTTATATATACTTTTTTAAACGAACATAAACAAACAAACATTATACGTTTTTCATTTTCTCAATACATTTTGACTATATGTGTGGTGTGTGGGGGGTAAAAGTGAAATGGTACTAACTTTAACATTATTTTACTAATTTCGTAAAAATAACGTTAAAAGCGACGGATGGTTAATCATGCATCATGTGGTGACGTTGATAGCTGAAAGACACGGGGGGTACATGCATCAACCAGTCTCTGTCCCAATTGTTTGAGCGTTATGTGTCTTAGGTTCAAGGCTTGATACAAAACTACAATTGAGTCATAGGTCTAAACAGTCTCTCTATTCCTATGGGATAAACGTAAGGCTGTCTACATCTACCCTTCTCAAACCCTACCTTAGCTTTGTTATTGGTGGGATTTGCTGAGTATGATGATGATTATTATTTTGCCTAATTATTCTTTTTTTTTTTGGGCAATTAGTGATCCACGCATATATATGATCTTAGAGCATTCACATCCAAATAATCAAATTGTGTGTGTAGTCTTTTTAAAATATATAAAGAATAAAAAGTGGTTGTGAGTGGAGGAGAGAGAAAATGTTACTGTTCATCTGTATATTTGGGGGGACACTATTCACCCCCTATAATTTTTTAATATATTTTGAAAGTGATTGTGAGTGAAGGAGAGAGAAAAGGTAATGATAAAGGTATAAAAAAATATTATTTAATTGAAAAGGAGAGAGAAAATGTAGTGTTTTTTAGTGTAAGAGTTAATTGCCCGGATGGTCCCTGTGGTTTCGAGTTTTTTCACGTTTAGTCCCCACCTTTTGAAAATAGCATGTATGCTCCCTATGGTTTGTCATTTTGTTACTCGGATAGTCCCCCAACATTTACTCTGGGGACTATCCGAGTAACAAAATGACAAACCATAGGGAGCATACCTACTATTTCCAAACTAACTGATATCTACTCAGGGACTATCCGAGTAACAAAATGACAAACCATAGGGAGCATACCTGCTATTTTCAAAAGGTGGGGACTAAACGTGAAAAAACGTGAAACCACAGGGACCATCCGAGCAATTAACTCTTAGTGTAATTTAAGGTGAAAATATGGTGGAATGGATGTGAATGCTCTTATAAACTTCCTCGGATTAAGGTTCCACACACAACCCACATTTGCACCAACAAAAATGTTTTGCTATCTCATCGTACTTTCATAGGCATCTCGAAACAAGTAGGCACATCAAGAAAACGAGCAAAAAAAAAAAAAAAAAACACGTTTTTGTAACTATAAAGCAGACATATATCGACTCTAATACACCTCAAACCCGATGGTATCTTGGGGTCATCATATTTGCTTGAAAAAGAATCATCGTGGTGATTTGCATTGATATTTGGTCAACTATCCTGTTCCTTGCTATCCAAGTTACTCATCAGACCCATCTGGACATCTATCAGCAGGATTTGATGCCGGTGTTTGACAGAAGCATTCTGACCAAGAATTCGTATAAAAAGACTCTGGCGAGACCCGCTTATGGGGCCCACCAAAGTTTGTTTTAAGCATCACACGCCTAACAGCCTCTTCAAAACCAGCAGTACGTCCCTTTTCCCTGTCGATAAAAACAGGAGCAAGACCTTTCCTATCGGGCCGAATTGCTGTACGGAAACCAGAATAGAGCCGGTGGCCCAATAGATTATTGGCGAAGTTGCTGGGCCCGTCATACGTTGGCATAAATATGTCTGATAAAAGACAAACCATGTAATCAACAGCTGACCCGACTAAACCCTGAGTGTTGTCTTTTAGCTCGTTAGATGAATCCACGGTGCTGTGATTTTCAAGCAGCGGAAACATGGACCTGAATGGCTTCATGAACCGCTCACCACCGAATAGTTCACCGGCTGCTAGGTATATTCGAGTGGAATTATTGAACCCCAACGCGCGCAAGATCAAACCCACCTGGAAATACAAGTAGATGTAAATTCTATTTACTGTTATGGTAAATTGGTAACTAATGAACAAATGGGGAAATAGGAAGTTTGAAGTACCTCTTCTGGAGTTAATGGACATTTTCCAATAGCACGCCTTTCGCTATAAATAAGTTTCTTTTCAGCAAAGTTTTCTTTCCTATACTTTTTCAATATCTTTTGCTCCTCCGGGGAAAATATATCAAAGCATCTGCAAATTGTAACAAACATTTAGACGAGAGTTGACTATTTTGACCCGTTTACCTACAAACGGGCCGGTTTGGGCTACATTTATGTCTAACACGTCAAACGGGCTTAGCTAAAAGATTAAAATAGACGAGAAACATGTCAAATTGGTCGAAACTCAAAAGTCATGTGAACTGATGCTTAAAATCTTTGGAAGTGGTTAAATAAAAAAAAGATTATTATTGTAGTCATACAGTACTCTCAAGTCTTACCATTATTATGCAACTTCACTAACTATTGTGGGTCGACCCGGCCCGTTTTGACCCGTACTAAAAAGTACACATTTTTTTTTACTTGAACCAATTTCAACCTGTTATTGACCCACCTGATCGCCTAGGGCTGCAAACGAACCGAACGTTCAGCGCGGGAGGTTTGTGTTCGTTCGTTTAATTAATGAACGAACACAAACAGAAAATTTCGTTCCTTTAGTTAAATGAACGAGAACATGAACAAAGGCCACGTTCGTTCATTTGTGTTCGTTTATGTTCATTTGTATTCGATAGTTTGTTAGTGCTTTTAATTTTTATATTTTATTAAAAAAACTTCAAAATTCTGACAAATAAAATATTTAATAAGTATCATTGTATTATATATTATGTTCACGAACGTTTGTTTATGTTCCTTTGTTTTCATTTGTATTCATGAACATTAGCTTGTGTTCGTTTGTGTTCATGAACGCTCTTTGCGTTCGTTAACTAAAATTAATAAACAAACACAAGCGAACATGAATATAAAATCTTGTTCGGTAAGTGTTCATGAACACATATATCTCCTTAACAAACGAACACGTCACTCGGTTCGTTTACAGCCCTAGACTGCCCATCTTGCCACCTCTTATTAAGACATTCTTGTCATAACAATATGCAGTAGATATCGAAGAACGAAAAATCTACAACGCATATGGTAACTTACCCTGCAAAAGACAGCATATCCATTTCAAACCGAAGATGTATAGACATGAAATGACCTTGTGATCGAAGTTTATCAACTATTTTGTGACTTAAATCCATGATATGCGGCTTGAATACAAGGGCATGATAGTTGACCCTGCATCTTAACCGTTGATATTCAGCGTTGTCAATCTCTTCCGCTAGTCTATGGGAAAACGGAGTGAGATAGATGGCACTGTGTTCTTTCATTTTCTCCAAAGCGGTTGTTGTATACCATTTTATAGGAGCATCTCTCGGTGGGCGAAGCTACAAAAAGGAAAGAAAATGCATCGGAATTTAAATGTTAATTTAGAGTAAAGTACATGGATGGTCCCTGTAGTTTACCAAGATTTTAGATTTGGTCCCCATCTTTTCAAAAGTAGACAGATGATCCCCATGGTTTGTACTTTGTAACACAATTAGTCCCCAACTAACAAAATTAAAGGTTTCAGCAGGTCCAAGTTAGGAACTAAATCCGTTACAAAACGCAAACCACAGGGACTATCCATGTATTTTACACAAAGTTGGGGACTAAATGCATTACAAAGTGCAACCTACAGGGACCATCCGTATACTTTTGAAAAGCTAGGGACCAAATCCAAAATTTTGGTAAACCACAGGGACCATCCCTGTACTCTACCCGTCAATATATATTTGCTCATGAATTTGACGAATATGATGACGTTTAAGTGCTTTTGAAACGTACCTGAAAAGCTTTTATCTTTTTTGTCTTTCCGTTCTTCTTAATCTCGGGAATGCTTTCTACGATCCGTACGTCGTTTTGCAGTGTCTTGATAAAATGATCAACATCGTAAAGACCCTGGAAACCGCTGTGCATGAGCAAGAAAGAGCAATGGAAATGTTCATGTGAATCTTAAAAACGATAAAAAAATCACAGTATTGAGTATTGACAATTACACACACACACACACTTGATGAAAACACATTGATTCCAGCTTTTTTAGATGTTTATGAATTACTGGCAAATAAATATTTAATTAAAAACTAGGGCAAATGATAATTTACTAGAAAAAAATTCTAGAGGTACCTATCATCATGCCAGTAGGAATTTGCATCCAATTCAGGCAGCACAAGGGTGGCATTCATAATCCGTGCAGCAAGAACCGCGTTACATATCTACATAAGGTTGAATCCTCAATTTCATATAGGTATGCACAACAATAAACAATGATATGGTAAAGTCAAATAATCACTCTATCAATGACCTAGTTCTTTTTTCACATTTAAGTAATACTAGTAAAGTGGAGTTTCTAACGTTGAAGCTTTATAAGAGACTTACAGCTGTCCTCTGTTGATTCAGACCACCATTACAACGGACCCGCAGGTACCCATTGCTCTCACTTGGAGGAGCTACAAGTGTTAGCGGATAACAACTCACAGTAAGTAAAAAAATATTAAACTACAAGAACTTTAAGCAAGTTGTAAATAAATTAAAAGTACATACGAGGCCAGTCAGATCTTGGAACAGAGGACGGTCTCCAACCACCAGAATCAGCAGCATCCCAAAGTTTCTGCACATCAACCTGTTTAAAAGTGGAAATCGAAGTCAAGTTAATAAATTAAAAGCCTCAACAGTGGCTTATGAAACAGAACTATCTAAACAATTTTACATCCAAAAGTACACAATACTATTATCTGCCTCGTGTATTAAAGATTAAAGAATCATCCAAAATCATCTTCTGGTAAGTCTCTTGCAACCATATTACAGAATCAACAGAGTGAGAGAGCATCTAGACTTGCAAAATAAAGTTGGGATACATTTAATGTAAATGATATAATAGATAAAACCTAGAACCTTGTGACCTTTTGTATAGTCAAATAAATATATAGCTGTATTTCAATGGTTCTATGCAGTTAATAGCGGTGCTATAGCGGTTAGCGGAGGTCTGGGCTTGTAGCGGTCCAAATAGCGGTTGCTCATAGCGGTTCCGCTAATAGCGGCGCTATAGCCCGCTATTTGGCCGCTATTTGAAGACCTGTATAGCGGCTACAACAGCGCTTTTAGCGGTCAGCCCAAACATAAGGAAAAACCCACTTTTTTTAATTAAACCCATTACAGTAAAAGGCCCAGATGTTTGATAAAACCTAGATACGACCAATTAAACCTAAATTTATTATGTTCGACGACCAATGTCTGGAACGCACACTGGTTTGAGGTCGCTGGAAGCAGTTCGTCATCATCAGGAAGCTGTTCAAAGCTGATAAAAATCTGAATCAAAGCTGTTCGTCATCTTTCAATTGCTGGTCTGATACTCAGAGTTCATCTTGAATGCGAAACTATGAATTTTGATATTACTATTAATATTTTTCAAAGACATATTTATATATATATATATATATATATATAAGTACATAAATTATGCATGGTATAAAAATTACCGCTATATCACCGCTATAGCACTGCTATAACCTATATATCATATAGCGGACCTTGACCGCTATCCGATATTTTACCGCTTTAACTGCTTAGCAATGGTTAACATATTCTTCAACATTTAATCCATGTTCCTATATTCTTCCACATGCGCATTGATCTTCTTATACTCTTACACATGCATGATAATGATTGACATGTGTTCATTTATTGGTGAGTATTTTGGTCCCACAAGCTATCTGCCCTGATGGGTCTAAACACGTTTGATTACTGAAGTCTTCTTACACTTTCATTAGTCCTTTTAATATTAAGTAAAAACTGCATCAATATGTTCAAGAGATTCTTCTATACGCTTATCACTGATGTTCACCTACTTACATAAATGCCAGATAACTAAATTCAATTGATAAGAGTCTTATCATAAGACTATACACTTTCCCCTATCTCTTGAATCTTTATAACTTTAGTCATCTAGCAATCATTATACAAAATTGTAGTACTTGAAAATCAAATGAAACTAACACTTTATGACAATGTAGCATCTCCATGTGATCATATACAACTTATTTGCACAACACATTCTGCACAAACAAAATATCTCCAAGATAACTTCCAAATCTACTGAAACCAATGCTAAGAACAAATTATCAGCTCAAATTTAGCAACAGTAGTAACTCTGCAACGTATGAACTCAAAACATAAACGTTCAACTTATTTGTATAAACAACGCCCGAATCTACTAAAACTAATGCTAAAGACAAATTATTAGCTCAAATTCATCAACAAAAATAGTAACACTGCAACATATGAACTCAAAAGATAAATGTTCAACTTATTAGCATAAATATCGTCGGAATCTACTAAACCTAACGCTAACAACCAACTATTAGCTTAAATTCAGCAACAACAACAGTAACTCTTCAACATTCGAACTCGAAGCATAAACCATTAACTTATTTGCATAAACAACATCCGAATCTACTAAACCTAACAACAAACTATTAGCTCAAATTAAGCAACAACAAGAGTATCTATGCAACAGTTACAATCAAACAAACTAATTCAAATCAAAATTAAGCTAATAAAAAAACAAATATCTCATAAACAACCTCAGATATCGACTCAGCCATCGGTGAATAAGACGCAACGAAGTATATCGTTGGAGCAATGAGCAAAACCGCTGCAATTGCGAGTTTGTACAACAGTCCTTTAGCTTGCTTCACCTGTTTATGATGCAGTTTTTTGAATGCTGTTCCTTCTACAGGCCTGTAACTACACGAGTAAGATGATACGGAATACAGTGAATTCAGATCAATTAAATCGCACACATTGAGGAACAGATCAGTGTGTGTTGTGTGTGATTAGTTATTACCTCCTCATTTATGGAAATTGATTGATGTCAGATTGAAGTTGAATTTAAGTGTTGAAATATAGAGATGTGGTTGTGGATCTGGTTTTCGAGGCGGTTGATAATGAAGAATTGGGAGGATATTGAAGCTCGGAAGTATTGGAGTGTTTGGAGGTTGAAGAAAGTGTTGGACCTAAAATGGGTTACAAACTTATGGGCTAAAATAGAATATATCAAAGTTATGTGCCAAAAATTGTCATAGCAAGGTCCTTTCTATTTTTTGCTATTTCTATCTTTTTTTAGTTACATAAGTTTTTTTAATCATTATGCTTACTAAACTTGCACTATAGCATTTAGTTTTTTTTCGAACGGCTAATTTCTTTAATCTCCTGTTGTTTGTGGGACTTGAACTCAAGACCTTCCTCTTTCCAATCTAGATGTTTTAAACGCTTGGCCTTTACCAATGGACCACCACCCCATTGATAACTAAACTTGTTAAAATATGTACTGTATTTTGTATATTTATGTAATACCAGTGCACATTGTATTTTTTTTTACATTTGTGTCAATTAAGTATATTGACGATAATTTAAGAGTGAAACTACAAGAAAGTGAAGATGTTATAGTATAAGATTTCGTTTATTAGACCACCCGTAGTGGGGCGTTATTTTTAAAAAAAATTGAAAAAAAACGCCTCAAAACGCCCCCTCCCCCACTACACTAGGCGTTATATGGCGTTATTTTTTGAAAATTTGCATACAAGCGTTTTAATTAAAACGCTGAAATGGTTTACCCCTTTCTGCATGTGGCCAATGGAGTGTGAAGAGGACTTTGACTAGCCAATGAGGAGGACTTTGACCAGCCGCAACTACTTTCCTTTTTTTTTTAATGACTGGAAGGGGCATTATTAGGCATTATGCCCACTACACCACTTTTTGCTATAATGCCCCATGCTGACTGGGATGACACGTGTCGGATAATGCCCCATGGTGGGGGCATTATAACAATTTACCACTACACATGGTCTTAGAGGGTCAGTAGATTCCAAATTGTCTCTTGCTCGAGGATTTCTATGCGAGATAGTTTATGTGAATTAAACCTCACTCTCGCATAAGAGAGGAGTTATTGTATCATGAGAGTATTTTTGGACCATTCTTTCACAAATGACAATATGCAACGTACGATCCTCTACTACGCATTGCAACTCCATACATGTCTCACTCTTGATTATATCCCTTTTAGTTCTTGTTGGTGATGAATGTGACTATGAGTGTAACATCCGATTTCACATACCACCAATATTCATTTGCTTGACAACTAATACGTTCAAAACACGTTGTTGATATTAACCTAGAGCAGTGGCGGATCCAGGAATTTTTCTATGGGGGTGCGAACCATTTTTAAAAATTTTAGGCCCCAAGGTAATATAAGTAAAAAATCGGTTCGTATCGGGTCGGGTCGGGTCATGTAAAACAAAAGAACATCGAACTAAATTTATATAATCGTCAAAAATATGTCAAACCATGTTACAAACATAATTAAAACGTCACCCTACGGGTTTTCATTTTTTGAAATCTATCCAAAACATGGCTCCATAACATATTACATAATATATCAACTATTCAAGCCTTTGAAATCATAATGTAAATAACCCTAAAAATCATCTAAACAACATATACACCATAAAAAGAAAAAGCCAAACATTCTTCACTAACAAATATAACCCACCAGATCTACTGTATGGTGTATGCGGCTATAAAAAAAGGCAAAATATCACCACTAACAAAATATAACCCACCATATAACATAATGAAAAACAAAACGAAGCACGTGTCTACTGTCATGGTTAGTATGCGGCTAATATCAACCAAAATTCATCAAAAATAACAAAGAAATTTACCCGTGTTCGATCGTCGGTGGTATGGTGGCTGATTACGGTGGTATAGAGAGAGCGGGAGAGAATATGTAAGGGTTTTGGGCTTGTTTATTTTATTTTAGTTTGAAATATTGTTGATTTGTCGAGTTTGTTTATTGGGGACTTAGTAGCGGGCTAGTTAAAGGTATTGGGTATTTGGGTTTAGTTATTTTGGTTATTAAAAAGTCATATAATTTAGGTAGTATTTAAAAAACAATAAGAGTTTACTAAAAAAAATTTAAAATATAAATTGATAACACTTTTTACCTAAGGGAGACGAAAAATTCCAAGAGGTGCGGACGGAAAATTCCAAGGGGTGCGGACCAAAAATTCCAAGGGGTGCGGACGGGATTTTCGACGGAACTTAGCACTAAATTTTTTTTTCCCAGGGGTGCGCCCGCCCACCCTGGCTATGTCTTAAGTCCGCCCTTGACCTAGAGTGTTAAGATGGGTATAGATGAGAGTTTTGGAACGAAACATTTACAAATAATTAGGGGGAAGAAATCAAAGAAGTGCAACTTCGGATGGCCTAGAAGTAGTCGGTGTGAAATTCATATTCATACTTGAATATTAAAACGTTTGGGGCCAAAATGAAATACATGAGAGTTCTGTGTTAGAAAACAGAAGATCGCTTAAAACCTTTCTTAATTCTCAACTTCACGATCGTTACCAAAACCCTCGTTACCGCCGACGACATCAATGGCGACCTCACGGTTGCTCCTCCGCTCTCCGACACTGAAATCCATATTCACCGTCCACCACTGCCGATCCGCATCCACCGCCGTAGCACCATCACACCACAACGACCACCAACGCAACCAGCAATATCTCTCACCTAACAACTACCTCAACAGCTGGAAACCGCCAAAGGATCCGAAGGAAGCTCAGGCCAAGCTCCACCAGCTCCGTCGTGAGTACGCCAAGAAGGTTAAGGCGGTGAGGAAGGAGTATATTCATGAAATGGAGCTTCAGAGGACTGAGAAGCAGAGGAAAGATGAAGCGAAAAAGGAGGCGTTGAGGATTGAGAGTGAAGAGCGTAGGGCTGCGAAATTGGCGGAGAAGAAGGTTAAGGCGGCTGAACGGCAGGTTGCGGAAGAGGAGTTCCGGCAGACGCTGGTATGGCGGTTTGGTTTGTGTTGCTTTACATTGTTTTTCAATGCGTAATTTGGATGTTATAGGTTTTGATTTTGTTATTTGTTTGTTATGTGGAGTATTATTGTTGATCCGGTAGTTAAATTGAATTAGACAATTAGTCTAGTTGAATGAACACTAATTAGGTTTTAGGTTAAGTCTTATGAACTCATACAGTTAGGGTTTAGGGTTCTATATCTAGCATACAATAGTTGTTCTTCGAAGGCTATGTGTTGTGAGGTTTAAGGTGAAAAAAAAGTGTTGCCACGTAGGAGGGGTGAGGTGGTGGGTTAATGGCTTAATGCTCCTTGAAAACCGCTGATCATGGGAACAGGGGAAGCGCTCTTTCGCGGCCTGTTTTGGTGTTCAGTGTCCATGTGGTCTACGTGGCGGGGTTAGCGCCTTCCATAACACCTACTCTAACGAAGCTTTATATGTTCTAATCACATCCATCTTTGATAAGATTTTATTCAAAATTTGCTGATCAGTAATGCTCTGCAGTTCAGGTTCTTTAAGATGAATGTAGGCATATCAATTGGGTACCTTTTCAAATTGTATTCACTTTTCAGCTTGTAAACACATTTGCAATTATTTTTATTTTTATCCCTACTTATTGGCTTATTGCTATCTCTAGTCCACCGCTATTAGTAGTATTTGCAATTAGGATTTAGTCACAGTCTGGAATTGGTGCTTTTAGTCAACTCATGAACTCATACGTTTAGGGTTTAGGGTTCTTGATTTGGTTTACAATAATTGTTCTTTTAACGTAGACTTACATATCCTAATCACTCGCATACTCAATAATATTTTATTCAAACTTTGATGATCAACAAGGCTCTGCAGTTCAGGTTCCTCAAGATGAATGTAGGCTCTACTCCAGCATACATTATTGGTTTAGATTCATTCTCATTAGGCTTCTTTATAACCATAGTTGAATCCCTCTTCTCCTGGGTAGCTTCAGTAGTGCTGATAGACAGTTTATTATGTGCACATTTGTGTAGGGGTATTATTGTCTTTTATGTTTTGTTTGTTAGGGTTCATACAACTGAGGTAAACTCGGCACGCCAAGATTTTGAATAAAACCCTGTTGCATAAATGGTTGTAATTACAAGGAAGCCCGTTATTTTGAGGCTTAGTAGACGACAACCCGTTTGGCCAAACTCCATTGGTGGGTACACCAGAAGAGCAACTGTTGACTTGCGAATCACCATTTCTGTTCTTGACTTCTTATGCCTTTTCATATTATGATTATTTGATCCCCTTTTTGATATTTTTAGCATTTTCTTGTACTCAGTCTCTTTCTCGTCATCAGAAAACTCTAAATCTTCAGACAACTCTTCATCATTTACACCCGATGCGTCATTACCCTATTTTGTAAAGATTTTATTGCTATTTAGAACATAATCTGCAAATTCAGTAACAAAGGAGATCAAGCAACCTTGTTTTCTCCCAGTAGGGATTTCGGTTTCTGAGTTGTATCTAATAATATAATAAGGATTCTTAATGGGCCCAAATATTTCATTCGCTACACCTAGTGGCAACTGGCTTTCTGTGATCCATAAAATCAAACCCTCGTTTAAAGGGTTATGGTTCTCCACTCCTTCCACATTACTTGTGTCCCCGTAATCTGTACAAATACAATCAATTACACATCAGATGTCCAAAAATGGTCAGCAGGGACTTAACTTGACCATGAAAAGTATGTAGGTCTGACTTACCGATAATACAACTCCAATGGGATGAGTAAGATGCTGGGGTTGTATGGTTACAGTAACTGCAGGGACTGGAGGGAGATCCTGCAATGAAAGCGTTTATAAGAGCAACCCGAATACATAAATGTTGTGTAAAAAGAATATGATGCAAGAGGGGGAGTTAGGATGTGCATTATAAGAGTCACGTTTTTGCTGTTAATACACCATTAGAAAAAAACGTGATAAATGTTAATTTTCATATATATTTTTTTTAATTTTGTCTATGGCATGGTAGTCAAAGGCGTGCGCCTGGGCACCCAGATGAGGCCGGGCACACCAAAAACGCCTTGAGTGTAGCAAGGCGATTTAACTTAGAAAACCCAATTTAAATCCAAAAACCAGACGAAAGAGTCTAAAATGACTAAAACTGGTCGCTCCTTGTGCCTAGGCGACAAGCTCACCCTTTGCACCTTGTGAGCCTTTGACTACCTAGGTTTATTTCTCAACTAATAGTAATAACTGGATGATTTTAACTACTAATTATTTTGGAGTTATTGTTATATTTATGGAACACATGGATTTGTGCATTGATATTTCCAAAAGTAAGATATGATCATTGTGGCACACATCTGTACATACAAAGATGATGAATAAAGTATAATATAGAAACCGAGTCGCACTATTTATGGTAGTGCCCACATCAAAATAGTTCATCAGTAGCTTTGCATTTAGTTGTACGGGTTGGAGAATTATCACACATTTATAAAACCAATATTAATAAGCCAATTTGTTATGCTTACCGTAAAACCGCTAAATTGTGGATTTCTGGAGAAACTGCTGTGCTAGGTTCATGGCCGCAATTGCATGATAGATGTATGTCATATAGTCAAGGAATGAAATCAAACCTACAGTTTAATATGTGGTGATTGATGTGCTTTTATAACCATGGGGTTGTATAAGGATGTAGTTGAGATTTCAGCTTTAGTGTGCACCCTAGTAAATTAGACATGATGTAGTTCATATAATAATATAATATCAAAACCTGACAAGAATTTGATTTACATAGATTGTTAGTATGAATATAAACGAAACTCTTCAGGCTTCAGTTACATAATAACTTGCTCAACATCCCCACGGGCAGGTCCATTGTTTTGTTCAAAAGATATTTTTGAGTTTTTGTGGAACTGAAAGTACGTTCCTGGATGATTTGTCTTATCTGCTTTATCCAAAGTACATTTAATACAAACGATCAGTTGGTGTGTTCTGTTGCTATATTCGTTTTGTGACTGTTTGTTCAGTTTCAGTTTGGCTCCAGTTTTATCTGTTTCAATAGCTAACCTTAAATGGCTGCTCAAATTTCAATATTTTGTCGTTTTTAACAAAATTAACATCTGGCTTCATATTTTTGTTTTCCTGGTTGGATCAATGAGTTTGAATTGATTGATTTTATGATGTTTATTTTCCTGGTTGATATCAAGAAAATTGATTTTTTGGTTCCTGTTTGTTTATTTGTTTTTTTTTTTCTAGCGGTGTCAAAATGGGCAGGTTGGATTGGTTTGGGAGATGGGTCAGGATGGGTCAATTAAAAAGGGTTAGGATGGGTTTGGGTCAAGATGGGTTTGAGTCAAGATGAGCTAAAAAGTTAAATTTTAAAATTATCGTATTGATTGCAATTAATCTTAAAAGTTATTCTAATTGTAATTAGAATATTAGTGACTATCTTAGCAATCAGATCATTGTTTGAGATAAGTAGATTAAAGTTTTACTTAATCATGGGGAATTTATTTTTTTGCCCTCAATTCCGCATTTTCTATCAATCAGGGCGAAAATATTTTGTGTATCTTAAATTGGACACATAAGATGTCTATATCACTGAAGTTAATCCACTTACTAACCAATTTCGAATTCAATAAGAAGCAAAATGCACATATTCAATAAAGTTGAGCATTTGAGCTCAAATTTGTGTTCGCTCATTCTTGGTTTAAAAAAGCGAGCTTAAAGCGTGAGGCGATGAATCGTTAGGAATATCACTTTTTTTTTTTTTGCTCTGAAGCGACAAATCACGTGATGCGTTTTGAAGCACGCTTTAAGCCCGAAGCGCCATGTGTTTGAAGTGACGCTTCAGCCCAATCAGCTCAGATTTGGGTATTTATTTGGACCCAATAGTCTCTAATAGGGTTTAATTGTGGTCCAACATCTTTTATTTGATATGCCAGCTACTTCTTTGCCCTAAAAAAAGAACGTTAGCCTTCTTTAACATCTTCAGCCGCTCCCTCCCTCTTCTCCATCGATTCTTCATACTTTCTTCAATAAAATCAGCCTTCTCCAATAATCGACATTCAAAGAGGTATGTTATCATAATTTCAGCCGTCTTCACCATTGTTAGTACATCAAGGGACAAGGGAAAACAAGCTCTATATGATGAAGATGAGCATGAAGAAGATATTGGATTGAGTGATGTTGATGGAGAAGAATACGTACTTGATTATGATGATTATTAAATTAAAGACTATTTTTATGTTTATGTTTCAAGTGTTATCGACTTTAATTTATGTTTTAACTATGTTTTTTATGTGTTAAGTGTGTTTTTTAATCATGTTTTTGTGTTTATTTATGATTAACAAGTAGAATACGTCATATTGATGTGTACAAATATTTTTTATACTTATTTTAATTTTGAGTGCTTCGTATACGTGAAGCTCACGTGAAGCTCTCGCTTCGCGCTTGAAGCTTCGCTTAAAGCTTTTGGAACCAAAACGCTTCGGAACGCCTCACGCTTTTTTAAACCAAGCATACATCTTGTATTGTTTTCCTTTCTTAGTTAACCTATATGGCTATATTTATGGCCTGGCATTGTATCTTTATTCCCATTGAGATTGATAGCAGATTTGACATACCTCATATACATATTGTTTTTCAAGTGCATTTAAAGCTTTTGTGCTCTGTGCCACCATGGTCAAGTAAACAAAGCAATTAGTTGGTTTGCTTTGTTCAAACTTCAAAGGAAATCATGCTCAAGATTGTCAACATTTGAGCAATAAATTCAAATTAGCAGGCTTTACATCTTAATAGTTTTCTGAAATTAGAGCCTGTCCTAATCTTGGATTGAAAGATTCGAGGCGCTCATGAAAATGTATCATGGGCAAAAATGCGCAGCTTATGTACTTTTGGGTCAAAACTCAACTGGTTGAACAGTGCCTGTGTGAGACAGTATGAGGCTTATATCTAATAAGTAAAAACTAAGGGGTGAAAAGGTTATGTAAGTTTACTTGATTAATAGGCTGATTTGTAAACATATTAGATAGACACAACTTCTGGTTGTTAAATAAAGTTTATTTTGGTTGTACATAGACGCACAAGGGTCTAATTGTTTTGAGAAAGGAAGTTTACTAATTACCAGTTCCTACTTAAATTTGGTGAGTGCAGTTAAAAGAAAGAGCTGAGAAGCTTGAATATCACAAACAAAGAGAGCAGAAATTCATGGAGAAGAAGAATGAGAAGAAGGAGCTACTGCGTCGCCAAAGTTCCGTATGGATTGATGAAAATGAACTCGAGAAAAGGATATTGAATGCCATTATGGATGAGTCCTAAGGTAACCATGCTTTCAACTCGCATTTTTTAAACTTTATTTTTGATCTTGTTAGAACTCAAGATGTAGACTTGAAGCACACATGCTGGTGTGAGGCCAAGAAACCCTTGATTTTATGGTTGTAAGTGCAAGCATGCACACGGAATAAGTCTAAAAATGTGTTTCATTGGTCTTTCATTTGTGGGCATGAATTGAATTTTTTTATATCATTACGGTTGGATGGTTGGTTGTTAGTTAACTAAATATGTTGAATCATAAGCATAATTCTATATTGATTCACAGTGATATAAGAGGTGTCCATTTTCTTGTCCATGCATTTGAGTCACTGTATGCGCTGTTCAAGCTTCGAGCCTTGTGTGCATCTCAAGACCGTCCGCGATGTATGCACACTATAACATCAGATTCTAGATTTGGTTTATAACATCAAAGACATCAAATTTGGTGATGCATGTGTATTCACTATGTTATCACACCATTTACCATTTCAAGGGTATAATGGTCTTAATTTTTTTTTTTACGTCCATCCAATTCAAGGGCCAAATATGTTAATTCAGTGGAGATCCTAAATGTAATTCTGAAAAGTTGTGACCAAAAACTGGAACATGACATTGTCATAGGGATTTAATTAAAGACTTAGGGGTTGTTTGGTAGCATCTGAATGGTCATTAAGAGGCTACCTCTTAATGGAACCATTAAGAATTTTACCAATGAGAAGGTAGAAGAATGTGACATGTGATGATTTACCATTCAGAGGTTACCTCTTAACCATTCAGACTTGAGGTTACCTCTTAACCATTCAGACTTGAGGTTACCTCTTATTCATTCAGAGGTTTTAAACCATTAAGAGGTAGCATCTGAATGATCATTAAGAGGCTACCAAACAGCCCCTTAGAATGGGCAAGAACAACATTTACAATTAATATTAGGGTTGTACAGAGTGACAAAACGAATTTGGTTACATCAAGTCCTATTCCTTGATCATTTAGAGCACTTCTAACGGGGATGCATCTTTCTCATCTCATTCCTATGAGATGAGAAGGAAGACAGAGGAATTGAACCGCCGGAGACGTTCTTAGTGGTGACTTAAGGAATCGAAAATAAAACTAGTTGTGCGGCATTAGTTATTTCTAAAGAGAGCTTTTCGGGTTAACTTAGATCAATATGATATCATATAAGATTATGGAAACTAATTGACAATCAATTTGGTTAGGAATAGAACTTGATTTCAACAACAAATAGTTGACCATCATTTTGGTTAGGAATAGAACTTCACTAGGTTAATGCCCGCGTAATACGCGGGCTTCAACCAAAACTATATTATTTACTTTGAAATGAGATGTTCTGTACAAATACATACATTGGAAGAAAAAAACAGAAAACTATTCAAATGCCGGAAAAAACTTCCTTGTAGACTACATTTGAGAAGTTCACAGCCTAACCCACCTGCAGTCCACCACCAATATACGTACTTACTCTTGAATATCGTCCCTTAGCTTCACAAAATCAGAGCAAGTTAGGTACAAATAAAATCTTAATAAGATACAATAATAATCATATTACGAATCTAGAAGAGAAGTTGAGGGGTAGTGCGGATTAAAAAAATTGTTCAGGGGTAGTCGATAACTAACTATATTTACAATGACCTTCCTCTGTGATATAAAAACTACTTTCAAACCAAAATTATATTTTGGACCAAATTTTCACTGCAAAAGTACAAAGGCAACTACAATAGGTGAAAGGCTGAATTTTTAGTACTTATTAAAACCAACATGTGTTATTATTTGTAACCAACTTGATACTAAAAGTGCACCTGAAAAGGCATTATATAATAACAAAATCAATACAAAATAGCATTTATCGTGCATCAAACATTTAATAAAGTAAGTTCTGAACTAATCTACTTTCATTTATACTTGTTTTCACCATCCACTATCTCGGTATATGTCAATTTATCCAGAGCCTCTTCTAAAGTCTCAATATTGCCTTCAATTTTAACTGTGAGATCCATCATCCTCTCGTTTTGCTGTGATTTGTCTCCACACTTCCGGCACTGTATCAACAAAATAAAAAAAATTAACCACCTAAATTTTGGGCTAACTAACTATACAATAATTATTTTAAGTAAATTGGCACATTCAGATCGAAACTTGCCGGGTATAATTGTTACAATTGTACACAACAGTTTAGCTCAAAAGAAAGAAAGCTATGAAACGAAGATGCCATGGCGAATTTCAAAAGACAACATGATATCTAACAAAGAAAGTAAATATAACGTACAAAGTACAAACATTCATGCTTGAATAATTGATTAAAAGCATAAAGGTTACAATCTACAAGTAAATTTAACTCTAAAATAGAACTATTAGTTTTCTAAAACCCCAGATCTCTTTAATAATTATTATTGATTCGTATAATTCTTACGGGGTTTTTCATAGGTCTAGTTAAATCTCATTTAGAAACATTCACCAATTAGTTCCGAGTAAATTTATTTATAACAATATGAATGACCATTATTTAATAGAGTAACTTATTCCCTCTAAAAACCAAACTGAACTTAGAATCACTCCTGTATTCAAAGCAAACCGAACATGTCAAATGTAATTTCCCTTTTTGCCCCTCATTATACTTCATAAATCACAAAATTATTAAAAAGATAGAAGAACCACCCTATGTCTAGAATCATCTTTAGACAACAAATTCACCAAAAAAAAAAAAAAAACCTATTAAAAACAGTTGGTCTTAGCCTCATAGGCAATGTTGCACTTGAACATCAATGAAGGTGTGGTCACTGGTCAAGAAGGCGGACTTGTTTGAACTAAAACACCAAACGCTTGAAATGAATGACTACTATTTGATAATTACCATATCCTTGAATCTGATAAGCCGACACATTAAATGATAAGTGATTGGAACATACCTGAACTACAAATCAGTTGGCATCAACAACCTCAACAATGAACAAATGCGTATTGGCGAGAGAACACATGAACAAAGCAGCGAAAATAGGGAAAAAGTTAACCAAAAGCATAAACTGAGCAATGCAAAACTAACCAGAACTAAATGATGTAGCCAAAATAGCTTGAAGTAGGGATGAGCATTTGGTACCGGGTACCGGTACCGAACCGGTATATTCGGTACCGGTACCCATTTTCTCCAGTTTTCGATACCGATACCGATAAGGTACCGGTACTTACGGGTAAAACACCGGTAAATACCGGTACCGTATCAGTACCAGTTTTCTCTGTTTTCCGGTACCGGTACCGGTTCGGTACCGAAAGGGTACCATACTCATCCCTAGCTTGAAGTATAAACAAAAGACAACATACTCAAATTGATCAATGTAAATTATTTACACCAATTAGTGTTTCAAGTTAATTCAATCTGAATCTTCATTACCCTTGCAGAAAGTATCCATTTTAGCTCACTATCTGACCCGCTTGATCCGCTCATATTCTGACAATTAAACAAAAGACTTACCTGAATTTCGATAAAGTCTTACCTGAATTTCAATGAGGACGAAACAAAGCAAATAGGAAAAAGCAAAATCCCCTAAAGCAGAGTGTGTTCAACTGGATTATCCTAATTTCCGACAAAATTATTAAAAAGTTTAGTACTTTATATTCATTTATAAATTATAAATCTTGTAAATTTGTAACACATTTCATACCACAAATAAAAGATCTGCCTTTCTGAGCCATGTGAAGTTTCTTGGGTTACGATCCAATGGCCCCACCTCACCAAAGTTTCCTATTCCAACCCTTGAACCACCCTGCATTTCATTCATCACAAAAAAAAAACAGTTATAACTTTTAAAGATTATATCTTTATCCTCTCTATACAAACTATAAATTGAGTTTTTTTATTTTTTTATTAAAGATTTAAAATAAATAGAGTCAGAAGTACTTACTGGTCCACCTTGCAAATTGGCCATGGCTTTTTTGGATCATGAACTCTATATGGACTTTTGTAGTGCCACCAGAACATGTGTGAGAGTCGTCAATAACACTCAAGGCTTACTATAAAAAACAAAACCTTTTAAAAAACACATACACATTCACTTTATTCTTTAACATAGTATATAAACGATATCTGAGTTATGAGAGTCGTCAATAACACTCGAAACTTTATATAAAAAAACAAAACCTTTTAAAAAAACACTTGAAACTTTATATAAAAAACAAAACCTTTTTGAAAAACACGTATGGAAACAAAGGAAAAAAAAAGAACAAAACCATCGCCTGCAACTATTTTCTTTTTACTTTTTATTTTTTTTATATCCGGTGCTAATTCGTTAATCTATGTTATGTGAAAACCAACATATAACTTTTTGATGTTCATATATTTAATGGCAGCCCAATACAACCCAAAAGATAACGTCCCAAGGAGCAAACCTAAGCCTCGGCCTTCAACAGCAACACATCAGCCAGACCCTTTTTATTCTGTTTAGCCCATACCTTCAAACGCTCCTTCACACAGCATCTAACCCAAGACTGGGCCTTCAACGGAGATAAGTAAATCCAGCTCATATATAAAACACATTGGGCCTTGTAACAACCCCCACTTTCGTGCGTTGTTACTACTCGCTACACTCGTTACGCCTAGCTCCAGAGATTTGGATCATAATGTAACTATATCGCATACATCACTATATCGCAGTATATTCGAATACTTCACGTATTTTATCGCTATAACACATCATATCGCACATACTAACACTCACGATGACGTTGAGTGAGGACTTATTCTACCCTCCTCAATGATCATGATGTGTCGCAATGCAACAATTAACGCTAACAAAGACTTTTGGGTGAGTGTTATCCCTCCAGTCGTCATGACGATGATGACAATACGAGTGGTTGATACCCCGACAGTCATTGTGGCACAACGTATACACTAACGCTCACGGTGACGTCGAGAGAGGACCTATTCTACCCTCTGCGATGGCCGTGATGCGTCTTAACGCAATGCATACTTGAAACGAACACTTGGGATATGGATACGTATATACGACCTTTTTGTGATTAAAAAAAAATATATATAATAAAAACAATTAAATATAGGAAACCAAAACTATCGCAACGCTCGAAACAATGAAATTCCCCGCACCAAGATCCAACCAGAATGGCCATCCGAACGGATGGGCATCCGAACGGATGGGCATCCGAACGAATGACCAGCCGACCTTGCACCTCATTCAACCTCCTTTCTCCTCCCTTGCCTATAAATAGCACTTGTCACATCACTTGAACAGTGATGTGACAGCCCTCACTCGACCAGACGCGCTTGGACCCTTTCCTCTCGATTCCTCGCGATTCCGGTAAGATTTCAACCTAAATCTTGTACTTTTATGATCAACTCTCGATTCTACACCTTTCTACCTTTTACATCTTAACTGTTAACCGTGAAATCACCAAGGTTTGAGCTGTTCTAAGGTGATGTCATCATGGAGTTCTATGAACTTCAAGTTTTGGCATCATTCCACCATGAACAACACAGATCTAAAGGATTTCCACAAGATTAAACAAGTTTTTCACTCAGATCTAAACATTTTCGAGATAAAAGGGACTGAAGGAAGGATTTCTAACCTTCTTCCAACTCTTTTACACTCAATGCCCTCAAAAACCAGTGGAAACGGACTCGTTCTGACCTTCTGCACATTCTTAGCGAAGTGTCGGTTCAGAGATCTCAATTCTCTAAAAAGGGACATTGGACTTCAGGTTGAACATAAGCATCCATCTCGAATAGCTAGCTGAACGGTTGGGGTGATTCCCGTCCGATCAGGTCACCTGAGTCTTGATGGGGTTTCTGTTGTTCAAAACGTCGTCATGCCATCTCAGTCAAGCTACCAAACTTTCCAAAAACCATCAAGTTCAAGGCGATCGGGATGTTGGGACGGACTGCCGCTCAATCGAATTGCATTTGGAACTTTCAGCTCAACCGAGTGACCATCCGACCGGATTGCTATCCGACCGGATAGTCACTAATCAACTCATCAACTCAAACGAGTGGCCATCCGACCGGATTGCCATCCGACCGGATAGTCACTAGCCTTTATCATCTCAAACGAGTGGCCATCCGACCAGATAGCCACTAACCATTGATCCTTCAAACGAATGGCCATCCGGCCGGATTGCCATCCGACCGGATTGCCACTGGCTAACGACTTTTCGAACAAGTGACCATCCGACCGGATGGCCACTAGTCACCTGTTTCGCTCGTCACCGTTTAACGCGCTCTCAATCGATCAGGCTAACTCAGACACGCTCTCAATCAATCAATCAAGTGGTGTTTAAATTGCTGAACAAGCACTGTGAGTATACTTGAACCCTTTTTAATCGCATTTTGGGTGTAACATACGTTTCTAACAAATCGAACTTATCAAACGAAGTAATCATTAAATCGAATTATCACTTGCGAATAACTGTTATGCATAGATATACGTGATACTAGTTGCATATGTGCTAGGGCTTATACTCGCGACGTCCCACCACGACTAGTATAGTACTATTGCGCCCGACGGGGTCTAGTTTGCCATCGCATATTCGAGCATCGAGGACTTAGTTGGTAGTATCAGCTTTGTGAGTATATATGTCGTGTGTTACGTTTATGCATGTGGAAATTCGCTACACTTTTTAATCTATTACGCTACATATCAAACCTGTATACTCGCCAATACTTTTGTATTGATAAATATTTTAACGTATGTTGCAGGTTAGATCGCAGGATATATCAAATCAAGCTAGGAAGTCTAGAAACTCAACTAAAATCTAGGTTGTCGGATTTGTATTGTTCGAGAAGACAAGAAATCTGTGATAACTTATGTGATTGTATTATTTGTTAGTATGGGATAACGAATGTATTAAATATCATCGCAATATAGTTGTTATGGATTCTCTTGAGCAATCTGATTCGCCTAGTGCCGTGCCCCGATGATTCTGCCATCGGTTGGGGTGTGACAGATTGGTATCAGAGCCATAACTATAGGGAATTAGGCCAGACTCGACCTAGTCCGGGTCTACGTCTTAGAAATTGACCTAGTCTATAGTCTAAGTACCAACAGGTCGACTCGTACGAACCAGTAGGGCTTGTATCAGGCCTACTTAATACTCTCTATCGAAATTGCTAAAAGCTATGACTTTGTGTGAACACCGTGTACTACAGCTTCACACGAAGCAGCCTTTCCTAAGGCTGGAATACTACTTAGCCTTTCCTAAGGCCATCACAATACTCAAGTTTTCAAAAATACTCGCATAACGAAACCGAGTGATCCAGTCGAGACCAGGGGTGAAAACCAAGAACTCTCGACGAGATCGCTCACTCAGCGCATTTTTCTAGCACGAGAACTTTTCATCGAGTTAGGAGTGACATCCACACCTCGACGAAAGTCTCCATTTCGAAATCTAGTGGAACTCACGAATTTATCCGAAGAGCATAACCACAAATAGGAATGAAGCTGTTAAGTCAGGGGTGAAACCCGTACCTTAATAAGCCGTTCCACTCTCTATAAACTGGTTTTCAAAAAGCTCTCACCAAGGACTCGACTATCACAATAACTCGAGCCACATAATGACTAGGAAGACGAATGCCATGAGCTGCATCCCAGTGGAAGCATGGAGTCTTCTAGGTCAACGCGCATGCACGAACTTGCTAAATATAGTTGGGTTACCTTGGGTAGTCGACGCCTAAACACCCAAGGCACTCTATCATACGAACCGCCGATTTTACAAATGGTTGGAACTTATTTACGTTTGCGTATCTTGAAACTTTACGCTTTATCGATTTCTCGATTTAACGATTTTCACTCCCCGTTTTATAAACGCACAATTCGCACAACCATCGCAATCTAAAACGAAACCGAATGTTCGCAACAAAACTAATGCGTAATCTATCGCCTTCGCTCTCGCTTTCTCACCGCAACGCGTCCTCGCATATTCTAAGTCAACCTGTATGTGTATGATTGCAAATTACAATTATATAAATACATATAAATACGTATAAACAACAAGTCATTTTGTGAGAACTTAGGAAATTTCGTGTCTCCTATGTGACTCCTATGTGATTCGCATTACTATTATGCTATCACATCAAGTTTTGAATGTGCTCAATCGCATCGCAAAACTCAAAAATCATTATGATCGAATCTCATTCCAAGTCTCTTCCTGTCTAGATGCCTTCCAACGACTCTACCTCGAGACGAACAGCTAGGAGAAGAGCCAAACGAAGCGCCGATAAGAGGATTGCATCACTTGTGACCAAGGAAGTGGTCAAGCTCATTCCTCAAATTGCCGCTCGAGTGCACTCTCTCAGCAACTCTCGAGCCTCGGAAGACTCCAAGACGGAAGCGCCGCAATCTGCTTTTCTTTACAAACACTTCAAGGCCTATGACCCGATGGAATTCACGGGTGAAGGATGTGTGACTCAACTACTCCAGTGGTTCGATTCTATCGAAGTTACCCTTCGTCAAAGTGGGTGTCCCGATAGTTTCCGTACTACTTGCGCTACCGGAGTAAACGTGGGATCTCTGCAGCTTACACTCTCTCTTGGGATGAGCTGAAAGAGCTCATGAAGAAAGAGTACTGTCCCCCCCCCCCCCCCCGAAATTCAGAAGCTGGAAGACGAATTCTGGAAAATCAAGCAAGTTGAAAGTGACAACGCTGGCTACACGACAAGGTTCAAATAGCTTAGCATAATCTGGCCAAGTCAAGTCAACACCTCAGAAAAAGCCATTTCGAAGTACATTCGCGGCTTGCCTGAGTGTGTGGGTGATTTTGTCGAAGCTGCAAGACCTGCTACCATCGAAGAAACCTACCGCTTAGCCGCAGAAATCAACAACAAACGACTCAGGGAAGGATCTTTCTCCAAGAACCCTGTCAAGCAAACTTATCAAGCGATCGTCGTAAACTCTTCTGACGAATCTGCTGAGGATTCTCCTGACGAATCTGCTGACGATTCTTCTGACGAATCTGCTGGCGATTCTTCTGACGAATCTACCAACGATTCTTCTACCAAGTCTGCCGACGGATCTTTCGAAAAATCGGCCAAAGACTCTGCAAGTGAGTCCTCCGACGAATCCTCCAACGACGCCACCTCTTTGCAAGACACCGACAAACCCAGCTGCAAACGAAAGACTTCAAGCCTGAACTCCTCAACAACCGAGCTGCTGCAGTCGAAGCCTCTTCAAACAGTCCCGGTGTTCCCAAAACGAGCTTACACTGGAGCTCACCCTCAGTGTTACTCGTGCACCTATCATCATCCAGTTGGGGCTGATTGTCGCTATTGCAGGAACTGCAACCGTTACGGTCACTTTACCCGCAACTGCCGCATCGAACCGCTAACTTGAGTACAACAACAACAGCTCCAGCAAAAGTCTTCAGCATCTAGCAAGCATCGAATAAAGTTGTAATGATACGATTTTCGACGTTAATTTCTAAGTTTTGAACCTGCTCTATTACTCTATGCGTAACACTAACTCTCGCTTTCGTATTCTCCTTCACACTCTAGTCGTCGCACTTAGACTAGATTCACACACATACTATATACTATATCACGAAATAATGTGTGTTTTACCCTCACTACACTCTTAGAACGAGATACGATAAACGTGCAAGGAACGATTAATCATGGGTGCACACGGGATTACTTGGGTCAGTGCACGGAGATCGTAGTAAATTCTAAGGTGCCATAATCGTTACGACGAAGTATGACACCAAACCACGGGATCTAAGTAGTAGGGGTCAAGCAAGGTGTGCTTTATCATACTACCGAAGTTCCGTGAAGAAAGTGCCACGTGGAGTTGAACGTTATTAGACCTATTATACTATTGTGGTTATTTTCAACACACTACACTCAATCGCAAGGCGTAATAAACCACATCATCGCGAGACTTGTCGTAAGTCTGCAAACGCAGTGCAATCGCCCCATCGATGGACTTTGGAGAGTCTACCTCACAGGGCAATTGCATCGACGCAAGACTGGTTGTAAGTCTGTCGTGACAAATCTCATCGAGTACGTAAACGCTCATGACATTGTTGAGTGAGGACCTATTCTACCCTCCTCGATAACCGTGATGCGTCGCAACGTAATGTTAAGCTTGTTCGAAACAAAACTCGGCTAATCGCAATCGCTTGTCATGGGTATCTCGCAATCTCAATCGCTTATTATGTAAATCTATATCGTTTGTTGTGTATCGATCTACCGCTATACCGTTATCTGTGATATTTGTGTTAAGTTAGCACGCATGACCTCGCTTCACGAGATGAAGCTCATATGGTTAAAGCAAGGTGTTTTAGTCATATCAGCGGGCTTTTGTGGAAAAAGGCCATGTGGGGTCTGATGTTAGTAAACTCTGTGGTGTTAATCAATCAAATCGAACCGCATAGATCGCGCATACCTCCATCGCTTGCAACGCAACAACTGCCGATTATCGTAATCCGTTTATCGCCGCCGTCATTACTGGTGTTGTGTTGTGTTATTCGCTTAATCATCTAATCGCTTGTCTCTTATCGTGTATAGTCTACCGCTTATTCGTGTATCGCGTACCGCTTATCGCTCGCTTGGTATTCACTGCAGTCTGTGTGGTATTAGTACACATGACACCGCTTCACGAGGCAAAACTAACCTGGTTAAACATGGTGTTTCGCCATGTTAGCAAACTCTCATGGAAACGTGCCATGTGTGATTAAAGTGGAATCTAATCGAGTACGCCTATTCGCTTATCGCTTATCGCTCGACGCCTACCCAGACACGACACATAAGTGTTTCGTGTCATCAGGCTACTCGCGCACGCTGTTGTAGCTACGTTCGCAATTCAACTCGCCAGTTTAACCTATTCGATTCCATCTTATACTCGGTCTGACTTTCTATCGATTGGACCGAGTGAGCGCAATTCTATCCCTGTCGTATCGGCACACATGATACCGCCTCACGAAACGGAAGTAATATGGGAGAAACATGGTGGATACGCCGCTAGGTACTTCCTATATATAAATGTTTTAATCATAATTAACGAACTTCCGTGGGAAGGTGCCAAGTGGGGCTCGATGATAAATTGTCTTTTCAAAAGGTTAAAAACTGATTTTTATAAAACTTTTATTAAAACCATGGGACAAGTGAAATTTCTCACAATGTGGAGGTAACATCGAACCAGCTTAACTCCATGTCCAAGGGGAGCTTTCATGAGTCCAATTTTTCCTTAAAACCTTTTGCAATATCAAAAACAAGACCTTCTTGAGACGTTGGTTCAACATCGAGTTCAGCTTGAACCCATGTCATAGGAAAGTTTTCTTAACTCCAGTTTTCATGTCCGAATTCTTTTAAACATGATTAAACCAAAAACTTCTTGCAACATTGGTTACTATACTCAACTTAACCTTACGTTATGAGAAATCTTTAAAGCTCTCTTTAAACTTCTTTTACACCGACTTTAATAACCTTTCGAGACCCGAAATACTATTGAGGCACCAATTCGTGGAATACTACTCTTGTTGTTACGTCGTTTCTCGCTGTCACAATCGGCCTCTCTTACTCGAAACACTCTCGCTTGTCAAATCTAAGTCAAATTAACTTGCTGTGTCGCTACTTATCCGAGACCAACTCTCCAAAAAGTCTACATGTTGGATTAATTTCGGGACGAAATTTCCTAAAGTAGGGGAGACTGTAACAACCCGCACTTTCGTGCGTTGTTACTACTCGCTACACTCGTTATGCCTAGCTCCAGAGATTCGGATCATAATGTAACTATATCGCATACATCACTATATCGCAGTATATTCGAATACTTCACGTATTTTATCGCTATAACACATCATATCGCACCTACTAACACTCACGATGACGTTGAGTGAGGAATTATTCTACCCTCCTTAATGATCATGATGTGTCGCAATGCAACAATTAACGCTAACAAAGACTTTTGGGTGAGTGTTATCCCTCCAGTCGTCATGACGATGATGACAATACGAGTGGTTGATACCCCGACAGTCATTGTGGCACAACGTATATACTAACGCTCACGGTGACGTCGAGAGAGGACCTATTCTACCCTCTGCGATGGCCGTGATGTGTCTTAACACAATGCATACTCGAAACGAACACTTGGGATATGGATACGTATATACGAACTTTTTGTGATTAAATATATATATATATATATATATATATATATATATATAATAAAAACAATTAAATATGGGAAACCAGAACTATCGCAACGCTCGAAACAATGAAATTCCCCGCACCAAGATCCAACCAGAATGGCCATCCGAACGTGTGACAACCCTCAAATTTACATGTAACCGTACAGTTTATTAATGATAAATAAAGTGCTTGACGATTGTGTGGAATTACTTAACTGCTTTCTGATATCTGTGTTATACCTACATGTACTTGTTAACATGCTAGTAGTATACAGAAAAGTTACTAAATAGTCCGTTATATTTTCCTGAGTGTTGAGAATTAAAAACGTAACAAAAATAGATATATATGACACCTTACGATTTAATTAAGCGCTTTAACGGATCAATATCCAATTGTACAACCGGACTTTACCCGGAACCTAAAAATATTGACATGGCATGGTTTTTCTTTTTCTGAGCTAGTTAGGGTACCCGAATACCCTAACACCCGCTATATTGCATAACACACTAGTAATTAATTAAACCTCCTAACTAAACTAACTATAGCCTAAATATCTAGTTAAATTCCAACCCATTTACCCCCCCCCCCCCCTTATGACCGAAATTGTTCCATGGGGGAACACACCCCACCTATTTTTGAATAATTTAATCATGCATGTCTAGTATCTAGTAGACATAAGACATGTTGGATAAAGTCTTAAAATGGTTCATAAATTTAACCAAGGAACCACCATTTCTTTCATTCCAAAACACCAACACAAATTGAGCTCTTTCTCCCTCTCCTTGTGAGTTTCGGCAGCCCCAAGAGCACCACCATACCACCACCATTAAGCCTTGTTCAAGTCATCCATACATATACAATGGTGCAATAGGATCAACAAGGAAGCTCGGTGCTTACGGAATCTCAAGGACCTCTCTACGTCGCTATTAACCACCCGTTTTTCGTCTAGTTTCTTCCCTTGCCTCGAGCTAGTAGTAAGTGACTCTAAACCTCTTCTCGATCTTGTCTAGAGTGGTTAATAAGAGATTTGTCGGAAAAATCGTGAACACTAAAAATCAAAACTAAAAAGTCTTGCTAGAGTGATGAACTTGTTGGTTAAAGAGTAAATAATGATGAAACATGGTAATACAAGATGAATCTGAAATATATGAGTATTAGTCTGCTGTAAATAACTTATAACCTGTTGTAAATCATTATTAGAATGAATGGTAATCATATGTGTGCGTTTTAGTAGCCTTTAGACTGATAACAGCTTGCTGATGTGTATTTTCAGCCGCCTTTAACAGGCTGTAAACAGGTCTTAAACTCAACGAAAAACCGATATTTTGAATCTAAAATATGTTATTATGAAATACGGTTCTAATGGAAACGGAATCGTAATTTTTGGACTTCGTTTACTATTTTTAAAGTGTCGATTTGTAACAATAACTTAAGCTGAATTTTGACAGCAATACATGGGTGTCATACTTTCAGTCATAACCTGAGTTTTGTGATGAAACGGACCATGAAATTTGTACAGTAGATGACAACCGATGTATTTGTAATTACCCCACTGGAATTTCGTAAATCGGACACTCGATGAATTTTTAATAAATTGTTCCGTGGAATGTGGTCAGAAATACATAAATCTGAGTTCAGTCCGGAATATGAATTTTTATAAAATATTGGTAATGAACCGGACCCCGATATTTTTACACAATAAAATTTGGAACGTTTAAGACATTCTGTAAAAATTTGAGAATTTTTGGAATAATTTAACTATTTTATTTAAATGTCCGAAAACAGCCGGTTTTGAATATTAATGCTGAATTGACATATGTTGTGACTTGCGTGTCTAAATGTCGAGTATGCTATCAGTGAATGATCTAACATGTTATATGTGTTACGTGCACTATCGTATGTTTGCTTGTGAGTGGGGAATGGATGGGGAACTTGGATGGGCATAAACCGTTAAAGTGATGCATGTTATGTGATAGATACGTGTAGGAACTGTGTGCTCTATTTGAAAATCACTAAATAACTAACTGGTAAATCATACTAGGACGCGATTGACCGACCTTGACTGTTAGCTATATCTGAGAGTCTAACCGAGCAAACCGAGGTGAGTTCACACCCTTACTAAGGCATGGGAATTCCCGGTGGTTGGGAATGGGATTGAATAACTAATTATATTATCAACACTACTAGACTACCTACTACTGTCCTCGGATGAGAAGGGCACGTACGTAAAACCTACGTACACTCACACTTACTACTGTCCTCGGATTGAGAAGGGCACGTACGTAAAACCTACGTACATTCATACCTACTACTGTCCTCGGATTGAGAAGGGCACGTACGTAAAACCTACGTACACTCACACTTACTACTGTCCTCGGATGAGAAGGGCACGTACGTAAAACCTACGTACACTCATACTTAACACCGTCCTCGGATTGGGAAGGACACTTATGGATACGCCTAGTCTAGTAACATACATAATGGGAAGCCCCCACTAAATATCGTAAAGGTTTGGGAATCAAGGATAATGGGTAATACATGGTTACGAAACGAACTTCCGATTTCTGATACGAACTCATTAACTAAACAACCAAACGTGAACTCACTCAACTTTGTTGTTGACTAGTTTTACATGCCTTGCAGGTCGTTAGATGTTGTGGAGCTTGCACATGGAGGTGGTCGTTGTGGAATGCGAACTAATATGTCCCGTACTTACTAAATAAACGTTATGAACTTATGAAACTTATGTTTGGGGTCTTTAAACTTATGAACTACAAACTTATGTTTTGGTTTAACGTCTTATGCTTCCACTGTTTAAATTGAACTTGGTTAACTTCCTTTTGGTCACCAATTGTATTGTGATTGGTTTTATTTACTAAAATACGTTGTTCAATATGATTGGTGGCTCGATCCTGGTCACGTCACGCCTCCAAGCGGTGATACTCCGCGTGTGGATTTTGGGGGTGTGACAGATTGGTATCAGAGCCATTGGTTATAGAGAACTTGGTTTTAATAAGGGAAAAGTTTTCATTAAAACCAGACTATAACCTGTACAGTGCTCAAAGATCCACAACGACGCTTCGCTCCACGTGCAAGACTCGACACTATAGGTGATACGATTCATGTTTATATTACCTACTTGTTAATTATATAGAACATTGCTTATGATATGCTTAGATAACATAGTATCTACTGCTTGAAAACTTTGTGTGATCACTCTCTTCTGTCATTCCACACTTGCGTAATGATACGACACACTTCTCACTTGTGTTCTCCGCATGGTGAAGATCATGAGTGTACGAATCAGCCTCACACAAGCCCAGCTGGCGGCCTTGATCAAAGAACAAGTTACTGCGGCACTTGCAGCCGCTCAAGCAGGAGGCCAGCTTACCCAGCCACCTGTATGCAAGTTCAAGACTTTTATGGACTGTCGTCCTAGTACCTTCAGTGGCACTGAAGGGGCCGTCGGACTCCTCCACTGGTTCGAGAAGCTCGAGTCGGTCTTCAAAATGTGTGAATGCCCTGAGGATCGTAGGGTGAAGTATGCTACTGGTACTCTTGAAGGGGTAGCGCTCACGTGGTGGAATGCTCAGGTTCAGCTGCTGGGGTTGGTTGCTGCTAATGCCACCCCATGGAATGACTTCAAGGAACTGATCAAGGAAGAGTACTGCAGTCGTGATGACATCCACAAACTAGAGGTGGAATTTTTCAATCTGAAGATGACGGGGTCTGAGATTGAGGCGTATACTAAGAGGTCGAATGAACTGGCCATCATGTGCCCTACTATGGTGGACCCTCCCATCAAACGTATTGAGCTTTACCTCAAGGGCCTTGTACCCGAGATTCAGAGTCACGTGACTTCGGCTAACCTGGGTACCATTCAACAAATCATCAAGTTGGCTCACCGTCTCACCGACCAGGCAGTGGAACAAAACAGATTACCCAAGCGTATTGGTACTGCTACTACTGATACCCCCAATGATCACAAGCGAAAATGGGATGGAAATTCCGGCAAAGGCTCTACCTCTGTTCAGTCTCAGTCTCAGCAACGAAGGATTGAGGACCATAGGAGCCCTGGTCAGCACTCTTCTGGTAGTCAAGGGCAGGGTGGATATCGAGGAAACCACCCAAAGTGCAACAAATGCAACAGACACCACAGTGGTCAGTGCAACAAGGGACGCTGTCAGAGGTGTCTCAAGATGGGTCATGAAGCCAAGAATTGCAGGAGCCCACGGCCTACGAATCAGATTCGTCAGCAGCAACAGCAAGCACTGCAGAATCAGCAACAGCAACAGGGCAACAAGGGATGCTTTCAGTGTGGTGCTGAAGATCACTTCAAGAGACACTACCCGCAGTTAAATCAGAATCAGAATCACAACCAAGGAAACGGGAACAATAATGGGGGCAACAATGGAAGAAACAATGATGGCAACGGTGCCAGGGGTCGTGTGTTCGTGATTGGTCAAGGTGATGCAAGGAACGATCCCAACGTTGTGATGGGTAAGTTTCTTCTGGACGACTTCTTTGTTACTGTTCTATTCGATTCGGGTGCCGATACTAGTTATGTGTCCTTAAAAGTTAGCCAAATGCTTAAGCGCACTCCAACACTTTTGAACACCAAACACGCGGTAGAGCTAGCAAATGGTAAAAGTCTTGAAGCCACACACGTAGTTAAAGGTTGTAACCTCGTCATAGCTGGTCAGACTTTCTCTATCGATCTTGTTCCTATCACACTTGGTAGTTTCGACGTCGTTATTGGGATGGATTGGCTATCTCATCATCAAGCGGAGATTGTTTGCAAGGGGAAAATCATCCGCATTCCTCGTTTTGGTGAAGAACCTCTCATGATTCGTGGCGACAAGAGTGGTGCTGTCGAAGGCATCATCTCTTTCCTTAAGGCCCAGAAATGTTTGCGAAAGGGCCACACTGCCATTCTGGCACTCGTTACTGATACATCCACGGAAGAGAAGAGAATTGAAGACATTCCTATAGTGCGCGACTTTCCTGATATATTTCCTGAGGAATTGCCTGGTCTTCCGCCTCATCGCCAATTTGAGTTTCAAATCGAGCTAGCTCCTGGAGCAGCGCCAGTAGCTCGAGCACCATATCGTCTAGCTCCGTCAGAACTTGAAGAACTGTCCACGCAATTGCAAGAACTCGTGGAAAAGGGTTTTATACGTCCTAGCTCTTCGCCCTGGGGAGCTCCAGTACTATTCGTGAAAAAGAAAGACGGTACCTTCAGGATGTGTATTGACTATCGCGAACTTAACAAGGTGACTGTGAAGAATCGTTATCCTCTTCCACGTATTGACGACTTGTTCGACCAGTTGCAAGGGTCGAGCTATTACTCTAAGATTGATTTGAGATCGGGATACCATCAGCTGAGAGTCCGAGAGGAGGACGTCTCCAAAACAGCATTCAGAACTCGTTACGGCCATTACGAGTTTCTGGTTATGCCATTCGGGCTGACGAATGCACCAGCGGTCTTCATGGATCTCATGAACCGAGTGTGCAAGCCTTACCTGGATAAGTTCGTTATTGTGTTCATCGACGATATCCTGATCTATTCTAAGAGTCAGGAGGAACACGAGCAGCACCTACGACTTATGCTGGAACTTCTTCGAAAAGAGCAGTTGTATGCCAAGTTTTCAAAATGTGACTTCTGGCTTCGCGAAGTCCACTTTCTAGGCCATGTGGTAAACAAGGATGGAATTCATGTGGATCCATCTAAGGTTGAATCGATCAAGAACTGGCCTGCACCCCGTACACCAACAGAAATCCGCCAATTTTTGGGTTTGGACGGATATTACCGAAGGTTTATAAAAGATTTCTCCAAGATTGCGCAATCTCTCACTTCACTGACTCAGAAGGGTGTCATCTATCGTTGGGGTGATGCACAGGAGTCCGCATTTCAGCACTTAAAGGATAGACTTTGTAGCGCGCCTATCCTGTCATTGCCTGAAGGCACCGATGATTTTGTAGTTTATTGCGACGCTTCCATCCAAGGACTTGGTTGCGTGTTGATGCAACGTGACAAGGTCATTGCCTACGCATCACGCCAACTCAAGGTTCACGAAAGAAATTACACTACTCACGATCTGGAGCTGGGAGCAGTTGCTTTCGCACTTAAGATATGGAGACATTACCTGTACGGTACCAAGTGCACCATTTACACCGATCACAGGAGTCTCGAGCATATCTTCAAGCGAAAGGAGTTAAACATGCGACAACGCCGATGGGTCGAACTCTTGAATGATTACGAATGCGCAATCAAATACCATCCGGGCAAGGCCAATGTTGTGGTTGACGCCCTCAGTCGAAAGGATACTATACCAAAGCGTGTACGTGCTTTACAGCTTACCATCCAATCTAACTTTCCCTCTCAGATTCGCAATGCTCAGGTTGAAGCATTGAAAGCGGAAAACGTCAGGGCTGAGTCCCTATGAGGATCGAGGCAGCAGCTAGAACAAAAGGAAGACGGTGCCTACTATGTAAACGGACGCATCTGGGTTCCACTTTATGGCAACTTACGCGAGCTTGTGATGGATGAAGCACATAAGTCTCGTTATTCGGTACACCCTGGTTCGGACAAGATGTACCACGACCTCAAGACTACGTATTGGTGGCCTGGCATGAAAGCCCACATAGCAACCTACGTCAGTAAGTGCTTGACTTGTGCGAGAGTCAAGACTGAATATCAGAAACCATCAGGCCTACTTCAACAACCGGAGATCCCGAAATGGAAATGGGAGCAAATTTCCATGGATTTCGTTACTGGTCTGCCTAGATCTCAACGCGGAAACGATACCATTTGGGTGATCGTAGATCGACTGACCAAGTCTGCACATTTTCTGGCTATCAAAGAAACGGATAAGTTTTCTACTCTTGCAGGCCTTTACCTAAAGGAAGTGGTATCAAGGCACGGAGTGCCAACCTCTATTATATCTGACCGTAATGCGCGTTTTACTTCAGAACTGTGGCAAACTATGCACAAGTCTTTTTGCTCACGTTTAGATATGAGCACTGCTTATCACCCACAGACGGATGGCAATCTAAACGCACCATCCAAACCCTTGAAGACATGCTCAGGGCATGTGTAATTGATTTTGGTAATGGCTGGGAAAAGCACCTTCCGTTAGTGGAGTTCTTATATAACAACAGCTACCACACCAGCATCCAGGCCACTCCATTCGAGGCATTGTACGGACGCAAATGCCGATCACCTCTCTGTTGGGCAGAAGTTGGTGACAGCCAAATCACTGGCCCAGAACTTGTGGTAGATACCACCGAGAGAATTGCTCAGATACGACAGCGAATGGCGGCAGCTCGTGACCGTCAGAAAAGCTATGCTGATAAGGGAAGAAAACCACTCGAGCTCCAGGTTGGGGATCGAGTGCTACTCAAAGTCTCACCTTGGAAAGGTGTAGTCCGCTTTGGAAAACGAGGCAAACTCAATCCGCGTTATGTCGGACCATTCGAAGTCACCGAGAAAATTGGCAGAGTCGCCTACAGGTTGAATCTACCTGAAGAACTCAGCGGAGTTCACAATGTTTTCCATGTGTCGAATCTGAAGAAGTGTCTGTCAGATGAGACCCTCATAGTTCCTCGTAAGGAACTCATAATCGACGACCAGCTGCGATTCGTCGAGGAACCAGTAGAAATTACGGATCGAGATGTTAAGATCCTCAAGCATACCAGGATACCTTTGGTCCGAGTTCGTTGGAATGCTTGTCGTGGCCCAGAGTATACCTGGGAACGAGAAGACCAAATGAAACTCAAGTATCCCCAACTGTTTAAGAAAAAAAACGCAACCATTACTGAGGCTGAAGCTACTGCAGAATTTCAAGGCGAAATTCCAAATCAACGGGGGGATGATGTGACACCCCAGGAAAATCAGGAAAACAACGCAACTTAACTAGCTTCCTCAGTAACCACGCGCTAAATTTCGGGACGAAATTCTCTTAACAGGGGGAGAATGTGACAACCCTCAAATTTACATGTAACCGTACAGTTTATTAATGATAAATAAAGTGCTTGACGATTGTGTGGAATTACTTAACTGCTTTCTGATATCTGTGTTATACCTACATGTACTTGTTAACATGCTAGTAGTATACAGAAAAGTTACTAAATAGTCCGTTATATTTTCCTGAGTGTTGAGAATTAAAAACGTTACAAAAATAGATATATATGACACCTTACGATTTAATTAAGCGCTTTAACGGATCAATATCCAACCGTACAACCGGACTTTACCCGGAACCTAAAAATATTGACATGGCATGGTTTTTCTTTTTTTTTGAGCTAGTTAGGGTACCCGAATACCCTAACACCCGCTATATTGCATAACACACTAGTAATTAATTAAACCTCCTAACTAAACTAACTATAGCCTAAATATCTAGTTAAATTCCAACCCATTTACCCCCCCCCCCCCCCCTTATGACCGAAATTGTTCCATGGGGGAACACACCCCACCTATTTTTGAATAATTTAATCATGCATGTCTAGTATCTAGTAGACATAAGACATGTTGGATAAAGTCTTAAAATGGTTCATAAATTTAACCAAGGAACCACCATTTCTTTCATTCCAAAACACCAACACAAATTGAGCTCTCTCTCCCTCTCCTTGTGAGTTTCGGCAGCCCCAAGAGCACCACCATACCACCACCATTAAGCCTTGTTCAAGCCATCCATACATATACAATGGTGCAATAGGATCAACAACGAAGCTCGGTGCTTACGGAATCTCAAGGACCTCTCTACGTCGCTATTAACCACCCGTTTTTTCGTCTAGTTTCTTCCCTAGCCTCGAGCTAGTAGTAAGTGACTCTAAACCTCTTCTTGATCTTGTCTAGAGTGGTTAATAAGAGATTTGTCAGAAAAATCATGAACACTAAAAATCAAAACTAAAAAGTCTTGCTAGAGTGATGAACTTGTTGGTTAAAGAGTAAATAATGATGAAACATGGTAATACAAGATGAATCTGAAATATATGAGTATTAGTCTGCTGTAAATAACTTATAACCTGTTGTAAATCATTATTAGAATGAATGGTAATCATATGTGTGTGTTTTAGTAGCCTTTAGACTGATAACAGCTTGCTGATGTGTATTTTCAGCCGCCTTTAACAGGCTGTAAACAGGTCTTAAACTCAACGAAAAACCGATATTTTGAATCTAAAATATGTTATTATGAAATACGGTTCTAATGGCAATGGAATCGTAATTTTTGGACTTCGTTTACTATTTTTAAAGTGTCGATTTGTAACAATAACTTAAGCTGAATTTTGACAGCAATAAATGGGTGTCATACTTTCAGTCATAACCTGATTTTTGTGATGAATCGGACCATGAAATTTGTATAGTAGATGACAACCGATGTATTTGTAATTACCTCACTGGAATTTCGTAAATCGGACACTCGATGAATTTTTAATAAATTGTTCCGTGGAATGTGGTCAGAAATACATAAATCTGAGTTCAGTCCGGAATATGAATTTTTATAAAATATTGGTAATGAACCGGACCCCGATATTTTTACACAATAAAATTTGGAACGTTTAAGACATTCTGTAAAAATTTGAGAATTTTTGGAATAATTTAACTATTTTATTTAAATGTCCGAAAACAGCCGGTTTTGAATATTAATGCCGAATTGACATAAGTTGTGACTTGCGTGTCTAAATGTCGAGCATGCTATCGGTGAATGATCTAACATGTTATATGTGTTACGTGCACTATCGTATGTTTGCTTATGAGTGGGGAATGGATGAGGAACTTGGATGGGCATAAACCATTAAAGTGATGCATGTTATGTGATAGATACGTGTAGGAACTGTGTGCTCTATTTGAAAATCACTAAATAACTAACTGGTAAATCATACTAGGACGCGATTGACCGACCTTGACTGTTAGCTATATCTGAGAGTCTAACCGAGCAAACCGAGGTGAGTTCACACCCTTACTAAGGCATGGGAATTCCCGGTGGTTGGGAATGGGATTGAATAACTAATTATATTATCAACACTACTAGACTACCTACTACTGTCCTCGGATGAGAAGGGCACGTACGTAAAACCTACGTACACTCACACTTACTACTGTCCTCGGATTGAGAAGGGCACGTACGTAAAACCTACGTACATTCATACCTACTACTGTCCTCGGATTGAGAAGGGCACGTACGTAAAACCTACGTACACTCACACTTACTACTGTCCTCGGATGAGAAGGGCACGTACGTAAAACCTACGTACACTCATACTTAACACCGTCCTCGGATTGGGAAGGACACTTATGGATACGCCTAGTCTAGTAACATACATAATGGGAAGCCCCCACTAAATATCGTAAAGGTTTGGGAATCAAGGATAATGGGTAATACATGGTTACGAAACGAACTTCCGATTTCTGATACGAACTCATTAACTAAACAACCAAACGTGAACTCACTCAACTTTGTTGTTGACTAGTTGTTACATGCCTTGCAGGTCGTTAGATGCTGCGGAGCTTGCACATGGAGGTGGTCGTTGTGGAATGCGAACTAATATGTCCCGTACTTACTAAATAAACGTTATGAACTTATGAAACTTATGTTTGGGGTCTTTAAACTTATGAACTACAAACTTATGTTTTGGTTTAACGTCTTATGCTTCCGCTGTTTAAATTGAACTTGGTTAACTTCCTTTTGGTCACCAATTGTATTGTGATTGGTTTTATTTACTAAAATACGTTGTTCAATATGATTGGTGGCTCGATCCTGGTCACGTCACGCCTCCAAGCGGTGATACTCCGCGTGTGGATTTTGGGGGTGTGACAGAACGGATGGGCATCCGAACGAATGAGCATCCGAACAAATGACCAGCCGACCCTGCACATCATTCAACCTCCTTTCTCCTCCCTTGCCTATAAATAGCATTTGTCACATCACTTGAACAATGATGTGACATCCCTCACTCGACCAGACGTGCTTGGACCCTTTCCTCTCAATTCCTCGCGATTCCGGTAAGATTTCAACCTAAATCTTGTACTTTTATGATCAACTCTCGATTCTACACCTTTCTACCTTTTACATCTTAACTGTTAACCGTGAAATCACCAAGGTTTGAGGTGTTCTAAGGTGATGTCATTATGGAGTTCTATGAACTTCAAGTTTTGGCATCATTCCACCATGAACAACACAGATCTAAAGGATTTCCACAAGATTAAACATGGTTTTCACTCAGATCTAAACATTTTCGAGATAAAAGGGACTGAAGGAAGGATTTATAACCTTCTTCCAACTCTTTTACACTCAATGCCCTCAAAAACCAGTGGAAACGGACTCGTTCTGACCTTCTGCACATTCTTAGCGAAGTGTTGGTTCAGAGATCTCAATTCTCTAAAAAGGGACATTGGACTTCGGGTTGAACATAAGCACCCATCTCGAACAGCTAGCTGAACGGTTGGGGTGATTCCCGTTCGATCAGGTCACCTGAGTCTTGATGGGGTTTCTTTTGTTCAAAACGTCGTCATGCCATCTCAGTCAAGCTACCAAACTTTCCAAAAACCATCAAGTTCAAGGCGATCGGGACGTTGGGACGGACTGCCGCCCGATCGAATTGCATTTGGAACTTTCAGCTCAACCGAGTGACCATCCGACCGGATTGCTATTCGACCGGATAGTCACTAATCAACTCATCAACTCAAACGAGTGGCCATCTGACCGGATAGTCACTAGCCTTTATCATCTCAAACGAGTGGCCATCCGACCGGATTGCCATCTGACCAGATAGCCACTAACCATTGATCCTTCAAACGAATGGCCATCCGGCCGGATTGCCATCCGACTGGATTGCCACTGGCTAACGACTTTTCGAACAAGTGACCATCCGACCGGATGGCCACTAGTCACCTGTTTCGCTCGTCACCGTTTAACGCGCTCTCAATCGATCAGGCTAACTCAGACGCGCTCTCAATCAATCAATCAATCAAGTGGTGTTTAAATTGCTGAACAAGCACTGTGAGTATACTTGAACCCTTTTTAATCGCATTTTGGGTGTAACATACGTTTCTAACAAATCGAACTTATCAAACGAAGTAATCATTAAATCGAATTATCACTTGCGAATAACTGTTATGCATATATATACGTGATACTAGTTGCATATGTGCTAGGGCTTATACTCGCGACGTCCCACCACGATTAGTATAGTACTATTGCGCCCGACGGGGTCTAGTTTGCCATCGCATATTCGAGCATCGAGGACTTAGTTGGTAGTATCAGCTTTGTGAGTATATATGTCGTGTGTCACATTTATGCATGTGGAAATTCGCTACACTTTTTAATCTATTACGCTACATATCAAACTTGTATACTCGCCAATACTTTTGTATTGATAAATATTTTAACGTAAGTTGCAGGTTAGATCGCAGGCTATATCAAATCAAGCTAGGAAGTCTAGAAACTCAACTAAAATCTAGGTTGTCGGATTTGTATTGTTCGAGAAGACAAGAAATCTGTGATAACTTATGTGATTGTATTATTTGTTAGTATGGGATAACGAATGTATTAAATATCATCGCAATATAGTTGTTATGGATTCTCTTGAGCAATCTGATTCGCCTAGTGCCGCACCCCGATGATTCCGCCATCGGTTGGGGTGTGACAGGGCTTGACCCAACTGATACAATTTTTTAGAGTTAGAACAGCAACGCCAATGGGCTCATTTAGGTAGAGTACCTGACTGTTCAGCTGCAGAAGCAAACGATATTGCCAATCGGTGCAATCAAATCTAGCTTGATGCCACCAGCTCTCGATGTTTTGAGAGCATGTGAGATCCAATGACATAAGAGCGTGAGCCTTGAACAACCAGTTTGCAAGCATCCTAAAGCCCAATCATCCTCACCAAATCCAACCCAACCAGCCCTAACCCACACACACCAGCCCATGACCCACCCACCCACGCTCAAAACAGAAAAAGAAATGAGGGTAAAATGGTAAAATAGTTTTAGAGGTATATTAGCCTATGGAAAAAAAGATATGGAAACATTATTTTAAATGTCCAAAAACCATCGCCTGCAACTTTCAAAAAAAAAAGGAACAAAACCTATGGAGATAAACAGGGATGAAGATGTAATATAAGAATCAAGAATATTAAACAACAAAGATCCAATCATCACATTATTCTACTGAAACCTATTAGATAAAACATCAATCTAGAAAAAATACAGTAGGCAAAAGTTTTTTGAAGGTGTGTATAAACAGACAGCCGTCGATGCGAAACATGTAGAGAACCCACTTGACTACAAAAACACACATACACGTGGCACTATAGCAATGTAAAAGTCCATTCTCAGTTTTCAGTCTTCACCCCTACGACCCTGCCCAATAACAACCTATAACCATCCATATTCACAAACCAATACCGATATACATGAAATCTTTAAACAACTAAAAATGACATAAGCAGTGAAACAATAGATGTATAAATATGAAAGTATTCAAGCTTGGACTCAAACATCATTATTCTTACTTTCTAATTACCCCGTCTGCTTTATCGCCTACCATGAAGTCATGTTCGAAATGCTAAAACGAACAGAGTATCAAAAATCATATTAAAACATTTGTAAAATTCTATGCCGGTTGTATCAAATATAAAAATCATGCCATTGTCTTAGTATACTGATCTTGTAATTATATCTAACGCCTAAACTGGGGCACCCATTTCAGTTCATGTAGCGTAAAATAACACATGGTTATAATCCCACTTCAATATTAGAGAAATAAACTCATTAGATTATATCATCCACTTTAATAAGATCAAATCAAATGCCTAAAAACAGGTTCGAGCCACCAAAGCATGACACTCACAGAGTAGTTATCAACATCATGTACAGATAATAAGCATAACCTAAAATTCAAGATTAAATTTGGTTGCAGCCCTATATTTTACCTCGGTAAACTATTTACTAAATTTAGTAGCTCGGCTCACCATCTCCATACCTACAAAATCAACATGATATACATTCATTTATAAACTTTATGTAGTGTACATGCTAATAACGAATGGTATCAATCATTAAGATGGTTTCATATTAAATGCATAAAAAGTGAAGTAGTGTCATTGGGAGGAAAAAAAAATGCTTACCTTCAAGAATATTAAGCCAAAAGAAAAACACCTTGACACTGAATCCAATAAGATTCGTTAACCTATCTTTCAAGATTATTCCTCCAATAGTCTAAATGTCTAATTATATTTAGATCAACGAATTTGTATTGAGTAAATTGGTTTCAAATTCCTTCAAACACAAATCAACACAAACAAATTATTAACGAATCAATATTTAAAATAGCTTACAAATTCATCCTTACGCACATCGAGACGAATAGAATCACATACAGATTATCAACAAATCTCAATTTCCAAAAGAGATGGTATAATAATGATTTAGATCAATTTAGGGTTAGAGGAGACAAAGCAGCCATCAAAGTAGGCCGACACTCCAGCGACCCCAGTTAGGGTTTTTACACTCATATTCACAGCAAAATAAAACGAAATCAAAAGAAGAAAGTAAACGGAAATACCAGGACTACTCGCTGCCTCTGATGCTACTGTGAACATACTCCATCTTCCTTTATATAGCTGGGTAATTAAACAACATTCAGAAATAAGTCAGAAGTCCAATTCAACATAAAACCCTAGATCCGAAGCCGATTGGAACAAAAATTATGACAACATGTACCTGATGGTCGAATCAATTGCAATAACACATATGAAAGGAGGATTCCAAACCTGTTGAATCTCTTCAATCTCTATGCGGCTAGAGTTTTTAGGGTTTGAAAAAGATTAAATAAATTAAAGAACGGATTGATCAATGATGACTGAAAACTTCGATTGAAGGTAGTCGCTGATGATCTTCAAAGAGATAAAACCCTAGATCCGAAGCCGATTGGAACAAAAATTATGAGAAGATGAACCTGACGGTCGAATCGATTGAAGAACACATATGAAAGGATGATTCCGAACCTGTTGAATCTCTTCAATCTCCAGAGAGAAAAAACGAACGATGATGAGAGATAGTATAGAAGAGGAACGATTGAGAGAATGAGAGAGAGAGAGAGAGAGTATAGAGAAAGCGTACACAAGAAGCCTTCCTTCACCAATCCTGGCATATGAGGAATGCCACTTGTCCAATTATTTGCCATATGCCACCTCATTGCCTATGTGGATGCTTAGTTGGCTTGCACCATTGGGTGACATGTGTCCTCCAATGGTTTGCTTTATTAGTGATATAGATTTCAACAACAAATATAGGACATATCTACTTGACACGAGTACATCCCGGACATATAAGATGTTTGACACACATGTTATAAACTATAGTATTTTATTAAAAAAAACAATACCATAAAATCAAGCATTTTTTAATCTTTAATATGATTATAATATTGCTATACTATAAAAAAATAACGTTTTTTTAAAAGTTGCAAAATAATGTTTTATAATTGTGCTAATAAGTTTATGCAGAACATATATAAGTAACACATGAATTTCTGTAATCAACACATACTTGTATAATTATAACCATTATAACTAGCACATAATTTATATAAGCAACACATGAATTTTATAACCAGTACATACGTATATAATTTTAACAAGCACATATACAAGCAACATATGAATTTGTATAATCACCACATGAATTTGAAACTATTTCCATAATTTTAGGAACTTTTAGAAACCAACTGTAAAATAAAATAAAAAAATGTCCTTTATACATGAATTAGAGGATGACACATGACATGTTGTGAATAGTTCTTACTGTTTTTATAAAAATGAAGTTTGTATATGATCCTACCACATAATTACAATGCTAACTAATAGAAAACAAAAAAAAAGTGAAATAAACTTGGGAATACCGAAATAAACTAAAAAGTTATAATCAAACAAATTATAAAAAAAATAAACTTACCCAAAAAACTCTTTTAAATCCATATAAAATTCGGCACTCAACTTGGGAATACTGAAATAAACTGGTACTATGCCGGTTAGTATCGAATACTGAAAGCCCCTAAAAGGGATACAAGTATCGGTACCGATGTACTCCGATCCGTACAATAATAGTACTCGGTACAAACATACTTCTTCGGTCTGTACCAGTTGATACAGTACTAATAACAGATCCTCATCCCTACAATATATTAACCGTTTATAACTTTTTTTTTTCTTAAAGGTATTGCCAAGTTTCACATAGAGGAAAACTGTTTTAATTTGACTAGGGAGTCATGACCCAACCCATTGGACCCACCATTTTCCAATCCTAACAAGAACAAAGTAGCTTCAAAACATGGGATACCAAAATCGTTTAGTGAAATGTTTATTTACATGCTTTTACCCGTATGTTAAAGTAAAATCTCTTCCAATTTATATTTCGGATTATATGTCTCATGTCTAGGGTTTGAGCGGTGTATGCCTCATTTGTTAGCTAAACAACACGCGGTTATGGGTAACCTCATTTTTAACACTTGTTTATAACCTTACACATTTAAAAACAATCTTAAGATTACATGATCATGACACCATTGATCATTAATGGAACAAATTTTCTTGCATAAACTTGTGGGAATATGGAGTCTTGTAACTTTAGGTTTCAACGTGTAATATATGAAGGGGAAAAAGGACATATGGTTGTTTGTTTGGTCAATATCTTGATCATGCATTTTGTTGCTATTAAAAGGACAATAATGCATGATAAGTGCAAGGAAAACAACTTATAGCTAACAAGCATCTATATTTCATTAAACAAGTGTGTGTATATATATATATATATATATATATATTAGGGTAATAAAAAGTTTATTTTGCTTAAGTAGGATGCGAAAGAATCTTAACCATGTCAACTTTTGGGTTTCATGGGTTTTGATTAGGCTTTGTTAAACAGAAACTCACATGTATTTTAAAATGTTTTGAAATCCAATATCTTTCTAACGAGTTTATTAGAAAAGTGTATTCTTGTAAACCCATATAAAACGTTTGTGAACGTTTAAAATTATTTCTAACAAGTGTGTTAGAAATTTATAATTTCTAATGAGTGTATTAGAAGTGCGTTATTTTATAAAGAGTGAATTACAAGTTTCGTCCTTTATTTATATACCAAATTTTAAGCAGTGTCCTTTATCTTTAAAATTGATGAGTTTTGTACTTATCGTAATCCAGTGGCGGAGCTAGCCAAAAAATTAAGGGGCATCCCAAATATATATATCTATATATATATATATTTGAAATCAGAGGCATCCTTTGCATAAAACCGGATTTTTTTATTATTTTTTTACAATACGTAAACGGTATGGAGACAGGGTCGAGGATTAGCTCTTCTAATACACTAGCTCCGTCACTATCGTAAAATAAACCATTCAATAATAATAATTAGCCTTTTTACCATCTTAGGGGGTGTTTGGGATTCTTTTTCAACCTGATTATCTGATAATTGTGTTTTGAAATCGCAAAAAATCTATTTTGAGTGTTTGGTAAAAAATTATTAAAAAGTGATTTTTTGCGTTTTGTAGACATCAAAACGTGATAATCAAAAAGTAGGTCACCCCCTACTGCAGGAAAACAGGATTTTCCATCTTATTTTATCTCCCCATAACTACCGGAGAAGAAGAACACAATACAATCACCGGCCAAATCATCTCTCTTGTCACACCCCAACCGATGGCGGAATCATCGGGGCGCGGCACTGAGCGAAACAGATTGTTTGAGAGAAATTCCATAATAACTACTTTACCGAATAGTTAAACATTACGTCCCATACCGTAACCCATTAAGAAAGTTATTACAGACATAGTATCTCCAAAACAAATAAAAATTGTTTCGACAACTCAGATTTCCAAATAAAAATTAAATTGTTTGTTTGTTTCTAGACTCTTCCTAACTCGATTCCACACAACAAGCATCCTAGCAAATAGCTTCATAAACACCTGTCACATACGTTAAATAAAGGTCAATACACATAGTGTAAAGGTGAGCATACAAGTTTGATAATAGCATATAGAGTTCGAAATCGTTTACGCATAACCAGCATGAATAACGTATAATGTGAAGCATGTAAGTTATCGACAAAGATCCTATCAATACCAATGACTGCGAGTTGACTGCGAGTAGCGAGTGCACAACACATATTCACCACTGTGAACACGTGAAGTAATTGTCCTTAACAACCCCTGAATGAACAGTTGCTGAGTTCAAACTATAGTACTATCGTTGCTAAGGCAGGTAGACAGCAATCAATGTGTTAACATAACAAACAGGCATTCATCTAGTCACGTATAACATGCATTAGAGGTCAGCATATAAATAGTTTTTGCGGTGTGTGTTCGATGTGATTTAGAATAAGTAACGTATGTAACACCCAAAAATGCATAAAGCAAGAAGGGTTCGAGTATACTCACAGATTGTGTTTAACAAGTAAACACTCTCTTGGATTGAAGGGAACGCTGAGGGAGATTAGCCTGAACAGTTACGTTAGCATAAACGATGAGCGGCACGTAAAATGATGCAAGTGTACCAAGGATCGGATGGGAATCCGATTGGATGGCAATCCGATCGGATGGCAAGTCGATCGGGTGGCAATCCATTCGGATGGTCATCCGATCGGATGGCCATTCGATTGGATTGTCACCTCGTTTGGTGAGGACGTGTTCGTGTATGATGGTTTGTACTTTGAAGTTTTCGTTGTAGCATTTCAAAAATAGAGAAGTATCTCTACCTTTCAGGTCGGTCGATCGAACGGCGGTTCGATCGGACAGCAATCCGATTGGTAGGACACTTAGTGAAAACAAGTTCACAGCAGGACGGTCACACGATCGGATGGCAATCCGATCGGGTGGCAGTCCGTACGTATTGAACATGTTGAAATTGATTAATTACCAAAGTCCCAAACGTCACACGATCGGACGGTAGCTCGATCGGATGGCAATCCGATCGGGCGGTAATCCGTTCAACGTTCAGATCCTTGAAAAGTTTGAAATATAGCTTAAGTGTGGGACCAAGTGCAACCCGATCGGACGACTGGTCGATCAGACAGCAATCCGATCAGATGGCTACCCGATCGGACGGCAATCCGTCCCAACGGTCTGACCGTCTTGTCACTTGATTTTGTTTGAAGTTTTGCAGTTTTGAACGAGACGTAATCATAACCGGCTTAAACAACAGAAACCCCATCTCGACCTAAGTCACCCGATCGAACAGGGACCACCCTAGTCCGGCCGGTTAACGGTTCGAGACGGTTGTTCATGTTCAAACCCAAAATCATTCAAGTCTCGGATATAATCTAGATCTTGAACTAACCCATCACTAAGAACGAGTAGAAGATCAGAACGAGCTCCGATCCTATCGGTTTTTGAATGCATTGAGTGTAAAAGAGTTGAAAGAAAGTTGGAAAACCTTCTTTCAATCCTTTCAACCATGAATTTGTGTAGATCTTTGCAAAAACATTGATTAATCTTGTGGAAATCCTTCAGATCTAAGTTGTTCTTGGTGGAATGAAGCCAAAGATTGAAGTTCATAAGAACTCCATGATGACATCATCCTAGAACACCTCAAATGCGATGATTTCACGGTTGAAAGTTAAGATTCAAAGGTGAAAATGATGTAGAAGTGCGTGTAGATCATAGAAGTACAAGATTTAGGTTGGAAACTTACAAGAATCGATAAAAATCGAGAGAAAATAGTGCTTGAAATTGGCTGGTTGAACAAGGAGCTGTCACATCACAAATGATGTGACACGTGGGTATTTATAGGGTTTCCCAAAAAGGAAAGTGGGGAAAGGGGCAGCCCGATCGAATGGCCACTCGATCGGTTGGCCACTCGATCCAAGTGTTCGGCGCGATGAGTTTTGTCGTTTCATTTCGTTTCGCGTGTTGAGCGTTGCGATGCGATGCGATTCGAGAGAGCAATGCGATAGTATTACCCATTAGTCATGCAAATAACATAACTACTATATCTAACATACGGTCACCATAATTCACTTGCGTTTAGCGTTTTCGATTCGATTGCGATGCGATAGATTGCGATTGTGATTACGATTGCGATTAACATCTCAACATAAACATAACATGCACAAATAACACATAAGTAGCACACACACGTAAAACAATACCAGAACACATAATTCGACTTGCGGTTGCGATAGCGATAAGTCGATTAAACATGCGATTAAATAGCGATAAAACCTCGATTATAAATAGATACTTCACATAATACAACTAAAGCGATTAATTAGATATATTCGATAGCAAGGAGTGACAGATCGCAATTAGCAATCTTTTCTTCCTTTGACTTCAATCTTGACTTTGACTTTGACTTTCGAAACACGGGGTGTTACAGCCTCCCCAACTTAAGGGAATTTCGTCCTGAAATTAGGGTTCAGCCGTAACAAACAACTGTGGGTACTTCGCCTTCATGTCGCTTTCGAGTTCCCAGGTGAACTCTGCACCTCGTTTGCCTTCTTATCGGACTTTCACAATGGGGATGCGCGAGCATCTGAGTACCTTGGTTTCTCGTCCCACGATCTCGACAGGCTTTTCCACGAAGTGTAATGTTTCGTCCACTTGCAAGTCCTCAAGAGGGACATCTATTTCTTGGTCGGCCAGACACTTTCTAAGGTTCGAAACATGGAAAGTCGGGTGGACGTTACTCAGTTCCTCTGGTAGTTCGAGTTTGTAGGCCACTTTTCCAATCCTTTCCAGGATCTTAAAGGGTCCAACATATCGAGGCGCGAGCTATCCTTTCTTGCCGAATCTGACCACCCCCTTCCAAGGTGCAACCTTTAGGAGTACGTGATCGCCAACGTCAAATTCAAGGGGCTTGCAGCGTCTATCAGCATAACTTTTCTGTCGGCTCCGAGCTTTCAACAGATTGTCTCGAATTTGGAGGATTTTGTCTGTCGTTTCTTGCAACAGATCGGGACCGGTAATTTGCGCGTCTCCGATCTCGTGCCATACAATAGGCGATCGACATTTCCTTCCGTATAGAGCCTCAAATGGTGCCATTTGTATGCTAGAATGATAACTGTTATTGTACGAGAATTCGACCAAAGGTAAGTACGCGTCCCATTTACCACCGAATTCTATGACACACGAACGAAGCTTGTCTTCAAGGGTACGAATCTTTCTTTCTGTCTGACCGTCGGTTTGGGGATGGAATTTAGATTAGTACCGAGAGTAGATTGAAACGTTTCCCAAAAACACGAGGTAAACCGACCATCGCGGTCAGAGATGATGTCGCGAGGCGTCCCATGTCGACTTATGATCTCGTTGGTGTAGATTCGGGCTAATTTTTCTACCTTGTAGTCTTCTCGAATCGGCAGGAAGTGAGCTGACTTAGTCAAACAGTCAACCACAACCCAAATGCTATCATGACCAGATTGAGTACGCAGAAGTTTCGTTATGAAATCCATAGCTATACTCTCCCATTTCCACATCGGGATTTCGGGCTGAACGAGTAAGCCAGAGGGTCTTTGATGCTCAGCCTTAACCTTGGAACATGTCAGGCATTTCGAAAGATAGATTGCGATATCCTTTTGATGCCCGGCCACCAGTACTTGTAGCGCATGTCCTTGTACATTTTTTCGGCACCAGGATGAATAGAATATCGAGATTTGTGGGGTAGGTTCGTACGCTTGGGAATCCAAACCCGGTCCAAATAATGAAATATGCCATTCGCCTTATTCTCGAGTTGGGCGGCATCGTTTAGAATTCTTTCCTTCTTCAAAGTTCGCTCGGTAAAACAAGCATGCTGCGCGTCACGGAGAAGAGTTTCAAGATGATATTGAGCTTAAGAATTACGAATACTAAGCAAGTATCTTCGTCGACTGAGGGCATTGGTAACAACATTTGCTTTGCCTGGATGGTAACGGATATCACAGTCGTTATCGTTGAGCACTTCTACCCACCGGCGTTGACGCATGTTCAGTTCTTTCTGGTCAAAGATATGTTGTAGGCTCCTATGATCGGTGAATATCGTACACTTGGTACCATAAAGGTAGTGTCTCCAGATCTTTAACGTAAAAACAACTTTGCCATGCTCGAGGTCGTGTGTGGTGTAGTTCTTCTCGTGGATCTTGAGCTGTCGAGAAGCGTACGCTATAACCTTATCTCGTTGCATGAGAACACAACCAAGACCAAGGTTTGAGGCATCGCAGTAGACTATGAAGTTGTCGTTCCTGTCAGGCAGTGAGAGCACGGGAGCAGTGCAAAGCATGGTTTTGAGAGCTTGAAAGGCTTCCTCCTGTTTAGTTCCCCAAACAAAAGGTTTGTCCTTATGCGTAAGGGAGGTTAACGGCATGGCGATTTTAGAGAAACCTTCGATAAAACGGCGATAATAGCCTGCCAGTCCGAGAAAAGAGCGGACTTCAGACGGATTCTTGGGTGTAACCCAACTTTTAACAGCTTCAATCTTCGCAGGGTCAACGTGGATACCTTGACTATTGAAAATGTGACCCAAGAATTGGACCTCCTCCAGCCAGAATTCACACTTGGAGAACTTGGCATAGAGACGGTTTCCCTAGAGTAACTCGAGACCAAACGTAGATGTTGCGAGTGTTCGGCTTTCGACTTGGAATAGATCAGGATATCGTCGATGAATACGATTACGAAGCGATCAAGGAAGGGTTTACACACTCGATTCATCAAATCCATGAAGACTGCAGGAGCATTGGTCAAACCAAAAGGCATGACAACGAACTCATCGTGACCATAGCGGGTTCGAAAAGCGGTTTTGGATATATCCTCCTCTTGAATGCGTAATTAATGATAGCCTGAACGTAGATCGATCTTCGAAAAACACGTAGCACCTTGTAGCTGATCAAATAAGTCATCGATTCGGGGCAAGGGATAACGATTCTTGATTGTTAACTTATTCAACTCCCTATAATCGATACACATCCTGAACGAACCATCCTTCTTTTTGACGAAAAGGACAAGCGCGCCCCATGGAGAGGTGCTAGGGTGAATAAAGCCTTTATCAAGTAGTTCCTGGAGCTGACTTGAGAGTTCGTGCATTTCCGAAGGAACGAGACGATAAGGCACTTTCGCAATAGGGTTGGCCCCAGGAATGAGGTCGATTCGGAAATCGATATCACGAACGGGAGGTAATCTCGGTAGATCATCTGGAAAAACGTTAAGAAATTCACGAACAACAGGGACGTCTTTCACCTCTTTAACTTCCTTTTTCTCCGCTACTACAATGAGTGCCAAGAAAGCTTGGTATTCCTTGCGGAGATACTTGCTAGCCTGAACACATGACATGACATGAGTTGGAGTTTCTTCGACGCGACTTCACCATAGACCTCATTCCTCTTTTGTCATCCTATAGGATGACAAAAGAGGAATCATGTTTAACTTCCTTTTTCTCCGCTACTACAATGAGTGCCAAGAAAGCTTGGTATTCCTTGCGGAGATACTTTCTAGCCTGAACACATGACATGACATGAGTTGGAGTTTCTTCGACGCGACTTCACCATAGCAAACAACTTCAACATGGTTTTCACGAAGAAAGTCCATGCCTACTATGACGTCAAAACTTCCGAGCTGCATCGGAATAAGATCGATATGAAAGATGCGATTGTCGAGCTCGAGAGTACAATCACGAAGAACAGAGTTGACAGCGACGGTTCTTCCGGTGGCAACTTCAACACCGAACGTCGAGGGGAGATGAGCGCGCTTACGATTGAGGAGCTTTTCGAATTCAAGCGATACAAAACAGTTATCTGCTCCAGTATCAAACAAACACGAAACATATATACCATTAACAAGAAACGTACCATTCACCACGTTGTTATCTGTAAGGACTCTCAAAAATGTCCCAATTTGACCCGTAAGTGAAAACCCGGACATCTGAAACCATACTAGGCATGAAAAATCAAGAAATCAAGATTTATGGTTTTCAGGCGGGCCGCTTAAAGGTAAGCTTAACCTTACGCGGGCAGCATCAAAGTTGGGTTGACCGGATAAGCGTTCCCGATCCACGTGTCGTCCACGTGGCATGCCTACCAGTGACACGGATGCCCTAGTCTATAACTAGACCTTCACGCGGGCCGCGTAAAGATTGACCGGAGGTTCACGCGTATAACACCCCGTGTTTTCATAAGTGAAAGTCAAAGTCAAGGTCAGAGTCAACGACCGTTTTTGCGCGACTTGACTGGTAGAAATGTCTTTATTTTATTTGAATTACGTGGAGTAAGTGTCGTACGTTACCATAATCGATGAGTATTAATCGTATTTCAATCGACCTACGACTGTGAACTATAGGAAGTAACAATGCGATAAAGTTAATCAAGCTATGCTAATCGAATCGACATCGAATCGTAACTCGAACTACGTAATTTCTACTTATTGTCATCCTATAAATACCCCTGTCATTGTCACTCTTTACCACTTTTGGAAACCTCTGTTCGACCAGCACGCTCAACTTGCCTGTTCTCAGATTCCTCTCGATTCCGGTAAGTTTTCGTCCTAAATCTTGTACTTTCTTGATCTATACACACTCCTACACCTTTCTATCTTTCAAATCTAAACATTTAACCGTGAAATCACCAAGAATCAAGTGTTCTAGGATGATGTCATCATGAGTTCTTGAAGAACTTCATGTTTTGGCCTCAACCCACCAAGAATGACTTGGATCTAGCAGATTTCCACATAAACAGACAAGGATCTCTTGTAGATCTAAACTTATACGTGGTGAAAAGGATTGAAGGATGGATTTTCCCAACTTTCTTTAACTCTTTTCACTCGAACCAGTAGAAACAGAACCCGAGCCGGTTTATTGACCACTTCGGTGGCTATACGGCTCCAGATCTGGATTCTATCCACAAGGTTAACCGACTTCGGGTTAAATGTTAAACTTCATTCCGAACAAACCACCGAATGGATTGGGTGATTCCTGTCCGACCCGGGAGACCAAGTAAGAACGAGGCATCTATGGTTTTACTCGCTGTCAAAGTACCTCGATAAAACGACAAACAGAACAACCAAGGTGTTAGACGCAAGGCTGATCAGGTCAGGAAGCTGACCGATCGGACTGCTGTCCGAACGGACAGCCAGCCGATCGGATAGACCAGCCGATCGACTGGCCAGCCGATCGGCTAGCACATGGTCCCACACAAACGACTTGTTATGAAGAATGGTATTGAACGAACTGTTGTTCGATCGAGCTATTGTCCGATCGGATTACTCTTCGAATCATGAGATACTATGCTTCAACGCTTAATCAATTTTCAACATGTTTAATGAACTAGAAGTGCCACCCGATCGAACAGCCGTCCGATCAGGTGACACCCTGCTGTCCGATCGAACAGCAGTTGTGCTATTCGATCGACCCACCATCCGATCCATATTACAACTCGTTTAAGTATTTGACTTGTTAACTTGCCAACCGATCGAACATCTGTCCGATCGAACACCTGTCCGATCGAACACATGTCCGATCCAAAGTCTTCACTTTTGAATCTTTGTTGAAGGCCTAACCGATCGGGCTGCCGGCCGATCGAACAGCCGTCCGATCGACCGACCTGAAAAGCAAAGGTACTTCAATGTTTTCAAAATGCTACAACGAAAACTTCAAAGGACAAGCCATCATACACAAACACATCCTTCTCAAAGGAAGAAACAATCCACTCGTACAGCCATCCGATCGGCCTACCGACCGATCGAACAGCAGACCGTACGGACTGTCAGCCGAACGGTCAGCCGTCCGATCGAACTGCCGTCCGATCGACCAGCTGTCCGACTCCTCCATACTTGTTTCCTGTTTTACATTTCACTTATCATTATGCTACCGAATCTATTCAGGCTAACCGTATTCGCTAAGCGCTCCCTTCAATCCATAAATCACTGTGAGTATACTCGAACCCTTTTTGCTTTAAGCACTTTTGGGTGTTACATACGTTACGAATATTCATACTACAATAATCACACTACTCAAACTATTTGAACGCTAACCGTTAATGCATGTTATACGTGACTCATGAATGCTTGTCTGTTATGTTTACACATGGAATGCTGTCTACCTGCCTTAGCAACGATAGTACTATAGTTTGGACTCAGCACCCGTTTACCCGGGGGTTGTTAAGGATCTTTTACTTGCATGGATTACGGTGGTAATCATGTATTGCGAACTGCCTCAGGCAGTCAACCCGCAGTCATTGGTATCGATGGGTCTATGTCGATAACTAACGTGCTTCATTTCACTATGTGTACGTGCTGGTTATGCGTAAACGAATTCGAACTCTATATGCTATTATCAAACTTGTATGCTCACCTTTACATTTTATGTATTGACTTTATTTTAACGTATGTGACAGGTGCTTAGGATGCATGTGTGGTAGGAAATGGAAGCTAGAATAAAGCTTTAGATCCCAACAAATAGTTGTTGGTAGATAACGTTTTAGGGGTCTCTAGAAGCAGATAAATAATTGCTACTTATTTAAATCTGAGTTGTCGGAACAGAATATTTGTCTTGATGCTTGTCTGTAATAATTATTTGACTGTTTGAGATACGGTATGGGACGTATTATTTAAATTGAATAGTTATGATAATTGTTGTGGAAACTTCTGGACAATCTGTTTCGCTCAGTGCCATGCCCCGATGACCCCGCCATCGGTTGGGGTGTGACAACGCGGGCCGCGACAGGCCTAAATTTCACCTATAAATAGAACTGATCATGAGCAGTCCACTGTTGTCGAAACCATTTCATAAAAACGAAGTTTGGCTGCTCAATTTCGAAAATTACTTTTACAATAGCGAGGCGCTGCTACGATACAGGGTATTAACTCGATCGCTGCTATGATTCAATGTCCGATCGATTGAAACTATCCGATGAATGTTTAAGTGCTGCTCAAATTAGGGTTATACTTTGTCATCCGTCGTAAATTCGATGGATGTTTAAGTATTGCACTTTGTCATTCGTCGTGAGGGTTTTAATCTCGTGAGTTATCGTAAATGATGTATTAGTTACTGACCTAGTTCGTGTGCATTATTATTTAAATTAGGTTACAAGGCTAATCAGTAGGCTAAACTCTGCCCGTATAAATCTGCAAAGTGAGTCATTCTCTTTTTACCAAATTGCTTTCAAAATCATGTTTATTTTCAAAGTTATAACTACAGGGATTAAGTCTTTGTAATCTTCAATTACAGCCGGTATGTGGGGTTTTGTATACAATACTTGATAACCGTCACCATTGGACAATGGGTTAGCCAATGGGTGATATGACCATAGTCACAGAAACGAGTCGAATGACAAATACTGTTGGGTAATTGGTTGACATATAAACATTGTAATCGCTCTTAATACTGTAAATTATAACAATGTGTCATTTTGTGCAAAATGAATGATTCACCAGTATTTCCCCGCTGATAAAATATTTTTAAAACATGTTTTAGGTGACCTGCTGTGATCCAGGAAAAGTGCCGAGTAGCACTACAAGCTTAGAGACGTGGCTCAATAAAAATAAAAGAAACATGTTTTTGTAAAACAGGGTTTTTCCAGTGAAATTCCCTTATTGTAAATTACGGGGTTCGTCCCGAATTATGAAATAAATTAATCGGGCATTTTCAAGTTTTAATCGATCCTGTTAATAATTCCGCTGCCAAATTAAATAAATACCACGGGATTTCTGTCCCGCGGCTCCTGGACCGGGTCAAACCGGGCCGGGGGCCGTGACATTATCGGCTTGAGCTTGACGGACATTGATGTTGAAAGTACGTCCGCGGGGTGCTGGTGGTTGCTGTTGTTGCTGAGGCTGCTGCTGGGGCTGCTGCTGTTGTGGCTCTTGCTTGACTACTCGGTTCGGGCACATGTTGGGGAAGTGGTTGGGATCACCACACGCATAGCAAGCTTTAGCGTTGACCGCGGGTGCCTGAGCCGCTTAATGGCCAAGAGGAGCAGCAAGTAGAGCTTGATGAGCAGGAGCTTGACCTTGTGTTGGAGCAGGGTTTTGACGTGGACCTGTACGGCAGTTGGCGGTGAAATGGCCGTACATGTTACAATGAGCACAGTATCTGCAGGCGACTCCCACTGGATGATGATAAGTACAAGTAGGGCATGTCGGGTGAGGACCAATATACGCACGCTTTACCAGCGGTGCGTTGGTAACCGGGGCCGCTACTTGGCGGTGTTGATGTTGCTGAGGAGCTAGTACAGCTTGAAGTGGGGCAACATTGGTCACAGCACAGTTCTTGTTGCTGGAACTGTAACACCCCGTGTTTCGAAAGTCAAAGTCAAGATTGAAGTCAAAGGAAGAAAAGATTGTTAATTACGATCTGTCTCTCCTTGCTCAATTCCTGTTTTGACTTCTTTGACTTGTAATTAATCTATTTTATCTATCGTTTTAGTTGTATTATGTGAAGTATCTATTAACAATCGCATGGTAATCGCTATTTATCGCATGTTTAATCGATTTATCGCACTCGCAATCGCACTCGCAACTCGAATTACGCATTTTTGGTTACTGTTATACGTGTGTGTGTGCCTTATGTGTTACTTGTGCATGTTTACTTATGTTATGTGTGGAAATCAATCGAAACTCAATTGAACTCAATCACAACCAAATCGCAAACGCTAAACGAATATGAAATAAGGATGCTTGTATGTTGATATAGTAGTTGGGATTAAAAGTAATTTGACTAGAAAACTCTAACACATTGAAACGCTTACAATCGCAATCGAAACGGCAAAACTCGTCGCACCGAACGCTTGAACCAAGCGACTGATCGATCAGGAGACCAGCCGATCGACCAGCCGTTCGATCGAGCTGCCGCTCGATCGGACAGCTGTTCGACCGTGCTGCCACCCGATCGACCAGCTCCTTTCCACTTTGGGTAACCCTATATATACCCCATGTCACCATCAAACTTTCCACTTTTAGCAACTCTCTGTTCGACCAGTGCTCTTGCTCGCTTTTTCCTCCGATTTCTCACGATTCCGGTAAGATCTCGTCCTAAATCTTGTACTTCCTTAATCTACACGCACTCCTACACCCTTCTATCTTTTAAATCTTAACTTTTAACCGTGAAATCATCAAGATTCAATGTGTTCTAGGATGACATCATCATGTGTTCTTAAGAACTTCATGTTTTGGCCTCAATCCACCAAGAACAACTTAGATCTAACTGATTTCCACATAAACAAACAAAGATCTTTCATAGATCTAAACATAATCACAGTGAAAAGGATTGAAAGATAGTTTTCCACTTTCTTTCAACTCTTTTACACTCAATGCATTCAAAACCGATAGAATCGGAGATTATCCCGACTTACTACTCACTCTGGTGGTTGCGTTGGTTCAAGATCCGTATTCTATCCACGAGATTATCGATTCCGTGTTAACCAAGAACAATCATCTTGAGCCGGTGGACTGACTGAACTTGGGTGGTTCCTGTTCAATCGGGTCACTAGAGCTTAGGATGGGGTTCTGTTGGTTAGCACGATATCAACACATCTCGATAAAACGACAACGATCAAAAACAACCAAGTGTAAGACGAACGGAAAGACCAGGACGGAATGTCGTCCGATCGGACCACCGTCCGAACGGACTATCAACCGAACGGGTTGTCAACCCATCGACTTGCACCTTGGGTCTCACACTTAACTATTTTTGCCAACATTTGAAGTCTGAATGTTGAACGAATTGTTGTCCGATCGGACTACCATCCGATCTGTAAGACCGGTTTTAACTCCGAAACAATTGTGAAACGAACGTATGACGTGCGAAATCCGTACACGAATGCGACCTAACACACACGATGTAATATAAATGTGATTCTATTAGAAATCTAACAAGAACAAGCACCTTGAATCACTTTCTCTCTCTAGATTCTCTCTCTAGATCTAGAGTTCTCCTAAACACAAATGAGCCAAAAGTCTCTAATCTAAACATAAAGCTCCTATTTATAGGCCTTGGCTTTTAATGAGATTTCTCATTAATTACAATATTGCCACCTTGCCTTTTGTCTAGATATTACATCATAACGACTCGTTTTCTTCTGTTTCTCGCTACGGCTCGGATTGACGAAGGCTATAGACATAAATGCACTAACAGACTCCCCCTTGGATATTGCCGCAGTCAATCTCGATCATTGAGTCAAACTCGTAGCGTCTTCTCTTTCTCTTTTAATCTTCTTGAACAGAATCCCGGTGGATCTGTCTTCAGCTCCAGCTCCTCCTTTCTGTAGACTCTTTTCTTTATCAGGCTCCCCCTTTCGTCAAGCTTCCGTGCTTTTGGGATCGACACCTTGCTTTTCGTATACAAGCTCTTCTGAGATAGTTACATGGCTCCTTGAATCCACGCTTCCTCTTGCGTTGAGCTCGTCTTCAGACTCCCCCTTAGACTCGGCTTCCGGGATCGTAGTCTGGTACAACATCTGCAATTCTCAAACATTTATAAGTAACAATGTTTTGAATATTCAATTTTCCAGAAATCGTAATCTGGCTCTATTCAATTTTCTAAATCACTCCCCCCATCAACAATCTTTACAGATTTGGCAGTGTTAAGTATCCAAATTCCCTCACAGTTAATCATCCAAGTCCAAACTAATAACCTTGGAGATATCACAAACTGTTTTTGATTTTTGATTTTTAATTCAAGTTTCAAATTAATGAACTTGTTGTATTTTCAGAAACACAACCAGCTTACTTAGATTTTGAAACTCAGCATTTCAGACATCGGTTGTCGAAAATAAAGTAGAATCAAAAATCTTTTTGTATTTTTCTGAAAATATAAAGCAGTAACGTAATATGTACAAACATATTTACAGACACTATTTTTGTTTGAGTATGCGTCAGAGGATCATATCAGTTTTTGACAAGTCACAAGTACCGTTGAGCTTAGTTACACATTAAGAATTAAACAATTCACTTAGATTGTCGATATATTGATCCACTTAAATTTTTGCACAAACTTCAACTGATTCAGGATACGAATTAGATGTATTAAGAGCTTAAACTCATTCATGTGTCCCACCTCTTGAATATACTCCCGTATCCAGATCCCAATATTCAGTCTTACAGGTGAGTATACCTAGATGATATCTGTAAGGGGTTAGATGCGAAACCGTGAGAGCTCAGGTCAGAACTTCCGTTCAGTAGAGAGATGACGGTTCGACTTATGGTGTGGCCCCTTTAGAGGATCTTTTTTACAACAGCAATGACTATCAATTTTATTGTTTCATCATTTTTGCTGAGGGCGGCGCTGTATTTCAAGCAATGCGAAAAGTATTATACGGGGACTAGGCCATTGCTTCCGCAAAATCAGAAGTCCCGGGATAATACCCCAGATATCACTAAGCATAAAGACCTAGTATCTCAGAAAGAGGGGTCCTTCAAACGAGATTTCAGGGGTTACCTATATATCCAAGTAGTGTTCCCCACGAAATAAGCAAGTTTGAATTTAGGTTTATATCCCGAAAAAATTTACTAAATGTATAAAAATCTACCGACACATCCACGGTGAGATCGTTTAACCCATTTAAACTTTCCAATTCTTTAGCGTACTGTAACTGTCTACTGATGTACTATCATTTCCTCTTTTTACACAAAAACTCAATTTTTGAATTTTATCATGTTTTTGGCATTTTCAAATTTTCTAATGTTTTTGTATTTTCTAACAACAATACTCCCCCTAAAATGCAAAATCATTTAAAGAAAATTTGACAACCAATACTGATAGCTTTGTCTTGCCATCCATTTTCTGCTTTTTGTGTACTGTTTTGCAGAAAATCTAATATAAAGTACCAAAAATTACCCCCATGATTTACAACCCATTGATTTTCGACAGTTTGAAAACCGTTTTTCAATCTTGTGAAAGTAATCATGTTTGTTCAGCCGTGAGGGTTTCGGCGTATTCAATCAACACATATTTTTGTAATTTTCTATTTTTGACAAAAATTAAAAACAAACATATTTTTGGTTTTTCAAGTTTTTAACAAACTAAAACATATTTTTGGTTTTTAATTTTTTTACAAATTTTTAGGGTTTTTGAAAATATTGTTTATTTATGTACAGAAAAACAAATAAACTCCTTGTTCAATCAAACACAGGGTCCAGCAGTCTCTTCCTCTTGTTGTGCCAGGCTGCTCCATTTTCCAATCTCACAATCTTTAATTTTGTTAAGCACCTGCACATACAAACTTCTCAATTACTTGAACAATTTAGCCCAGGTCTGTTGAACCTTAGGCATTTCAACACAATAATTTTCATTCAATGCTGGAAACTCTTTGTCATCTTTCACAAAAATCTTTTCAACTTTTTCATCTTTTTCAAGAATCACCTGTTTCTTTACACTCCATTTTTGACCTTTAGGAGTACCACGTTTGTAAAAATGTGACTCCTTTTGAACATTTTGTTTTTGATCAACAACTTTTGGTTTCCAAAACTCTTGAGGTTTTGTCATATCAACAGTTGTTTTCCAACTTTGAGTTGTTCTGACTCTGGGTGTGTGAGAATTCCAGGTCTGTCTAGAATCGAACCTATACGGGTTTGACTTCCAATTTTGATTCGAAGCAAACTTGTTTGTGTTGTACCTCCAAGTTTGTTTTGAGTCAAATCTGGTTGACCTTTGTCTCTCATTCTCAGATTTTTGTTTCTCAGCATCAATCTTCTTTATGTCAACATCCACAGGTTTTAGATTAGGACACTTGCGTGCAAGATGTCCTTTTTGATCACATTTGAAACATGTTCTCATGGAAACATCTTTGACCAGTGGTTGTTGCTTTTTCTTTTGAGCTAGGAACTATTCAATAGTCTGTTGTCCAATTTTAAGTTCTTTTTCTTTTTCTAAACTGTCTCCTTGAACAAAACTCATTTTTGTTTGAAAATTCGGAGTTTCATTTCTTTTCCAACTTTGTTTCTTCTTATAACCAGTGTTGCAAAAATCGGCCTAGGCGGCCGATTAATCGGCGCCTAGGCGCTAGGCGGCTACTTACTGACTAATTTTGAGCTAGTCGGTTAATTAATCGGAGTCGGTCAAAGTCGGTCAAAATCGGTCCTAGGCGGTCAAAAATCGGATTAATCGGACTATATTAATCGGTCAAAATCGGACCTAGGCGGTCCTAGGCGGTCAAAATTGGTCAGAATCAGTCAAAATCGGTCAAAATCGAACCATACTATCTGAAACTTGAAGTATTTATGTGAATTTTGAAGTATTATTTTTATATTATTGGGTATATATATATAATTTTGAAAAAATACATATAACAATCCCATTCCGATTAATCCCGATTAATCCCTAGGCGGTACCTCACCGCCCGACTAGCGCCTAGCGCCTTCTACAACATTGCTTATAACCCAACCCAGCCTTCATGTTTTTCTTTTTAAAACCAGGTTTGTTATAAAAAGTTTTGTGACCTTTACCAGCAAACTTTGAAATTTCAGACTTCTCAATCTCAACCATCTTGAAAACTTTATCAACCTTTTCTGAAATCACATTCTGAATCGGAAATACAACATCTAAGAATAATTTGTCCGATCCAATCATGGTATAAACCAATCCTTTTGAATCTTCATTCAAATTTTTCTCGGATTTTGTGTTTTTCAGATGTTCATCATGAAAATTACCTTCATTTTCATCCTGTGATTCAGATTTACCTGTATCAACCGACTCTTCTTGCAACACACTTTCAACAACTTTACCTACCACCTCTGAATCATGAGTATTATCAGATTTGGAATAGGTTACATCAATGTTGTCTGGCAATTGATCAACCATGTTGAAAGCTTTTTCGACCTTTTCATCATCATAAAATGCAAACTTTCCCGGTGGTGGAACTTGATGAAACTCTGAGCCAATGCCGTTCTTGTTTTGCTCAGACTCACCATCTCCCGGTTTTATATTAAAAATACGTTCAAGCACATATGACGACACGTGATAACTCTTTAACTTGTTGTTATCTTGTTCTAAATCAGCAATCTGTCGCTTTAGCTTAGCAACATCCTCAATATATGAATTAACAACACCTTGTTTTATTTCATACATTCGCTTAAGCTCTTTAGTTGTTTGATGTGCGTTAGGTGTATATATAGGTTTAAGTATATTTTAAGCCCCTTTTACACTTTCTTTAGCCAAGTTTTAAATTTATAAAACACGATATTTACTAACACTAAACACACATATGGGCAAGTGCACCCATCGTGAGCGTAGTATAGTGTTGGTAAGATACCGAGGTCGTCCAAGGACACAAGAGCTTTTAGTACCGGTTTATCCTCAACGTCTAATCAAATCAAAAAGTTTAGAAAAATGTTTTAAGCTAAGAAAAATAAAAACTAATTAAAATGCTGAAAAATAAAAATAAAAATAAAAACAGATAGACAAGATGAATCACTTGGTTCCGACTCGTGTATAGTGTAACCTTTGATTATTTCCGCACTTTTGCACTTATTTAAGAGATTATCTTAGTTATTGTAGTAGGCCCCTCTTTTGAAGGTGACGTTACCCTCAACCCAGTAGTTTGAGTCAGCAAGGATACAATCCTAAAGGGTCGGATTATTGAAAGATAATGAATTAAGTTATTAATGCAAATTATGGTAGGCCCCTCTTTTGGAGGTGACGTTACCCTCGACTAAGTAGTCTGAGTCAGCAGGGATACAGTCCTAAATAGCCGGATTATAGTATTAATAGTAGTTTAACTTATGAGGGGATCAAAGAGTTTGGACCCCCGCCATCCAATACCGTTAAGTATTGAAGGAGGTCCTACTAATTTTGACCCAGGTCCATTGCAGGACCTCTAAACGCTGAACAATGGCAAGACTCTTACCAAACCGTTCCCTTAACCCCCGACCAGGTAGCCAAGATACCTCCATATAGACCGTGGAGATATGAATGGTGAAAAGCTTTTATTTTATATAGACAGTAAAATAATGCCAAGACATCACGGACAAACGATAAGGAAGAATCACCTTCAACATAAGAAACTAGTTATTAAAGTCATTAATATAAAACCAAGTAAAAAGTGCGAAAAGATTAGAAATAAAAAGTATTACACTAGACACTTGTCTTCACCAAGTGATGTAAGAGACTTAGGCAAACATGGCCTTGATTGTCAAGAACTCTTACAATCAATCTTGGATCCCGAGATGACTCACACACTCTATGATGGACAATGGATGAGGGTGGTGGGTGAAGTGTGAGAGAGGTGGTGTGCCAAGGGATGGTTTGAGCTTGAGCCAAGCACTCCTATTTATAGGCTGAACAAAAGCTCGGGCACGGCCCCGTGTCCAGTGGGCATGGCCCCGTGTCCACATCCTCTCTTTCTTCATTTAATGCAGCTTGTCTTTATTAGTTGACCACGCCCCCGTGTCCGCTGAGCACGGCCCCGTGTGCAGAAGAATCTTTGTACTATGAAGATTTGCCTGGATTGTGTGAATCTTATAGTTGACCACGGCCCCGTGTCCGCTGAGCATGGCCCCGTGGTGGGCAATAGAAGCTTCTACCACTTTGTCTTTTCTGCTGACACTTGGGCACGCCCCCGTGCTGGCTGAGCACGGGGCGTGTTCAGTCTTCTGTCTTCTTGTTTTGCTTGGGAAGATGCTGTCGTGGGGTCGGGCATGTCACATTTGTTCCTTTTCTTGTATTTATGTTAGATTTTGCTGTCTTTTTGCTTCTTTTGTTAATTTGAGCTCATTTAATCCTGAAAATACAAAAGGAAGACAAAAGCATACTTTTTCCAACATTAGTACTAAAAAAGGGTTAGTTTTATGCCACTATTGATGTAATTTATATGTTGCATTTTGCACACATCATTGTTTCAGATAAGTAATTCATTCTTGATTGAGCAAATTTCATTTCATCTTTCACTTTTTCATATGACTCTTTTGTAATGTGATATGCTAATTTTATTGAGTCATATTCTTTCTTCATTTCTTGACAAATAATTTCCTTTTGATCATATTCTTCTGTCTTTTTCAAAACTTCATTTTCTTTTTCTAACTTTTTGCATTTTTCCAAAAGTTCTTCTTCATTATCTTTCAAAACTTTTTCGTTTTCCAACATTTCTTTGCATTTATTTTTGAAAACTTCTTCAATTTTAATAAATTGTTTGTCTTTTTCAGTACAAGCACTGCACGTTTCCATGCATTTCTTGCACTGTTCAACAGTTTTCAAGATTTCAGAGTTAGAATTTACCACAGTGATTGGCACTTCGGTGTTTGCTGCATCTGTCTGATCAGCATCATTCTTCTTTCCTTCAACACCAACTTCTTCACCAACATCACTAGTTTCCAAATTCTCATTCTTCACTTCTTCTTTCTTATTAGTTTCTTCAACATGCTGCTCTTCGGTAACAGCTTTCTCAACTTCTACATTCACCACAACTTCTTCTTTCACTTCCACAGCTTTCTTCACATCTTCCTCAGCAACTTTCTTTAATTCTTCAACCATACTCTCAACATTCTTCTCCATTCTCTCTTCATCTCTCTTTTTCAAACTCGATATCATGACTTCTCTTATGAGTTTTTCCAGCTTTTCCTCATAATTTTTGTCTTTTACAGCATTTGAATAAAATTCGCCGACCCGAGGAATTACTAGAAGAACATCATCAAAAACTTTGTCCTTTTTGGAAACAACAGGTTCACCATATCCGTTGACATAACACTCTCGTTTCTTATCCCATCTTTTGTATCTGACAGCTTCATCATATTCTCTTTGCATATCATTCATTCTGTTCGCAGCCATTCTTATTTCTCTGTCTGTTTTCTCACTCAGAATTTCTTCTCTGGTTTTCTTTTTAACTTCAGTAACAATCTTTTCTTCTTTGTTCTCCTCTTTAATTTCAGCAACAAAAACAAACTGTCTTTTCTCTGTTATGGATCTGCCATGAGCTGTTTTTCGAACATTTTCCAAGCGATCTTCTTCTGGACAAATTGAGCTCCAGTCAAAACCTTCATCATCGTGAATTACTGCACAAGCTCTTGACTTGGGTTTATCTTCAATCATTTTAGGCTCTTCTTTACTTCGATGGTAGATTGCCTTCGATAATAGTCATCGTTGAAAGGACGTTCATTTCCTCCAGCTTCAGAATTAGTGCATTCTCTCTTGAAATGACCCTTTTGCTTGCATCGGAAGCAGGTCACTTTGGATTTGTCGAATCCAAGCTTCGTTGACGGACCACCTAACGATTGTTTCCCGGTAATCTCCATGTATCTCTGAGCTCTGCGGATGCAACTAGCTAACACACCAGCGGATGTCAATGAGTTCCATCTCTTCCGGATCAATCTGGTCGTAGTCTTCTTTGGTTAACTCTGAGTTTCCAATTTTGCCAGCTACAAGACCTTCATACGATTCCAGAACAGATGCGAGAAAGCTCATTTGTTGCTTAGCTGCATTTATGCTCATTGTCGGTGAATTCTTCAATTTGAGAGCAATATTGCACAGAACTTCTTCAGATTCTTCATAACTAACTTTTGAAGCAGATGAATGATAACCCGGATCGTAACTTGATGAGCTTTTCTGAGGTTCTTTTGTCTTCTCACTACTGAATGCTGTCTGTGGTGATCTATCAGGTTTCACCGAAGGTATATTGCCTTTATAATAAAGACCAACATTCTGCTGATACGAAGAACTGCTCATCTTGTCCTGCTTTTGCAACTCAAGTTCATGACTCTCTATCTTTTCTATCAAGACATCAAGAGAAATTGTATCATATAAAGCATCATTTTTCAGAATAAAAACAAACATTTGCCACTGATCAGCTCGTGGTAATGCTTCTATAAGTTTGTCTATTATTTCTTCTCTTGTTTTTTCAATCTTAAATCTTTCTAGTTCGATTTTTAGATGACAAAAACGTTCAATCATTTGACGAACTGATTCACCGTTAAGACTATCAAACAAATCAAATTCCTTTTTTAATAAAGCAATTTTGTTCTTCCTGATTTGTTTACCATCCTCTGCCTTAACCCGTAAAGCCTCCAAAACTGATTTTGAAGTTCCGTCATGTTTCAGTAAAGCAAACATGTCATTTCTGATTGCCAACTGGATCAAAGCAATCATTCTCTGTTCTGTTGAGAATACTGCTTTGTCATCTTTAGAAGTCTTTGAGTGGAAGCCCTTCTCCTTTATCATTAGTCGGCCTTTTGTATCCAAACTCCAAACAAAACCAGCTCTCGTGAGCATAGGCTTTTGCCCAACCAATGAACCTGTAACACCCCAAATCTCGTATGACATAATGAAATAGTCTAAATGGGAAGTGTTAATAATAAAGAATGGTGAAATATAAATTCTTACCATTTCGAAAGTTTTACAAGTAATAATAAATTAGAACTCCTTATGTAAATAAAAGGAATCAAGTTAGTATGAGAAATAACCATTTGGACACACTTTAATAGTTAAAGGACTAAAAGTGAAAATGTGTAATTAGATTTTGATAAAAAAAAAAAGGGGGGGCCAGAACTTTGTTTCCTGGCTGGTACGTTCGAACGAGAGAGAGAGAGACCAAGGGAACCCTAGTTCTCCAAATTTCCACAAAATTGAAGGAGTAAAAGTCTGAATTTTCGATGCATGAGTTAGGAATCATGACCCTTTAAGTGTTATAAGTATCAAGTAAGTCGAATTTCATGTTTTAATGCAAGTTGATGAATTGTGTTATGTGAAATCAGTGATTTTTATGTGAAATTTGATGTGAATACATGATGTAATAGCATATGGGAGTCGAAATTATGCTTGAAATTGTAAGCATTAATGATTTGAAATAAAAACCCACTTGCATGTCATAGGATGATTAGATATTGTGAAACCCTATATTCAAACTAGCATGGTGTTAATGATTTAAGCAATGTGTTGATGAAATATTGATAAGTAATTGTTGTTAAAACTATGTGTTCATTGTTAGGATGGCAAGATATGGAATTATGGATGTTTATGTTAATCAATGAGTGACCTATGGAAATTGTGCTTAAGATGCTTGTACATTATGCTAAACTTGAGATACGCACACAATGTGTTCGATGAAATGCCTAAGTGAGTTTAGTTATGGCTTTTACATGAATACTTGTTAAGTCGATGCAACTTCTTTTTGATAATGGCGTATGTGATTAGTAGACACCATAATGTACTATAAGGATTGTGAAAGTAATGTTTTTGAAAGCTAAAGTATGGGATTATGACATATAGGCACGAAGAAGGAAGAAGGCGCAAGTCACTCGAAGGCACAAGTATCTCAAGATCGCGGTAAGTTCTTTTGAACTTTATTTACTCTACTAGTAGATTTACGAATGATATTGAATGTTATTATTTGATAATACGATTCGTGCAATTCCTTTATGGATAAAGATTGGTTAGATGTAAGAGTTTATGTCGAAAAAGGTTTTAGAAGTTATGTTGTAGTGGATGCGAAATAGCAAATCCCTTGCGGATTTGGTTATGCTAACAAAGGGTATGATAAGCTATGCAAGTCGACCGGTTCAAGTTGAACAAGTCGAGTAAGGATAAGGTACCATCCGTTTTGAACGGGTGGTCGTGAATGCAATAACGAATGTATGGAGTTCAATCCGTTATACGGATAGAACAAAAGATTTATGTTGAAAGCAATTAACCCGATGTTACCGGGTCGTAAGTGGTATGCTTGAATCTCATTATGAGAGTATATGTTGTTACCCAATTAATTGGGTAGTTGAATGCGTAAAAGAAATGAAAGTATGTAAGCGAATGGAACTAAAATGTTAGTATTGTAAGCGAAATAGATTTTTATGACTAACTTTATAAAGCTTGTTGTTGAATGCAGGTAATCCTCGATTTAGGCGACTTGGAGAAACGGAGCGAGCACATGTTCATGATATGTCATACCAAGCGCTTCCGCTAGTTGCACTAATGTTTTGGGTCAAAATTTTTATTTTGTACAACTTGTTAGTAGACATATACTTTAACGCTTGATGTCTAGGTTTTTAGTCGTGTCTTGACGAACAAGTCGTAGAATGGTATTTGTCTTTCTTATGTTTAAAACAGGGGTATATCCGCTTTACGGACGGGTCATGCCCAATTTTTGTCAAAAGTATGCATTAATGTTATTATTTGAAGTCCTCCAGTTACCCTTGTAAGTAAATTTATTAAAACGAAAAAGCGGTCCTTACAAGTTGGTATCAGAGCCTAGGTTTGAGGGATTCGAGCAAGAGTAATAGTGCTTGAACTCAAACCGACGGCTCGTGTTAAAGTGTGCTCGCTCCGAGATCGCCAGTGAGGTAAAATTTTAAGTTTTTATTTAATATAAGTATGTATAGTGTGTTTATGATAAATATTTAAGTTAAGTATGTGAAATAGTAATAATGGGAGTTAAACATTAGGTTATATCATATCTGGCGTCGCACACAGTTGTGTTGTTAAGTGACACAGCTGTGCCGACCATTGATGCTTGTTGCTGAGATCAGGGTGTATAGCAAGGCTGACACAGCTGTGTGACATTGTACTCAGATAATCAACACAGCTGTGTCTGGGCTAAAATTTTTTTTCTCTTTTTTCAGTATTTCAACAAAGGAAGGGCCGTCGCCGACGGGCTTCCATGCCGTCGCCGACGCCCCCCATTGATCCGACGCACTAACTCGCTGTCTACAGACAAAATGGGCGGCGGCCACTTTTTAGAACCCGTCGCCGACGGAAGTTAAAGCCGTCGCCGACGGCTGTTAGAAATGCGATCTGCTGAAATTTGTTGTTTTGCTTGTTTTTCATGATTAGGATTTTTGTATGATCTAAAAGACATTTAGATAATGATACAAGATCCTTATAAACATAAGGATAAGATACTTATGATCACAATCCGTGATCACAATGAAAAAGAATTCGTAAAGAATTAAAGGTAACGATGTGAATAACATAAGTTGAATAATGAGACTTAGGTGATCAAGATTTTGAATTGTACGATTACAAGTGTAGTAAACAAAAGTCGAAGTATGTGTTATATGGAAAGCTTATGATCTGTATTAAACGGAAACATGATGTTGTGTTAAGCTGGTCCGCCAGATTTTTATGTTTTTCATGTTTTAGCCAAAAGTACTTTCCGAAAGCCACTTCAATGTTTATTTAGGGTCCATGTAAGACCTAACATGATATATGTAACCACAATTAGTGGTTACGATGGAAAGAAATTTGTAAAGGTCACAAGTAAAGTGTCGAATGACACGAATGAATGCTGAAAGTTTAAAAAGTGAGTAAAGTCTAAAATATGAGAATGCGAATGAAGTAAATACGGACTAATGAACTATGATGTACTGAAGCTTGTAAATTATGATTTAGGTTCCCATACTTCTCAGAAATGCCCGTTTTATGTTCCTGTCAAGTTATAAGAAGATATAATAAGTTATGTAAAGTTATGTAGATCTTCGGCGATAAAGTAAAATTTATAAAAGTCGAATGTAACATATGGAATAGCATGAAATGAATGACGAATGTATAAAGTGGAGCAGGAATTCGTATGAAAATTCGGATGAATGTATGCTTTGATAAAAATTATGCATTAGAGGCTTGTACCTTGTACATGAATGGTGTGATGTTTATGTGTATTAAATGATTTGCTTTAGTATGATTAAGGGGCGAATATGTGCTAAATGTGAATCATACGAGCTAATTAGTAAAGGATATGTTCAAATTATGTTATATAGATGTTCCAAATAAAATTGCTATTTGTAGAATCATGGAGCATTAGCATGTGAAAATACATGTATGTGAATGTATATATATGTATTGTTTAGAGGATCACATAAATTGTACCTGTCGTACAATACAAGTATGAGATACGCAAGATATTATTATTATGACCTACCATATTTAGATGAATACATGTTCAAAGGTTTGAAGTGTGTAAACGAGACAGTTGACTTTCTGAAGGTCAACAGTATAGGGATATCATGAGATGGCCATTAGACACAATCGTTTAAGTAAAGAGTTAATGTGTTACGTACTAGATGAATTACATGTTATGATGGATGAAAGTTAATTGTATGGAATTGAAATGAGATAACTATTAATGAACGACTCACTTATACAAAATTCTACTAACGAAAGTCGATTAACGTATGAATAGAAGGAAAGTTAACAGTCGTATATATGCTCACATAAACTAATGATATTACGAAAGTACTGATATGTAAGGATGGGAATCCGTCAATTTACTTGAGCATGGATGGCAAAAAGGGTTAAGAGGAAGTAATAAAGTAAGCATGAACATGGACGCTATAGGAAGGTGAAATTGCAATCGCTTCGAATGTATTTGCATAAAGATGTATGCGTGTTAGAATAATTGAAATTAAGTGGAACGTATAAATAAATGAGAACTTGGTAACGTTAATGAAAGGTATGGAAAGGATAATAGTTCAGATGTTAGCTAAAGGCGCTATGTAAGTGTGTTCGAATTGAAAATAAGAACAACCCGTACTACAATACTTATATACAAAAGTACTGGGTGGTGGTTGACCTTAAAAGGTTATATTGTAGAAGTCAGTGAATAATAATCACTTACAAATGGTGGAAGTATTACGTAAGAATTACAACGTGTAAAGTAGAATACTCATTAGTAAAAGATATGTTAGAGAACGTAGGTGAATTAACACCTATTACGGTGAACAAACAAATGGAAATGGTATATTAAGCGATGGACATGTATTGACCGAAGCTCGAGAAAAACATGAGAATCACCTCACTTACATCCGGTCAAGCTAGCAAAAATGGGTCTAACGATTCTTAAAGGAACGGATCAATATAAGAAAGAAAGAAAGAAAGAAAGAAGGATAAGAATGAAAAGTTGAATCCGTAAGCAATCACGGATCAAACCAGTAAGAATGAAGGGTAATGAATTAAAAGTTCGAATCCGTAAATGAAGATGGATTAAACGAATAAGAATAGAAACTAGAAACGAGACTCAAATGAGTCATACGGGTCAAATGGCGATCGCCATTTGAACCCGGTACTTAATGTTCGATTTGTCAAGTTTATTACTTATAGGTGAGCATAATGTATGGGCATGCATTGTCACAGTTTGGGAAGTATTAACCGTCGCAAAGTACGAATGATGAGTCAGGGGTTTCGACTCGCGCCAGATAGGTATAAAAAGATTATATTTTTAATAGAAGCATAGGGCTCGACTAGAGAATGGTGTGTCAAAATAGGATAACTGATACCCATATGTGAGAATGTATTTACAATTAGACTTCCGAAAGGTTAAACGAAATAAATGAAGTCCTTGCAAGTATGCAAGTATAAAGTGCGAACGTGTACCTCGATACGACCACAATAAGTAAGGGGTGTTAGGTGATAGAGAGTGTGAAACCCGAGTGTTAACGTGCGTATTTTGTGTGAATTATTGCCATTTAAGTGATAATGTGCCTTGAATATAGTAACTACGAGTACTTGTGGTTTTACAGGTTAACCGCGTAATTCGGTGAAGTTTGAACGTTTAGTGATGAAGCGGAACGGCCAAGGTTAATAAACATAGTACATGGTGTTGTTCGGGATTGGTTTCGGACCGAATGCTAGCTTGGAGTTGCGAAATAATAAAGTTCATGGGTATGTCATTGAATGAAAGTTGAAATAGAGTTAGTTATATATGAAGTCATGAGATGTAAGCTTACGACCAATTGAGAAAAAAGAATCAGCAAAAGGACAGAAGATGAAATACGTAGCCTGCGATTTAGTTCGTAGCTTACGGTTAATAAAGAAAGGCATCACATGACTTAGATAATTGTGGTGGACTTTTGGGAACATCAACACATGGGCTTTTGTTTAGGTGGGCCGACAACAGGATGGGAATGGTGGACTTTTGAGGAGAGTGATTAATTCTTGACATAACATCATCATTAGGATTGTCACGTGCATTTGAGGGAGGAGTAAATGTTGGCAGCTTTAAATCAAGGGGGCCCATCACACGTGAACAAGTGACATTGGATCCATGCAAACATGCAAACATTGGGCTGCCACATGATCATTTTCATACACGCACATGGGCCGGCTTGGCAGATCTTGGGCTACGAGACACAATTCACAAATCATCAACATCATTAAAAAGAATCGATAATATCATCATCTTGGCAGCGGCACACGGCAGTAGGGAGTCGGCTATACCTCACAGGGTTTCAACCGTGATTCGAGCCTTTAACGATCAATCTTTCGCGATGAACGGCTAGTCTTTTATGGTTTCCTTCGGATGAAGGGTTTGTGTAATTAGGTACTTTTATGTGTTTTTAATCATTGTAACTTGGTGATCTAAGCATCCGATGCTTTTCACCATGGATTTAATTGACTGATTGTAACTGGTTGCATTTATTTAAACCTTGATTTCTAAGCATTCAGTTCCCGAGAGTTCTAGTAATTGGGATATATTTGACATGGGATTAGGGTTTGTAATTGTAATTGATAATCATTCGATAACCTCCCGTTATGTATTGACCGGAGTACTTAGTCGTTGGTTATCACAATTGGTTAATTAGGTTAAACATTTATGTCTATGTGAATGTTTTGATTAAACACATAACTGAACTTGTTTGCAAACCTGAAATCTGAAGGAACCTTTCTTTTTCCTATTGTTTAAAACCTCAAGTTCTTAATTCATAATTTAGTTAATCCACAAATCAAACAATCATCAGTTTATTTTTCTACAGTAGTTAATTAAAACTGAGCATTACACATTTTCCACAACCTCCTCTGGTTCGATATCCGACTTACTCTATCTACATAGTTTATTTCGGTTTTTGCATGTCCATAACGACAGACATCAAAATGGCGCCGTTGCCGGGGAGGCGTGCGCAAAGTGTTTAGTGTTAAGTTTTAGTTTAAAAAAAATAATAAAAATCAAAAAAAAATAAAAATCCAAAAATAGTGTCAGTTTTGTTTTGTTCAGATTTATGCGTGGTGCATGTGTTTTTGTGTTTGTGCAGGATGACAGATCTTACAATATTCTGCAGCTCTCTTAAATGCATTTTGTGCAGGGAACCACTTCACCCGTGTATCGGTTGCCACGAGGCCCGATTTAGACGGGAAAAAGCGAAATTGGAAGAACCACCGATGCCTTGCTATGATAATCCTTCCCCTCCACCATATTTCTTTGATTCTGATACAACGATGGAGGATGTTTATTACTCTGACGGATGGGATCGGGACGGGGATGCTTATTATGAACCAAGGACGGATGGACAATGTTTCTGTTGCGGTCGTGATCATACTTATGATTATGATGATGTGTGTGCGGTGTATTTGGAAAATCCAGAGTATTGGAATAAAAAAATGATGGATGCGTACATCTCAAGACCGTATTAGGGATACCGACAGTATCATCCCGAGGAATATTCTAAGCCCGAGGGTGTGTACGCTTATCAGACCGAGGAGGAGAAAAAACTCGCTATGTTGGAAGCGAGTTTGTCCAAACTCGAGCAGTATTAATTAGCACCCAACCTTTCCGATGAAGATCGAATCAGCTGCCTAGTTTCCAAGTGTCAGAAGTTAAAAATGAAGATAGAAATAGAAGAACGTCTCTCACCATTACCTGTTGATATTGGAGATTATTCTCACATGGAGGATGAGGTTGTGGAGGATAATACCACACCAATGAGTCCTTTATCTGATGAAAAGTCACTGGTGGATCAGATGGTGTGTGAGGATGATGAGGCAGAGCAGTCTGATGAGATGAATGTGTGTACCGAACCTCTTCCCATAGCAATCATTCCAATTAACAAGTGTGGGGAAGAGGGTTCGAGGAAGAAGATGAAAAGGGTGAATCTACAAGACATCGGTGTATATCTCGTGAAGTGGATCAGCGAAACCCGCATGTGCTTTCTGAACATGCCAATTATACTGACGAATTTATGGAGATGGCATGTAAATTTCCGGGCATTCGTTGGAAATGTTTTGGGTAAGTGTGCATTGAGACCACCATAACGCATATCAGGTACGGTCTGGCTGAAGACCTTTAAACTTAGCGCTCGCGGGAGGCAGCCCGAGGATGTAGAGTATTGTATTTGTTCTTTTGTTTTGTTTTGTTTTGTTTTGTTTTGGTGTTGGTTCTGTTTTGGCAGGTTACTACGTTTGATTCCCGCGGATGCAATGATTCAAGTGTGGGGATGTTTGGCAACATCCCCGATGAGATATCAGAGAATCCAAGAGAAGTTTACGTCCCTGTTCGATCATAGCAGCCACACCGTTACAGACACTTGCTGATTGAATGATCAGGTTCATGTGTCTCTCTATCCTTTACTTTATTTGTTTTTGTGTATTTGGTGGTGTGAATTTTTGTGTTGGGAGTGGTTTCCTTGTGTTGAGTCATCGAGGTGTTAGCCGTTCATGGTTTGTGGGTGGTATCTCTCGAGTTTGGATTCTAAATTGCACCATACATTGGGGACAATGTATCCCAAGTGTGGGGATGCGGTAACTCGAGAGAGGGTTGGTATAATTGTTGATCTTAAATGCTGAATTGGTTGAAATTGGAAAAAAAATTGAAAAATTTTAAAAATTTTTGTCTCAAGTATACTTGAACTACATGAAAACCGACATTTTCAATTGCTAATGAGTTCCTGCTGATATTAAGCTAACTTAGATCCCTAGTCATGGTTGTCCCTTTAAGTTTCATGAGAGTATTTCTGGCATGTTTTTAGAAAATAGTTAAGAAGAGATGCCTAACTAGGGGTAACATGCTTTAGGAATTACACATGCTACGTGTCGGTAACCCTTATTCCTTTTGTTCGGTGAGATATTTGAGCCTACTAGATTGTTAGTGAAATGCAATAAACGTTCATTTGTTGAGTGTATGTCATATGTTGCTTTGTGTTAGAACTTGTGTGGTTTGATACATGCTGAGACTGTGGTTTAGCGTATGCACATAGTAAAGGCATTAGGATCCCTTCCATTGTATTATTTGTTGATTGTTGATTCCACCCGCCTTAGTTAACCATGTTGAGCCTTTTACCTTTCGTTTGTTACACCTCGTTTGATCCGTTTGATTACCAACCATGAATGACAATTGTGTATTAGATATTTGTTGAAAAAAAAAAGAAAAAAAAAATAAAGAAGAAAAGAAAAAAAAAGCAAAAAGAAAAAAGAAAAAAAAATCATTGTTATGTTCGTGTTAAATAAATGGGTCGAAAATAACCCAGGTGTTAGTATCATTGTGAATAAGTTATCATGGTTTGGTATTTTCATTTGTGTTCGCCATAAACATAAAAATTAAAAAATACATCCTTACCTTTACCCTTAACCCAAAACCCAAAAGTCCTTTTGATATGTGCTACGTTACTTGATACAGTGGAGGTGTGATTGCTATACAAGCTTATGATTGCAAGGTAGCATATTTGGTTTTGAGTGAATTACATACTAGCACATTACACGCTAGTCTTAATTGAGCCGAGAGGAGTGATTATTGTGAGGGGCGTGTGGCATGTGTGTAGTATCATAAGCATGTTAGTTTTAGTTAGGTAAGTCTTAAATTGTTTTAAATGCGTATCACTTATTTGTCAGATCGTCAATCTCGATCGTGTCAGTCTATGGGACGGGTATGACTTGGGACCTTAAATTGCTAATTCGGTAAGGGATTTAATGGTGATTTGCTAATAAGGTGAGTAATGTTTGTGATGGTTGCTTGAGGACAATCAATGTTAAGTGTGGGGATGTGATAGAGAGTGTGAAACCCGAGTGTTAACGTGCGTATTTTGTGTGAATTATTGCCATTTAAGTGATAATGTGCCTTGAATATAGTAACTACGAGTACTTGTGGTTTTACAGGTTAACCGCGTAATTCGGTGAAGTTTGAACGTTTAGTGACGAAGCGGAACGGCCAAGGTTAATAAACATAGTACATGGTGTTGTTCGGGATTGGTTTCAGACCGAATGCTAGCTTGGAGTTGCGAAATAATAACGGGAGGTTATCGAATGATTATCAATTACAATTACAAACCCTAATCCCATGTCAAATATATCCCAATTACTAGAACTCTCGGGAACTGAATGCTTAGAAATCAAGGTTTAAATAAATGCAACCAGTTACAATCAGTCAATTAAATCCATGGTGAAAAGCATCGGATGCTTAGATCACCAAGTTACAATGATTAAAAACACATAAAAGTACCTAATTACACAAACCCTTCATCCGAAGGAAACCATAAAAGACTAGCCGTTCATCGCGAAAGATTGATCGTTAAAGGCTCGAATCACGGTTGAAACCCTGTGAGGTATAGCCGACTCCCTACTGCCGTGTGCCGCTGCCAAGATGATGATATTATCGATTCTTTTTAATGATGTTGATGATTTGTGAATTGTGTCTCGTAGCCCAAGATCTGCCAAGCCGGCCCATGTGCGTGTATGAAAATGATCATGTGGCAGCCCAATGTTTGCATGTTTGCATGGATCCAATGTCACTTGTTCACGTGTGATGGGCCCCCTTGATTTAAAGCTGCCAACATTTACTCCTCCCTCAAATGCACGTGACAATCCTAATGATGATGTTATGTCAAGAATTAATCACTCTCCTCAAAAGTCCACCATTCCCATCCTGTTGTCGGCCCACCTAAACAAAAGCCCATGTGTTGATGTTCCCAAAAGTCCACCACAATTATCTAAGTCATGTGATGCCTTTCTTTATTAACCGTAAGCTACGAACTAAATCGCAGGCAACGTATTTCATCTTCTGTCCTTTTGCTGATTCTTTTTTCTCAATTGGCCGTAAGCTTACATCTCATGACTTCATATATAACTAACTCTATTTCAACTTTCATTCAATGACATACCCATGAACTTTATTATTTCGCAACTCCAAGCTAGCATTCGGTCCGAAACCAATCCCGAACAACACCATGTACTATGTTTATTAACCTTGGCCGTTCCGCTTCATCACTAAACGTTAAAACTTCACCGAATTACGCGGTTAACCTGTAAAACCACAAGTACTCGTAGTTACTATATTCAAGGCACATTATCACTTAAATGGCAATAATTCACACAAAATACGCACGTTAACACTCGGGTTTCACACTCTCTATCACATGTGTGTAGTATCATAAGCATGTTAGTTTTAGTTAGGTAAGTCTTAAATTATGAGGGGCGTGTGGCATGTGTGTAGTATCATAAGCATGTTAGTTTTAGTTAGGTAAGTCTTAAATTGTTTTAAATGCGTATCACTTATTTGTCAGATCGTCAATCTCGATTGTGTCAGTCTATGGGACGGGTATGACTTATAGTATGCGTATAATGATATGCTAAGCCCTCATATGAATAAGAAAGTAATTAGAAGAATGTTAGTAATGGGATGATAGGGTTTCCTTATGGTTACAATAATGAATTATATTGTGTATGATACGTAAGTGGAATGAAATAAATCAAATTATTTTCGTTAGCAAATTTATGAATATGTTATGCTGAGTTAGAAAGATAGAAACGAGCCGTAAACATAGGCTTGTACGACCAATAGTATACACTTGAAATAAATTTCAATGAACGAACCGCTAGTAATGATGTACGCTAGGTACTTGCATTATAAGGTGAAAACGACACTAATAAGAGCTTTGGATCAGATTCTGACTTATATGCGATTATGAAAGTAATTTACTTAATTTAAGAATGGAGGGACAATGCGTACAAATATGTGTGCATAAATGAAACTCTTTGCCAAGATCCCGAATGTATCTAGGTCGTAGTAAGCATCGTGAATGAATAGATGAAAAAGTAATGGTAGAATTAGTCTATTTGGAATGAGAAAGGTTTCGGGGACGAAACCTCTTTTAAGGGGGGAAGACTTGTAACACCCCAAATCTCGTATGACATAATGAAATAGTCTAAATGGGAAGTGTTAATAATAAAGAATGGTGAAATATAAATTCTTACCATTTCGAAAGTTTTACAAGTAATAATAAATTAGAACTCCTTATGTAAATAAAAGGAATCAAGTTAGTATGAGAAATAACCATCACACTTTAATAGTTAAAGGACTAAAAGTGAAAATGTGTAATTAGATTTTGATAAAAAAAAAGGGGGGGGCCAGAACTTTGTTTCCTGGCTGGTACGTTCGAACGAGAGAGAGAGACCAAGGGAACCCTAGTTCTCCAAATTTCCACAAAATTGAAGGAGTAAAAGTCTGAATTTTCGATGCATGAGTTAGGAATCATGACCCTTTAAGTGTTATAAGTATCGAGTAAGTCGAATTTCATGTTTTAATGCAAGTTGATGAATTGTGTTATGCGAAATCAGTGATTTTTATGTGAAATTTGATGTGAATACATGATGTAATAGCATATGGGAGTCGAAATTATGCTTGAAATTGTAAGCATTAATGATTTGAAATAAAAACCCACTTGCATGTCATAGGATGATTAGATATTGTGAAACCCTATATTCAAACTAGCATGGTGTTAATGATTTAAGCAATGTGTTGATGAAATATTGATAAGTAATTGTTGTTAAAACTATGTGTTCATTGTTAGGATGGCAAGATATGGAATTATGGATGTTTATGTTAATCAATGAGTGACCTATGGAAATTGTGCTTAAGATGCTTGTACATTATGCTAAACTTGTGATACGCACACAATGTGTTCGATGAAATGCCTAAGTGAGTTTAGTTATGGCTTTTACATGAATACTTGTTAAGTCGATGCAACTTCTTTTTGATAATGGCGTATGTGATTAGTAGACACCATAATGTACTATAAGGATTGTGAAAGTAATGTTTTTGAAAGCTAAAGTATGGGATTATGACATATAGGCACGAAGAAGGAAGAAGGCGCAAGTCACTCGAAGGCACAAGTATCTCAAGATCGCGGTAAGTTCTTTTGAACTTTATTTACTCTACTAGTAGATTTACGAATGATATTGGATGTTATTATTTGATAATACGATTCGCGCAATTCCTTTATGGATAAAGATTGGTTAGATGTAAGAGTTTATGTCGAAAAAGGTTTTAGAAGTTATGTTGTAGTGGATGCGAAATAGAAAATCCCTTGCGGATTTGGTTATGCTAACAAAGGGTATGATAAGCTATGCAAGTCGACCGGTTCAAGTTGAACAAGTCGAGTAAGGATAAGGTACCATCCGTTTTGAACGGGTGGTCGTGAATGCAATAACGAATGTATGGAGTTCAATCCGTTATACGGATAGAACGAAAGATTTATGTTGAAAGCAATTAACCCGATGTTACCGGGTCGTAAGTGGTATGCTTGAATCTCATTATGAGAGTATATGTTGTTACCCAATTAATTGGGTAGTTGAATGCGTAAAAGAAATGAAAGTATGTAAGCGAATGGAACTAAAATGTTAGTATTGTAAGCGAAATAGATTTTTATGACTAACTTTATAAAGCTTGTTGTTGAATGCAGGTAATCCTCGATTTAGGCGACTTGGAGAAACGGAGCGAGCACATGTTCATGATATGTCATACCAAGCGCTTCCGCTAGTTGCACTAATGTTTTGGGTCAAAATTTTTATTTTGTACAACTTGTTAGTAGACATATACTTTAACGCTTGATGTCTAGGTTTTTAGTCGTGTCTTGACGAACAAGTCGTAGAATGGTATTTGTCTTTCTTATGTTTAAAACAGGGGTATATCCGCTTTACGGACGGGTCATGCCCAATTTTTGTCAAAAGTATGCATTAATGTTATTATTTGAAGTCCTCCAGTTACCTTTGTAAGTAAATTTATTAAAACGAAAAAGCGGTCCTTACAGAACCTCTCTTTCCACCACGTGTAATCTTCAATGCTTTCTAGAGTTGGTGGCTTCGAATGTGTTCCGTAGAAGTTATCATGCTTGATGTTCTCATTGATCGCTTTCGTAATGGTTTTAGGTGTAACGGTTGTAATCTCGGAAGACTCGGATGTGTACACGTTGAAGAACGTGTTGTAAAATTCTTCAGCCATGATTTGAACTTCTTGAATTACCTTGAATCACACAAACAAACAAAATCAGTTCAAACACTATCAAACAACTGAATTAAAATAATACTCGAACTGGTGAATTTTCTGTGCGGACTGAAGGTTAACAAACTGTGCGGACTGCTATGACCCGGATCAAATTCAAACAACCTGACCCTCTACGTGCAAATTGAGTTCACTTCTCAATTGACCTGGTTCACAAAGACACGACCTGGACCACTTCTAACTCACTGAACTGTGTCAAGCGACTTGACTGAACTGCTTTGAACCGTATGACTTTGATGCGATGAATCTTGACTTTCAATCCATGCAAACTAACATATCTCATGCACACGCTAATCAATGCCGACAATTCACAAAACAACTTTGATTGAACCTAGATGATCACATAGGCTGATGATAACAGTTTATAATAAGATTCTGTTGGGCCGCTATCTGATATGGACTTACCAATTTAAATCAAATCTGGCCGACAACAATACTACTAATCACAATTCTATTGGGCTTTCAAAATTAGTGAATTGTTACCAATTATTATCACATGCAATTTACAAAACCTATAGATCTCGTGAATGTATATACTCGAATTTTATGACACCTAATTTCTCATTGGACCTTTCATTTTAGTGTTCTGACATTTTATTGAAAAACAAACCTATATCACATGCTCACTGTTGTTACTCTATTTCAATTGGATCTCTATTTAAATGTGGCCGACAACAGTTCAAACCATTCAATACACATTCACTTCTTCAATGAATTTTAATTGGACCAAACAAGTGTATTGGGTTAAATGCAGATTTAGTATTTATTATTCACACAAGGACCGATGACATGCACACGGTATCTGTTGAATTAATTAATTTGAATCACGTGAATTGCTGAACCACTTTCAAACGGAAATGGACGAATGACAATATCAAACGGAACCCTTTAAAACGGAAATGTTCAGTTCAAACGACGATTTAAAACAAGATTGCTGCTTTCAAACGAGATTCTCAAACTGAATACGTTCCCCAAACGGAATTAACCCAATATTTCAAATGGACCACATGTTTCAAACGAAATGAGCACACTTCAAACGGAATATGTCATTTTCAAACGGAAATAGAATTTTTCAAACGGAATGAGGCTGTTTTCAAACGGAATGAGGCTGTTTTCAAACGGAATGAGACTGTTTTCAAACGAATCGGACCTAAAAACTCAGATTTCTCCTAAACAACTAGGAATTAGGATCTGAAACTTAGTAGGGTTATAGATCTGGTGTTTTAGCACAACATATAAAAAAATCAGCCGATTTGGACCGTAAAAAGCCGTTTAATTTGATGAAAATCAGTTAAAAACGTGAAAAATATGAAAAAATATATGAAATTCGGATCTGAATCTGATGATTTTCTGCGCGGAAATGTGTGATAGATCAGTGCAATCGAGCTCCTGCTCTGATACCACTTGTAAGACCGGTTTTAACTCCGAAACGATTGCGAAACGAATGTATGACGTGCGGAATCTGTACACGAACGCGACCTAACACACACGATGTAATATAAACGTGATTCTATTAGAAATCTAACAAGAACAAGCACCTTGAATCACTTTCTCTCTCTAGATTCTCTCTCTAGATCTAGAGTTCTCCTAAACACAAATGAGCCAAAAGTCTCTAATCTAAACATAAAGCTCCTATTTATAGGCTTTGGCTTTTAATGAGATTTCTCATTAATTACAATATTGCCACCTTGCCTTTTGTCTAGATATTACATCATAATGACTCGTTTTCTTCTGTTTCTCGCTACAGCTCGGATTGACGAAGGCTATAGACATAAATGCACTAACACGATCGAATTGCCATTCGAATCATAAGACATTTAAACTTCAACACTTAAACAATTTTCAACATGTTCAATACACGAAGGATGCCACCGGATCGAGCAACCGTCCGATCGAGTGACAACCTGCTGTGAACTTGTTCTCGCTGAAGTGCCCAACCTATCAGACTGTCGCCCGATCGAATGGTCGTTCGATCGATCGACCTGAAGGGTAGTGATACTTCAGTGTTTTCAGAATGCTACAACAAAAACTTCAAAAGTCAAACCATCATACACAAACACATCATTCTCAAAGGAAGAAACAATCCACTCGAACGGTCACCCGACCAGATGACCATCCGAGCGGACTGGCAAACCGAACGATGATTGGACTACCATCCGATCGAACTGCTGTCCTCCCCACTTGCACTCTGTATCATTTTACACGTCGCTTATCATTATACTATCAATCTGTTCAGGCTAACCCTACTCTCTAGCGCTCCCTTCAATCTATTACATCAATCGATGTGAGTATACTCGACCCCTTTTAGCTTTACGCACTTTTGGGTGTTACATACGTTACTTATTCAAATCACCTAGAACACACTATGCAATACTTTAACGCTAACCGTTACCGCATGTTATACGTGACTTAATGAATGCTTGTTTGTTATGTTTACACATGGAATGCTGTCTACCTGCCTTAGCAACGGTAGTACTATTAGTTTGGACTCAGCACCTGTTCACTCAGGGGTTGTTAAGGACAATTACCTACATGGCTCACAGTGGTGAGTATGTATCGCGAACTGCCTTGGGCAGTCAACTCGCAGTCATTGGTATCGATAGGTTCATGTCGATAACTAACAGGCCTCATTTTACACTGTGTACGTGCTGGTTATGCGTAACGATTTTGAACTCTATATGTTATTATCAAACTTGTATGCTCACATTTACACTATGTGTATTGACTTTTACTTTAACGCATGTGACAGGTGCGTAGGATGCTTATTTGCTTTACTTTGCGGTGATGAAATCGAGGCTAGGGCAGGTCTAGAAACCAATAAACAATTGTCTGTAATAAAATCTGAGTTGTCGGAACAGAACAATTTGACTAGATCTTCTTTGTAATAACTGTATTATCATTTATGACATGGTATGGGACGTGTTGCTTTAAATATTTGGTAAATATAGTTGTTATGGAAACTTCTGGATAATCTGTTTCGCTCAGTGCCATGCCCCGATGTTTCCGCCATCGGTTGGGGTGTGACAGGAACTGCTGTTGTTCTTTCTCTTGCGTCTCGAGAGCTTGGATGACTGAGGAGCGGCGGCGGTTTCAGCGGTTGAAGCGGTAGTAGCTTGATGCAGATTCTTGGGAGCTTTATCCCAGACACCAGACTTGACTCGCTTGTCGTTGATCTCAGCAGCGAGCAAGTATGTTTCTTCAATCGTTGATGTCTTGGTTGCTTGAACGAAATCAGCCACGCAATCCGAAAGAGCACGGATATACTTTTTGATTGCGATTTCGGGCGTCTTGACTTGATCCGGACAGATAATACTCAACTGCTTGAAGTGCGCAGTCAAACCAGCGTTGTCACCATCTTTCTGCTTAATGTGCCAGAATTCATCCTCCAACTTTTGGCGCTCATGGGGAGGTCAGAACTCTTCCATCATTACATCCTTCAACTTATCCCATGATAACCCGTAAGCTGCATCATTTCTGCGTTTGTTCCTCTCGGCTGTCCACCAGTCTAAAGCGCGGGACTAGAAGACGCCAGTTGTGTTGAGGGTACGGAGATCATCAGGACAGCCACTCTGGCGCAGGGTGACCTCGATAGAATCAAACCATTGGAACATGGTCGTAGGACCATATTCACCAGTAAATTCTTTCGGTCCGCAGGCTTTGAACTGCTTGGAGCTAAAAGCAGCCTTTGGCGAATCAGTTCGGGACTCTTCAGAAGATTTGAGTAGCACGAGATCCAGATGACGACATTGTCTGCAACAGACATCTTCACATGACACAACACAAATTTCGATTATTCCTAGTATAGTCTAGCGATTCATCATAAAGCTCAGGAACACGTATCCACATAAACACAAAATCACACAGGCACATAAACACATAAGCACGTAGAGCATAGAAACACATAAGCACGTAAGGCACAGAAGCACATGAGGCAGTCAGAATACAGAAACCTAGCTATATGTTGCACGTATTCCCTATCCTTCACAGCACGTATAACGATTAATTACAGCGATTGCGAGTATCGAGCAGCGATTACGAATAATGACTAGCAATTTATTAAAGTGGTGCGAATTGGGTGTGTGTTGACGGAACGAGAAACGTGGAATCAAAACCATTAGTACAACCGTACTGTTTATCTCAAAACGCTAACAAATCACTACAAAATTTACATAAATTTCACATAAAATCGATAAATCACAGAGTTAGCTGCGGTAATTCTAGAATCGAAGCACATAAAATTCGATGATAGATGTCTTGGGTGCGATAGACATCGACTATCCAAAGTGATTCGACTATTCTCAAGGACTTTAAGTGCATACCTTGGCCTTCGGGACTGTGCTCTCGCTTTGATTCGAGCGATCGGTGATGCGTGCTAAGTGTTACTTATTTTAGGTGTATATTTTAAGCCCTTTTTAACACTTATTTTAGCCAAGTTTTAAATTTATAAAACACGATATTTCACTAACACTAAACACACATATGGGCAAGTGCACCCATCGTTGAGTGTAGTATAGCGTTGGTAAGATACCGAGGTCGTCCAAGGACACAAGAGCTTTTAGTACCGGTTTATCCTCAACGTCTAACCAAAATAAAAGTTTAGAAAAATGTTTTTAAACTAAGAAAAAATAAAACTAACTAAAATGCTGAAAATAAAAATAAAAGAAAAACAGATAGACAAGATGAATCACTTGGTTCCGACTCGTATCTAGTATAACCTTTGATTATTTCCGCACTTTTGCACATAATTAAGAGATTATCTTAGTTATTGTAGTAGGCCCCTCTTTTGAAGGTGACGTTACCCTCACCCCAGTAGTTTGAGTCAGCAGGGATACAATCCTAAAAGGGTGGATTATTGGAAGATAATGAATTAAGTTATTAATGCAGTATTGTGGTAGGCCCCGCTTTTGGCGGTGACGTTACCCTCGGCTAAGTAGTCTGAGTCAGCAGGGATACAGTCCTAAATAGCCGGGTTATAGTATTAATAGTAGTTAACTTATGAGGGGATCAAAGAGTTTGGACCCCCGCCATCCAATACCGTGAAGTATTGAAGGAGGTCCTACTAAATTTGACCCAGGTCCATTGCAGGACCTCTAAACGCTGAACAATGGCAAGACCTTTACCAAACCGTTCCCTTAACCCCCTACCAGGTAGCCAACATATCTCCATATAGACCGTGGAGATATGAATGGTGAAAATCCTTTATTTTATATAGACAGTAAAATAATGCCAAGACACCACGGACAAACGATAAGGAAAGAGCACCTTCAACATAAGTAACTAGTTATTAAAGTCATTAATACAAAACCAAATAAAAAGTGCAAAAGATTAGAAATAAAAAGTATTATACTAGACACTTTGTCTTCACCAAGTGATGTAAGAGACTTAGGCAAACATGGCCTTGATTGTCAAGAACTCTTACGATCAATCTTGGATCCCGAGACGACTCACACACTCTACGATGGACAATGGATGATGGTGGTGGATGATGGTGTTGTGATGGTGGTGGGTGGTGGATGAAGTGTGAGAGAGGTGGTGTGCCAAGGGATGAGATGAAATGAATCCAAGCACTCCTATTTATAGGCTGAACAGAGAGCTGGACACGGCCCCGTGTCCGCTGGGCACGGCCCCGTGTCCGTCTGACAATCTCTCTCCTCATTAATTGTAATTCGCAATTACAATAAATGCGCCTGCTGTACTTTCGACACGCCCCCGTGTCCGCTGAGCACGGCCCCGTGGTGGGCAATAGAAGCTTCTATAGGTTTGTCTTTTCTGCTGCTTCTTGGGCACGGCCCCGTGCTGGCTGAGCACGGGGCGTGTTCAGTCTTCTGTTTTCTCTATTTTGCTTTGGAAGGTGCCGTTGAGGGTTCGGGCAGTCCACTAATATTCCTTTTCTTGTATTTATGTTGGATTTAGCTGTCTTTTTGCTTCTTTTGCGTTTTTGAGCTCATTTAATCCTGAAAATACAAAAGGAAGACAAAAACACTCTTTTTCCAATATTAGTACTAAAAAAGGATTAGTTTTATGCCTCATTTGATGTAATTTATATGTTGCATTTTACACACATCAAATACCCCCACACTTGAACTTTTGCTTGTCCTCAAGCAAAACTCTTTAATATGTGGCTTACACTCCCAAATGGAATAGGTAGAAGAGAAGGTTTTGGGCTTGTCGTAGAGTGTCGGGATTTCCAAGATCTTTTTGGGTTTTATTTTTATTTATTTACACTCCTATTCGTAATGAATTATTTAGAACTTTTCATAAAAGAAATTACTTATTTGGGCATAACATGCCTTTTTAAAATTCTATTTATATACAATTTCACATACCTCGCGGGGAAATCACTCACACTCGGCCGAAGGTGTATTTTTAGTGAATCTCTCGAGAGCGGCATGGAACTTATTCCTACCATAGGCTTGCCAAGAAATCAATCCTCCTCCTTTTTAACTTTTATACCTTTGTAGATATCAAGAGGACTTTGTGGGTTAAGGGTTAGGCTAGGGTTAAAGGTAGGTGGTTGGGTTAGTGGTTAGTAGAAAAAGGGGCTAAAAGCGTAACAAGTGTCGGTTTTCGTATTTTTGCAACTTTTTATTTTGATGAAGCTTTTATTCAAACTAAGTTATTTTTGATTAACTTGTTTGTTTATTTTCTTTTTGCTTCATCATTATCACACATTTTTTTTTCGAAGAACCGAACTTGTTACTAAAATAAAGGGTTAAAAAATGAAAAAGGTTTTGGTGGGTAAAAGGGTTTTTGTTTGGGTGATGAAACGAAAAGGTTTAGGCTCAAAGGGGCTAACTAGGGGGATTTTTGGGTAGGTGGTAAAGGAAAAAGAAAAATAATGGTGTAGAAATAAAAAGGGTTAGTCCTAATGCCTCAATCATTTACTTACTCGGGTTTAAGTTGATAAGGACCGGGAATGTATTGTCATGGCAAGTTCTAGAGTCGTAAGAACCAAGCGGCTATTCACACAAGAAACGAAAAATGAGCATTTAGTCAAATGATATGTAATTGTGTGCTCAATAAAGGCTCAAAACTCACTTTTGTGGGAATGGGTTTTTATGTGATCAAGTATATATAATCAAATTTTAAATAAGTTTGCTATGCCTTTTCATAATTTTCTTATGTTGGTTCTTTTTATCACTACGCTATCGGTTGTAAATTCGTAAAAATATAACCTTTTTGAGAACTTAAATTTCCCGAGTTAAACCTAGACAAGTAAAAAAAAATGAAATTTTTGAAAAAAATTTGGGGTGATTAGCGGTTCCAATAGAGTTTTGTGTAAGGCTTGTATTTAGGACTTGCAAAATTCAAGGTTTTAGCATCCCCCCCCCCCCACACTTAAATTACACATTGTCCTCAATGTGTCCCAAAAATAATTTTTTAGGTTGATTAGATGTGTAAAATAGTGTTTAAAAAGCAAAAATTTGTGTTACTGGGCACTGAACACGGCCCCATGTTGAGTGGGCACGACCCCGTGTTCAGGTGCCAGTAACAAGAACTTACAGAAGGTGGACACGGCCCCGTGTCCACTGGACACGGCCACGTGTCTGACAAAATTCTGCAGAACAGAAGCCATACAGCAGGTCTGGGAGGTGAGCACGGGGGCGTGTTGGCTGGACACGTCCCCGTGTGGACAGTCTTAAAGTCTGAAAAACAGGTTTCTTCCTCCGGTTTTTTCCATCCTGGCCCTATAAGTGCTGAGGCTTAGCACCCCAAGCCTTGGTTTGTACCTGTTTCATCACTTAATACCACACCAAGCAATACAAACATCCTACATTACCACAGTTAATTGTTCCAAGCATAAAGTAAAAGAAAAATAAAACGGAAAATAAAAGTGTTTAAGGAAAGTAAATTGTTCAACTTCTGGCACGCAGGCCACCAATCGTTCGATAGATAAAAGGACTTAAACCTGTGGGCTCGCCATCAACCCGCTCCTGCTCCTCCAAACCCTCTAATCCATATCTTCATCGCTATCATCACCTCCATCCCCATGCCCCGCCATGTACTCCCGGATGCTGCCGATATCGTCTTGTATATCGTTGATGTTGCGTTCAATAGCTCCGACCCGGTGGTATGTGTTATTGGCGAGGTTGTAGGCGTTCCTGGTACACATGAGGTTTTCCTGCATAAGATCATGTAAGCTTTGAAAATTAGGAAAACCGTCTCCTTGTGAGGAGGATTGACCCGGATCACCATGGGGTGGATACTGGTGGTGGGGAGGTGGTGCGTGAAGAACTAGGGCCTCCTGTGGGTTCCATGCATAGCCTTGCGTTCTTTGGAAACTCACTGTTCCGTCTTCCGCCTCATAGAGTAAGTTCATGGCTCGGCAAATGTGGTAGTCAACTCGTCCCGACCATGGGCTTCTTTCAAAGGCTCTTGGAATTCGCGTGTAATGCTTAAAAAGACGGTACACCCATCCTCCGTAGAAGATAGGCGTTGGAGCTCTAGCAAGGCGGTTGAGATGCATGTTTTTCAACAGGAGATACGGAACATCAAGGGGCTTTTGGTTGTGGATACAGTGGAGGACAACTAAATCTTTCAACCCTACAACACCACTACTGTCGTGACGTTGGTTTAGAGAGTAGGTGAGGATCCTGTGAATGTAGCGATAGAGCGGATCCCTCAGCTTTGTACTCTTGGTGCTACGAGGGTCGTAGATTCCTTCACCGATTTGAGCCCATGCGGCTTGTCTTTCATTTACCTCCAAGTCTCGTAATCCCCCGGTATTTTCTTCGTTTCCCGATTCCTCTTCTTGGTATAGACCTATTATGGCTCCAAACTGTGCCATGGAGATCGAGTACATTGTTCCTCCACACCGAAATACAACCCCAGTATCGTCAAATGGGTCACACCTTGAATCGAAGTTGAAGGTACTGTAGAACTCCATGGTACATTGATGCACCGACTGAAGCCTAGTGTTTAATGCAACAGCTAGTGGTCCCGTAACGATGTTGTTGAATCAGTTCAGCTGGTTTACCAAGGTTAACAGCTCCGTGCAAGCTCTCCTGGGGTACTCTTCGGGTCTTGTTTGAAGAACCTCATACCTTGCCCTTGCATCAAGCTCACTTGCATTGAACCTTGTGAACTTTGCCATCTGAAAAAAAAATACCAAAGATTAGCACGAAACAGAAATGTTTTCGGACAAAACTGCAAACAGCGGGCTGGACACGACCCCGTGTCTAGCGGACACGGCCCCGTGTCCAGAGGTCTGTTACTCAAAAACTTCATTTTTCGACCCGGTTTCGAAAACTTGAAAATTTTTGGTCCAATAGGTGCGGTTTCCCCCGAAAATGAAACCCTAAACACCGTTTTTCCCAAAATATCCCGTTTACCTTATCAATTTTGTCTTTTTCGGTTCAAGAACAAGGGTTTGGGGTTTTTGTAAGAAATCGGGTGAATCTACGAACAATCTAAGTGTATTTACTTCCCCTAACACTAATCTAACTAAATGCAAGCAGATTTAAGCAAAAATTTTAGGTTCGATCCGGATGAACGTCAAGAACCCTAGATTTTTCCCCAAATTTGTGGTGTTTTAACTACATGCAAGTAACTAATCTAACTACTAAGAGTGATAGAATCATACCTTGACGTTGTTAGATCGGTAAGAGACGTCGAAATTTCGTGAAAAATCGCCTGGAACCAGAGCTTTTGTGGGGAAACGGGGCGTGTGGAATGAAGAAACTGTTTTGAAAAAGGGGTTTTATCCCGTCTGCAGCGCGAACACGGCCCCGTGTCCAGCGGACACGGCCTCGTGCCGAGCAGTTTTTTTTTTTTTTTTTTTTTTTTTTTTATGTGCGCGTGTGAGTGCCCCTTTTTCCCATAAGCTATGGTTTAGAAAACTTACCGCTTAATTTTGTCGTCTCAATCGTTCGTAACTTACCAGGCATGATGTTTTTAATCTTCCACGGTTTGAAGCGAGATCTCTTCTTCCTCATCCTCAATAAATCCTTGATAGAGTTTCAGCCGTTGGCCATTGACTTTAAATGGTGGCCCATTTCGAGGTTTAATTTCTACTGCACCGTGTGGAAAAATATGGGTGACGGAAAAAGGTCCTGACCACCTAGACTTTAATTTACCGGGAAACAATCGAAGTCGTGAATTAAACAAAAGAACTAAGTCTCCCACCCGAAATTCATTAGGTTTAATATGTTTGTCATGCAAATTTTTCATTCTTTCCTTATTAATCTCGGAGTTTGAATATGCATAATTCCTAAGCTCGTCTAATTCATTTATTTGACAAAATTGATTTTTACCAGCAAATTCTAGATCTAAGTTTACATTTTTGATTGCCCAGTAGGCTTTGTGTGCAATTTCTACTGGCAAATGACAACTTTTTCCATAGACTAGCTTATATGGGGTTGTACCTATCGTTGTTTTATAAGCAGTTCGAAAAGCCCATAAAGCATCATCTAGTTTATCAGCCCATTCCTTTCTATTTAACCCTACGGTTTTTTCGAGTATTCGTTTTAACCCTCTATTAGTCACTTCGGCTTGTCCGTTTGTTTGAGGGTGATATGCTGTCGAAACCCGGTGATAGACCCCATATCTTGTTAAAAAATTTTCAAGTTGATGGTTGCAAAAATGGGTACCTCTATCACTTATTAAAGCTTTAGGTGTGCCAAAACGAGAGAATAATTTTTTCAGAAATCTTACCACTACTCTTCCATCATTTGTTGGAAGTGCCTCGGCCTCGGCCCATTTAGACAAGTAATCTACTGCCACAAGTATATATTTGTTTCCTTTTGATGGTGGGAAAGGTCCCATAAAGTCGAGTCCCCATACATCAAAAATTTCACAAACAAGAATGCCATTTTGTGGCATTTCGTTTTTGGAAGAAATATTACCTGTTCTTTGGCAAGCATCACATGTCTTTACAAGATTTTGAGCATCTTTGTAAATGGTTGGCCAATAAAATCCTGAATCGAATACCTTCCGTGCGGTACTGGCAGCACCATGATGTCCTCCGTATGGACCTTCATGACAATGGCGGAGAATTCTTCGTGCTTCACTACCATGTACGCATCGTCTGACGAGTTGGTCGGCACACATCTTGAAAAGATATGGATCTTCCCAAAAATAGTGTTTCACATTGGCAAAGAATTTTTTTCTTTGATGATGTGGCCATCCTTTTGCGACTATACCGCTAGCTAGGTAGTTAGCAAAGTCGGCGTACCATGGTTCTTCCTTATATTCCACCATTTCCAGGGATTCAGTTGGAAATTTTTCGTTGATTTGCTCGTCCCTGGTTGCCTCCAAAGCTGGGTCTTCTAAGCGTGAAAGATGATCTGCTGCGGTATTTTCTGCTCCTCTTTTGTCCTTGATTTCAATGTCAAATTCTTGGAGGAGTAGAATCCACCTAATCAAACGTGGTTTTGCGTCTTGCTTTTTAAAGAGATATCGAATGGCTGCATGGTCTGTATAGACTATAGTTTTAGAAAGAACAAGATAAGAACGAAATTTATCAAAAGCAAATACCACAGCTAGTAACTCTTTTTCAGTTGTTGTGTAATTTTCTTGTGCATCGTTAAGTGTTTTACTAGCATAATATATTGGGTGGAAATGCTTTTCTTTTCTCTGTCCCAAGACAGCTCCAACTGCAAAGTCACTAGCATCACACATGATTTCGAAAGGAAATTTCCAATCAGGTGCTATCATGATAGGTGCATTGACTAGCATTTCCTTTAGGGTTAGAAATGCTTGATTGCAATCCTTGTCAAAGATGAAAGGAGCATCTTTTTCAAGTAATTTTGTTAGAGGCCTTGAGATTTTTTGAAAAGTCTTTGATAAACCGCCTATAAAATCCGGCATGCCCTAGGAAACTTCTAATAGCTCTTACGGAGGATGGAGGAGGTAATCTAGAAATGGTATCTATTTTGGCTCGATCCACCTCCATTCCTTCGCTTGAGATTTTGTGACCGAGTACTATTCCCTCTGTTACCATGAAATGGCATTTTTCCCAATTAAGGGCGAGGTTAGTTTCCTCACATCGGGATAGCATTCGTTCAAGGTTATCGAGGCATTGGTCGTATGAATCCCCAAAGATAGAAAAGTCATCCATGAAGACTTCCATTGTCTTTTCTATCATGTCATGGAAAATGGCTACCATGCAACGTTGGAATGTTGCGGGGGCATTACATAGACCAAACGGCATGCGTCGATAAGCAAAAGTTCCATAGGGACATGTGAAAGTTGTCTTTTCTTGGTCTTCGGGTGCTATCGGGATTTGAAAGTAACCTGAAAAACCATCCAAGAAACAGTAAAATTTATGACCGGATAATCTTTCTAACATTTGATCAATGAAGGGTAAAGGAAAATGATCCTTTCTTGTTGCTTCATTTAATCGTCTATAATCTATACATACTCTCCATCCTGTGACGGTTCTCGTTGGTATTAATTCATTCTTTTCGTTAGTAATTACCGTCATGCCTCCTTTCTTTGGAACTACTTGGACGGGACTTACCCAAGGACTATCGGAAATAGGATAGATAAGTCCGGCGTCAAGTAATTTGATGACTTCGTTTTTAACCACTTCTTGAACATTTGGATTTACTCGACGTTGTGGTTGTATGACCGATTTGTAGTCATCATTCATCAAAATTTTGTGTGTGCACATAGAAGGACTAATTCCTTTTATGTCAACAAGTTTCCAAGCTATTGCATTTTTGTGTTTTTTCAAAAGATTAACTAGTTTTTCTTTTTCTAAGCTATCTAATTTAGACGAAATAATTACAGGTAACTTACCATCTTTGTCTAGAAAAGCATATTCCAAACCTTTTGGAAGTTCTTTGAGCTCAAGTGGTGGGTCTTTAGGAGACTCCTTATTTGGTTGCCCGTTTCGATCAAGAACTTTAAAAGTTTGTTCTATGGCGACCTCTTCTTCAACAAAGTGGTCAATCTCTTCACTTGTATCGGGTGGTTCATCTTCATCTTCAATTAGGGGGTCATTATTGCCGAATGGATATTTCATTGATCGTTCGAGATCGACACTTCTTTTAAATGCCCCTAATTGAAGAGGTAAATTATTGAACTTCCGGCTTTTCAAAGCTTCGTGAGTTTTTACAAATGGTCGTCCCAACACTAGAGGAGCGTCATCGAGGATGACAAAGTCGGTTGGGATTACCAATTGATTTGTTTGAACCAAAACATCTTCAACTATACCGATTGATTTTATTACTTTCCGATTGGATAGAAAAATGGGTATTTGAAGTGGAGAAAAATCACTAATACTTAATTTTTCGAAAATGTAGTTAGGCATTATGTTAACACAAAGATCTTTATCGATTGTGACATTACTAATAAACGAATTTTGAAAGAAACATGGAACCGGTGTAATGTTAATTTCAAATGGGTCTTCTTTTATTAGCGAAGTTTGATCATTAGTTAACTTAACACTTATCGTTTCGTCAATTTTAGTGTTAGTGTTTAACTCTTTTAAAAATTTAGCATGAGTGGGTACTAAACAATGATTTTCGAAAGAAGGTGTCAAGAGATTAATTTCTTCAAAATTAGACTCTTCTTGGATTTTAACGTTATTGGACTCACCTTTTTCGTTGTTTAACTCATGTGTCGGTTTTTCACTTATTTGTTCTTCCATTTTTTCATTTTTAGTTATCTCTTCCTTTTTTAATTCTTCTCTTGCGCGGGACTCCTCTTCCCTTGCGCGAGCTTCTTTTATACATCGATCGATAACTCTAATGTGTTCTAATATCCTATCGGTCACTTCGGTTATAGAAAAAGAATCATTATTTTCTAAGCTTGAATCCGGTTGTTCGACCCCTTGTTCCTCATAATACCCATATGAAGTTGATGGTTCACACCATTGTTCTTCATTGTAAGCATATGATGGATAAGGTTCGTAATTTTGTTCTTCATAATACTCATATGAGGTGGGTTGTTCACGCCAAGGTTCCTCATAATAAGCATATGAAGGTGGTGGCTCATATCTTGGTTCCTCAAAGTATGAGTAAGAAGACTCATACCTTGGTTCATCAAAATATGAGTATGAGGGAGGAGGTTCATACCTTTGGTCTTCATAGGATGTGTATGAAGTTGATGGCTCGTACCTGGGCTCCTCATAGTAAGTGTATGAATTGGATGGTTGATACGAGTGATTATTTTGAATCGAACGTGTATTACGACAATTAGTGCAATAATTACCCCTATAATCATCCTCATCATAGGTGTAGTTGTAACCTCCTGAGTATTGATCCATAAGAATCACTCAGCAGACCACAACTGAGTCTCGGGACCAGAAAATGAAAACAAAGACTGAAACAGAAGGCTGGACACGGCCCCGTGTCTGGTGAACACGGCCCCGTGTACAGGATCTGTATCTGGGCGTTTTAATTAAAGTTACTGGTCACGTTGAGCACGGGGGCGTGTTCAGCGAGCACGGCCCCGTGTTCAGACTCTGTATCTGGGTATCTAGCTAAAAATATGCAGCACGGGGGCGTGTTCAATTAGCACGGCCCCGTGTTCAGGCTACTGTAAATGCAAACTAAACTAAAATGCAGAAAAAAATGCGCGCGTTTTAAAAAGGTTTTGAAAAACTGATTAGGCCATTGATTTTAAACTTTCTCAAAATCCTTGTGTCCCCGGCAACGGCGCCAAAAACTTGATGCGTGCGAAGTGTTACTTATTTTAGGTGTATATTTTAAGCCCTTTTTAACACTTATTTTAGCCAAGTTTTAAATTTATAAAACACGATATTTCACTAACACTAAACACACATATGGGCAAGTGCACCCATCGTTGAGTGTAGTATAGCGTTGGTAAGATACCGAGGTCGTCCAAGGACACAAGAACTTTTAGTACCGGTTTATCCTCAACGTCTAACCAAAATAAAAGTTTAGAAAAATGTTTTTAAACTAAGAAAAAATAAAACTAACTAAAATGCTGAAAATAAAAATAAAAGAAAAACAGATAGACAAGATGAATCACTTGGTTCCGACTCGTATCTAGTATAACCTTTGATTATTTCCGCACTTTTGCACATAATTAAGAGATTATCTTAGTTATTGTAGTAGGCCCCTCTTTTGAAGGCGACGTTACCCTCACCCCAGTAGTTTGAGTCAGCAGGGATACAATCCTAAAAGGGTGGATTATTGGAAGATAATGAATTAAGTTATTAATGCAGTATTGTGGTAGGCCCCGCTTTTGGCGGTGACGTTACCCTCGGCTAAGTAGTCTGAGTCAGCAGGGATACAGTCCTAAATAGCCGGGTTATAGTATTAATAGTAGTTAACTTATGAGGGGATCAAAGAGTTTGGACCCCCGCCATCCAATACCGTGAAGTATTGAAGGAGGTCCTACTAAATTTGACCCAGGTCCATTGCAGGACCTCTAAACGCTGAACAATGGCAAGACCTTTACCAAACCGTTCCCTTAACCCCCTACCAGGTAGCCAACATATCTCCATATAGACCGTGGAGATATGAATGGTGAAAATCCTTTATTTTATATAGACAGTAAAATAATGCCAAGACACCACGGACAAACGATAAGGAAAGAGCACCTTCAACATAAGTAACTAGTTATTAAAGTCATTAATACAAAACCAAATAAAAAGTGCAAAAGATTAGAAATAAAAAGTATTATACTAGACACTTTGTCTTCACCAAGTGATGTAAGAGACTTAGGCAAACATGGCCTTGATTGTCAAGAACTCTTACGATCAATCTTGGATCCCGAGACGACTCACACACTCTACGATGGACAATGGATGATGGTGTTGTGATGGTGGTGGGTGGTGGATGAAGTGTGAGAGAGGTGGTGTGCCAAGGGATGAGATGAAATGAATCCAAGCACTCCTATTTATAGGCTGAACAGAGAGCTGGACACGGCCCCGTGTCCGCTGGGCACGGCCCCGTGTCCGTCTGACAATCTCTCTCCTCATTAATTGTAATTCGCAATTACAATAAATGTGCCTGCTGTACTTTCGACACGCCCCCGTGTCCGCTGAGCACGGCCCCGTGGTGGGCAATAGAAGCTTCTATAGGTTTGTCTTTTTTGCTGCTTCTTGGGCACGGCCCCGTGCTGGCTGAGCACGGGGCGTGTTCAGTCTTCTGTTTTCTCTATTTTGCTTTGGAAGGTGCCGTTGAGGGTTCGGGCAGTCCACTAATATTCCTTTTCTTGTATTTATGTTGGATTTAGCTGTCTTTTTGCTTCTTTTGCGTTTTTGAGCTCATTTAATCCTGAAAATACAAAAGGAAGACAAAAACACTCTTTTTCCAATATTAGTACTAAAAAAGGATTAGTTTTATGCCTCATTTGATGTAATTTATATGTTGCATTTTACACACATCAATCGGCACGCATCCTTCTAGCTATGGTGTGACTTCAAGTCGTTGGAGTCCGTCAAGACTTAGGTGAGAGTTTTGTAAAACCACATTAGAGAGTAGAACGAGTCATCAAGGTTCGGGTTTTACCCCTAACTTAGCGACTACGTTCCTGTTTGTGTGCTCCAACCACGAGATAGATAAGAAGATTTTGCATCGAAGTATGGATTTCACTCCTGATTCAACGCAATTTCTCCTGTTTATAGTAAAAATAACAATTCGAACGAATAATCTGGTCGAGAGTTTGCGGTTTTCACACCTAATCTTAACCAGATCATTCGTTCGTGTGAGTAATCAGCCTTAGGAAAGGCTGACCTAGCGCAGAACCGTAGTATGCGATGTCCGCGCAAGTGTGTATTGTACAGCGAGTTCGAGCGAGAAATAGCGAGGATACCAAGTAAGCTCGTATAGAACCCCTACTGAGCATGTACAAGTCGGTTTGTTGGTACTTAGACTATAGACTAGGTCGTTCTAAGACATCGACCCGGACTAGGTCGAGTCTTGCCTAATTCCCTATAGTTATGGCTCTGATACTAATCTGTCACACCCCAACCGATGGCGAAATCATCGGGGCGCGACACTGAGCGAAACAGATTGTTTGAGAGAAATTCCATAACAACTACTTTACCGTATAGTTAAACATTACGTCCCATACCGTAACCCATTAAGCAAGCAAGTTATTACAGACATAGTATCTCCAAAACAAATAAAAACTGTTTCAACAACTCAGATTTTCAAATAAAAATTAAATTGTTTGTTTGTTTCTAGACTCTTCCTAACTCGATTCCACACAGCAAGCATCCTAGCAGATAGCTTCCTAAACACCTGTCACATACGTTAAAATAGAGGTCAATACACATAGTGTAAAGGTGAGCATACAAGTTTGATAATAGCATATAGAGTTCGAAATCGTTTACGCATAACCAGCATGAATAACGTAAAATGTGAAGCATGTAAGCTATCGACAAAGATCCTATCAATACCAATGACTGCGAGTTGACTGTGAGTAGCGAGTGCGCAACACATATTCACCACTGTGAACACGTGAAGTAATTGTCCTTAACAACCCCTGAATGAATGGGTGCTGAGTCCAAACTATAGTACTATCGTTGCTAAGGCAGGTAGACAGCAATCAATGTGTTAACATAACAAACATGCATTCATCGAGTCATGTATAACATGCATTAGAGGTCAGCGTATAAATAGTGTTTGCGTTGTGTGTTCGATGTGATTTAGAATAAGTAACGTATGTAACACCCAAAATTGCATAAAGCAAAAAGGGTTCGAGTATACTCACAGATTGTGTTTAACAAGTAAACACTCTCTTGGATTGAAGGGAGCGCTGAGGGAGATTAGCCTGAACAGTTGCGATAGCATAAATGATGAGCGGCGCGTAAAACAATGCAAGTGTACCAAGGATCGGATGGCAATCCGATCGGATGGCGAGTCGATCGGGTGGCAATCCGTTCGGATGGTCATCCGATCGGATGGCCATTCGATTGGATTGTCACCTCGTTTGGTGAGGACGTGTTCGTGTATGATGGTTTGTACTTTGAAGTTTTCGTTGTAGCATTTTAAAAATAGAGAAATATCTCTACCTTTCAGGTCGGTCGAGCGAACAACGGTTCGATCGGACAACAATCCGATTGGTGGGACACTTAGTGAAAACAAGTTCACAGCATGACGGTCACTAGATCGGATGGCAATCCGATCGGGTGGAAATCCGTACGTATTGAACATGTTGAAATTGATTAAGTACCAAAGTCCCAAAAGTCACACGATCGGACGGTCGCTCGATCGGATGGTAATCCGATTAGGCGGTAATCCGTTCAACGTTCAGATCCTTGAAAAGTTTGAAATATAGCTTAACTGTGGGACCAAGTGCCACCCGATCGGACGACCGGTCGATCGGATGGCAACCCGATCGGACGGCAATCCGTCCCAACGGTCTGACCGTCTTGTCACTTGATTCTGTTTGAAGTTTTGCAGTTTTGAACGAGACGTAAAGATAACCGGCTTAAACAACAGAAACCCCATATCGACCTAAGTGACCCGATCGAACAGGGACCACCCTAGTCCGTCCGGTTCACGGTTCGAGACGGTTGTTCATGTTCAAACCCGAAATCATTCAACTCTCGGATAGAATCCAGATCTTGAACTAACCCATCACTAAGAACGAGTAGAAGATCAGAACGAGCTCCGATCCTATCGGTTTTTGAATGCATTGCGTGTAAAAGAGTTGAAAGAAAGTTGGAAAACCTTCTTTCAATCCTTTCAACCATGAATTTGTGTAGATCTTTGCAAAAACATTGATTAATCTTATGGAAATCCTTCAGATCTAAGTTGTTCTTGGTGGAATGAAGCCAAACATTGAAGTTCATAAGAACTCCATGATGACATCATCCTAGAACACCTCAAATCCAGTGATTTCATGGTTGAAAGTTAAGATTCAAAGGTGAAAATGATGTAGAAGTGCGTGTAGATCATAGAAGTACAAGATTTAGGTTGGAAACTTACAAGAATCGAGAAAAATCGAGAGAAAAGAGTGCTTGAAGTCGGCTGGTCGAACAAGGAGATGTCACATCACAAATGATGTGACAGGTGGGTATTTATAGGGTTTCCCAAAAAGGAAAGTGGGGAAAGGGGCTGGTCGATCGGGTGGCAATTCGATCGGGTGGCAGCCCGATCGGGTGGCAGCCCGATCGGATGGCAATCCGATCAGATGGCCACTCGATCCAAGTGTTCGGCGCGAGGAGTTTTGTCATTTCGTTTCGCGTGTTGAGCGTTGCGATGCGATTCGAGAGAGCGATGCGATAGTATTACCCATTAGTCACGCAAATAGCATAACCACTGTATCTAACATACGATCACCATAATTAACTTGCGTTTAGCGTTTTCGATTCGATTGCGATGCGATAGATTGCGATTGCGATTAACACCTCAACATAAATATAACATGCACAAATAACACATAAGTAACACACACACGTAAAACAATATCCAGAACACATAATTCGAGTTGCGGTTGCGATAGCGATAAGTTGATTAAACATGCGATTAAATAACGATAAAACCTCGATTATTAATAGATACTTCAAATAATACAACTAAAGCGATTAATTAGATAGATTCGATTACAAGTCAAGAAGTCAAACAGTAGTTGAGCAAGGAGTGACAGATCGCAATTAGCAATCTTTTCTTCCTTTGACTTCAATTTTGACTTTGACTTTCGAAACACGGGGTGTTACAACTCTCGGATCTTTCCACATCTGAATCCGGTACATCTCACCATCTCCTTTTTCGATTTCTTCTTCTATAGGCCACATCAGTTGCGTACATGTCTAATCAGTTCGTTTTATTCACAGTCATCGCAACTTGCGATTTGATTTGCAACTTTACGGAGGTGTATTTGCTCAATTTCAACCCTAAGTAAGTAAGTCTCTGTTCGATTATATGATTCAATATTACCTTTTTTTTGTAGTTAGGTGTTGTTTATTAGTGATTTAAAAAGGTCATTTGATATATTGTTTTGGTGAAAAAGGAATAGCATTTGACCATCAACTACAGAGATGTTAGGGTGGGTATTTAAGAAGAAACAATGAAAGGCACAATAAATGGAATTTAGTTCGTATAAACTTAGAATAGGCCATTTATTGTTAGTCATCAATATAGAAAACACTACGATAACCAGGTTTAATAAAAGGGTTCTAATGTTGGATTGTAGCCCGTGGCGAAGCTTGAAAAAAAAGTTTGGGGGGTCGGAAGGTAACGGACCTAAAAAAAATTCTATCGCGTAAAAAACGTTCTCAAACATTAAAACGTAAACGTATATACATATTTTTTTTAAACCGGGGGTCGAAAACGTATATACATATTATTTTATATATGTTTTATGCTGTATTTTTACTTAACCCATTGCATTGAAGTACAAGTTCAATTTATACAGATAAGTACTATGTTGTTGATGCCGGGTACCCAAATACCAGAGGCTATCTTGCTCCATATAAAGGAAATGATGTCCGTTATCATATACCTGATTTTCGTCGAGGTCAAACAGCTGCCCAACGCGCCCCGAAAGGACTAAAAGAGACATTTAACTACTACCACTCATCTTTAAGAAATGTGATTGAACGAACATTTGGAGTATGGAAGGCAAGGTGGGCAATATTAAAAGATATGCATGTTAATTACTCTTATGAAACACAGGTTGACATTGTGAAAGCATCCATGACAATTCACAACTACATTAGGATGAAAGGTCATTTTGATGAAGCATTTAACAAAGCACAACAAGAAACTTATCGTCCAACTCGAGATGTTGAAGGTGATACATCCATCAGAATTAATGGAACACAACAAGACATAACTACACGTCGTAGGCAAGACGATATGTATATGAGTTCGGTAAGAGAGAGAATTGCAAGAGATATTATGCAATCCAATTGAATGTTTATCTGTTGCAATTGCGGTACTAATGCAGAATAGTGAATAATTTGTTTACTTACCTTGCACCAGCATAATCAAATCCAAACACTATCTTTCTGCAGCACATTTTGTTACAGCTGATTATCTGATTCTGATTATTCAAAACGCATAATCTATTTTGGAAAAGCTATCCCAAACACCCCCTTACAATGTAAACGTTTAGACTATACTATAAATTATAATAATAGTTATAATAATATACCTGACATGCTTAACACGCTATGAAAAAAAAGAAATAAATAAAATCAAACACCTTAAATTACGGTGGAAAATGTTGTGGTCAACAACAATAAAATCAAACGCCTTAAATTTGAAATCAAACGTATCCATAAGTTTTGCACGGTGTCGGTAGTTACGGACCCACTAAATTTGCCTGCCCGTTAATATATCCTCAACAACCACCATTTGTCATTCACACTGGAACCAGAGGCAATGAAGCTGCCTCACATTATCCTCCTTTTATTATCCTCCTTACCAAAGGCAGCACCCAGTTACTCCAAACCAGGATGCACAGACACCTGTGGGAATATCACACTTCCATACCCTTTTGGAATTGGACCCAACTGCTTTCTCAACAAATGGTACGCTGTTGATTGCATTAACTCCTCTAAACCCTTTCTATCTGCTCTCAACAACCTCCCATTGTTAGCTGTAGACTTAACCCAACAGATGGTTCTTGTTAATCTCCCAATGACCTCAGCTTGCAACACTACACAGATTTTGAATCTTGCTGACACCCCTTTCTTGTTTTCCAAACTGCATAATAAGTTTATAGTTGAGGGGTGTGGTACTGGTGAAATATTAAGTCATGGAAACATGCACACCGGGTGTTCGACGATATGCTCTCAAGAATCCGGGAGTGTTAATAGAAGCTACTGTGATGGGATTAATTGTTGTCAGACTAGCATTCCTTATTATATGGACATGTATAGTGTGAATGTGACCGCGAGTGGGGAATCGTGTGTTTCGGCCTTCTTGGTGGCTGATAATTCTTATGTTGATGAGCTGTTTTCGGGCCGGTTTGTTGCTGGGAATGATTCTTTGATTGCGGTTGTACTTCGGTGGACACTGTCGGATAATGAATTTAGTGAAGCGGGTTGTGGTTATAATTTTAGTAGACATGAGTTGAAGAAGGGTAGTGATAGTTCGGTTAACACTGTGAAGTGTAGCTGTGAGTCCGAATTAGAAGAAGGCAACCCTTATCTGTCTGGTGGATGCAAAGGTATTGATTTTTGCTTGTGATTATACTTTTTGGTGTATTTTGGAATGATTTTTAGTCTGAATTAGAAAAATAAAACGCTTATTAGTTGCTTATTTTGTGTGGTTTTAGTTCCGGAAGAATGTACAAAGTGTATGGAAGGATGGGGCGTCTGCGGATACAAAGTATCGTATGGTGGTGTGAGGACCTTTGTTTGTGATCATCACTTCCATAATGGTGGCAGCAAACCATCATCGTCCCGGGCTGTTTTTCTAGGTATTACCAGCTCATTTCATGTGTACAAAGTATCAAAGTTTAAAATACAAGTTTTGTGCTAGACAAACCTTTAGTGGCCTACTTTTTCTGGTTACTCTTTTCAACAAATATAATGGTAGTTTAATACACCTGATGTGTTCTTTCGTGTTTTGAGTTTGTAAAATCTGTATTAATTTAATGTTTTCTTGGCCGATAATCATTAGGTGTTGGCATAAGTATTCTGGTCCTAGTTCTTACAGCCGTAGGCTTTGTGTTGTACAAAGTAATACAAAGAGCCAAAGACAAAAGACGGAAGAAAAAATGTTTCGAACGCAATGGGGGTCTACTTCTAAAACAACAAGAAGCGGGTAATGAAGGTTTAGTTAATAAAACCAAGCTTTTCACATCCAGTGAGCTAGAAAAGGCAACCGATTACTTTAATGAGAACAGGATTATTGGCCGAGGAGGGCAAGGTACAGTATACAAAGGCATGTTGACCGATGGAAAGATCGTAGCAGTCAAGAAGTCAAAGGCAGTTGACCTAAGTCAACTAGAGCTATTCATCAATGAGATGGTCATTCTTTCGCAAGTCAACCATAGAAATGTGGTCAAACTATTGGGGTTTTGCTTAGAAACCAATGTTCCTCTACTAGTTTCAGAGTTCATTCCGAATGGGACCTTGTATGATCATATCCATGGTGAAAATAATGAGGTTTTAATTTCTTTAAATATGCGATTACAAATTGCTACAGAAGTTGCCGGAGCACTTTCTTACTTACATTCGGCAATTTCAGTTCCTATCTACCATAGGGACATTAAATCGACTAATATACTTTTGGATGAAAAATATAGAGCGAAAATATCCGATTTTGGGACTTCAAGGTTTGTCTCAATAGGTCAAACTCACCTAACCACCTTAGTCCAAGGGACGATTGGCTACTTGGATCCAGAGTACTTTCAGTCTAGTCAGTTTACTGAAAAAAGTGATGTTTATAGTTTTGGAGTTGTTTTGGTAGAACTTTTAACTGGAGAGAAACCGATTTGTTTAAGCAGATTTGGCGGAAACAGAAGCTTGGCTACACATTTTATGTCTGCTTTTGAAGAAGAGCGAGTGATGTCGATTCTTGATGCAAAGATGGTGAGGGAAGGTGGCAGGGATGTGTTAATGGAAGTAGCAAATTTAGCAATGCGATGCTTAAATTTGAGTGGGAAAAATAGACCGACAATGAAAGAAGTAGCCACAGAGTTGGAAACAATTAGAATGTCACACATGACGTCCCTTGTTCAATCAGATTTTGGGAAAGTGACGTATAATGATGGAGAACAGGAGTCTCTTATGTTATCATATGGTGAGCCAACATCAAGCGGCATCCTATAGTGGTCATCATTCCAGGTAAATTGTGAATTGTCGTTTAGTTATACTTAGCTAACAGCCTAAATCTTCTCATTTTGTCTTGGCTGTTTAGAATGGGCGTGTCGATATTTCTTTTACTTATTATTAAGCTTTAGTTAGTTTTATCGATTTGTCATCTAGTGTTTTAATCTGTTGTGAATTGAATTGTTAGCAGGAATGATTTAACTTTGATGACATGCCTTGTTATTAAGCCTTTGGTAACACTAACTTACTGTATAATATAGCAATGTAAATACAGAAATTGCAGACCTCAACTTCATTAAAGATTCACTGTTAAGTAATGTAAAACGGAGAGTTACCGTAAAACGGAGGAACTCCGGCCAAATCTCAATATTAATAACCTATACACATCTGAATAATACCCACTGAAACAAAAACATACCGGATCACAAAAAAAAAAAAAAAAAAAAAAAAAAAAACCATTTCAAGAATCAAGATCTTTAGATAATGATTCCTAAAACCTTCTCCCTCACCTCCATCTCCCCATTCCTTCTTCCCCAACTCAAAATCCCCAAATCCCACAATCCGAGTCGGGTCACAATCATCTATAAATCAGTTAATTCACAACCCCAACAACAAACCCAACCCGAATTATCAGTTTTTGGATCCGAATCACAGGGAACCGGAGCTGCTGCCCCGACCCGAGGGGATATCTTTCTTGAAAGACAACAGATTTTGGTAGCTTCTTCTTCTTCTCTGGTTATTGAGAAAAAGAAGAAGAAAAAGAAGGAAAAAACAAGTGAGTCATTGAAAGTTGCAACCTTTTGTTGTTATGGGTGTGGGGTTCCGTTGCAGGTTTAAGAAATGAAGTGAGAGATGAGGAAGGTTTAGTGAGAGAAAGGATAATATTTTTTTTTATGTATTTTTAAAGAATAGGGTTAAACGACAATTTTACCCTTATGTGTATTGCACATAACCAGATTTGACAGAAAAAACTAACTGGGTTAGGGCTAAAAGACAAAACGTGTATGATTTAAAAACATAAAGGACAAAACTCGTCAATTTTAAACATAAAGGACAGCGCCTGCAAATAGGTATAAAGATAAAGGACAATCCTTGCAATTCACTTCTATCTACTATAATAAAAGAAACCAACTTTTGGACACGTGTCATTCATTGAAGGTATCCTCAAATCTATACTTATCTTATATTAACTAAATAAATTATAAATTAATATTAAATCTTATTATACTTTAATAAAATATTATCCTCAAATCTAAATTGTTAATTTAATATATTTTTAAAACAAATACCTCTCTTTATTACTTATCTCATATTAAATATATAAATAATAAATTAATATTAAATGTTATCCTAATTTATTAAAAATATAATTTTTATTATTATTTGGTATACAAAATTATATTTATTCAACTCGTGTAAAACGTGAGGTTTTTAACAATAATTTTTTTATTATTTACTATTCAAAGTTACATTTATATAAACCGTGTAATACACGAAGTTCTTAAAGATATAACTTTTTATCATTTGCTATGTAAAATTAGATTTATTCAACACGTGTAATAAACAAGGTTTTTTAAGGATATAATTTTTTTATTATTATTTGCTAGATTTTTTAACCCGACTATACACGGGTTTTTTAAAGATACGACGTTTTTAGTATTTAATATACAAAATTACATTTATTTAATCTGTGTAATACACATGGTTTTTAAAGATATAACTCTTTTTTAGATCTATTCAACACGTGTAATATACGGGGTTTTTAAGGATGTAATTTTTTTATTAGTTGGTAGATTTATTCAACTTGATTATACACGGGTTTTTTTAAAGATACGACATTTTTAGTATTTAGTATACAAAATTACATTTATTAAATCTGTGTAATACACATGGTTTTTAAAGATATAACTTTTTTTACTATTTGATATATAAAATTACATTTATTTAACCCGTACAATATACGGGGTTCATAAAGATATAACTTTTTATTATTTAATATATAAAATTATATTTATTCAACCCGTGTAATACACGGGGTTCATCTTAAACCAAACCTACTCAGATACTATCAAACCTATACCCTCAATGTTATGTTTTAATTTTGTATATCAAAATTACACAAGAATATTTACAATTATAAGAACCTGAAAATCATTCCCAAACACATTCACTGATTTTATTGAGATCCCCTTGAAAAAAATGTAGCCTTGTGGAGTACCCCATTCAACTTTAGCATTCCTACGGGCATTGCTTCAGGAACTACTCCATAACCATATAAATGTTTTACCCTGATATAATAGAGAATATATATATATATAGGGGAGGGTTATCTTGAGAAGATGTTTTTTTTGTGAGAACTGTGAGAACCATTTTAATCCATTGATCAATTTCAATCAAGGGCTAAAATTAAAGTGGGGAATAAATTTAAAGTGGGTAATTAAAACAAATTAACATAACTAAAAGTGGTATCATTGTAAAAACCCATGTATCATGCTTTGAAAACCTGATCACCCAAAACTACGCACCCAGAAACCTTGTCCCTTTCCCCCACTAAATCAAATCTCCAATTCCAATACTAAATCAGAAGAATCGAAGGCTATGATAAAGAAAACGGAAGAATGAACACTAAACGAAGCTTGTTGAGGAAGAAGCAAGAAGAAACAACAATGGTACACAATGATTTACATGTTCATAATTTTCTACCCTCGAATAACAATTAAGTTTTTGTTCGTGCGGCCTAAGGCGATTAGAATCATCAGGGATATCTATTAATGAAATCGACACCAGAAGGTTTTGAGTGCACTTAACGAGGCTAATATGTAAATACAAGTACAAGGTATTGGCCGATTTAACCATATGTACTGAAGTCCAGAACTAGATAAGAAAAGTAGCATAATTAATTGTTATGTTGTATGAATTATAATATTTTATAGAAGAATTGTAATTATTTCAACATGTTCGTCTATGAAAACTTGATAGAATGCATTATCAACTTCTAATGGAGAAGATAAAGTATGAAAAAACATTAAAGAAAGCTTTTTCTCTGTTTCTAGGAAATATGCTGATATTTTTTTTGGTGGAGCTGTACAATATTATATATATAGATCTTGATTATGAAATTGTGATGAGCAAACACGAGGACCATAAAAAAGTCTCCTGTTGATGATAAAGTGGATGAATCATATCCCAACTTTAGCATTAATCTTTGTAAAATTTTCAAAATGCCATGATATCATGGTTTACACATTTGTAAACCAAGGGCAGACCAACAACCATCCAAATTGGGGGGGGGGGTGTTGAAAATTAGACATCGCCCCCATGATATCATGATTAGAGTAGAGTAGTGAACGATAAAAAGGTAAAAATGAGGTAAATGGACTCTTATTTCCGGTAATCGGAGTAATTTTTTTCATGAGTGCGAGCAGAGTATAAATGGAATTTTAGGCGAAGAAGATGACAGTAAATACTAGTAGATGATGTAGGTATTTTTGTACATTACTTATCTAAATAAAAGAAAGTCTATAGAGCAAATCAAAGTCAAATGTCTTTTTTTTTCTTGTCAATTTATTAATATACTAATAATAGTCTACACATATGTAAATCAAAACATTAAAAAAATAAGCATAGATATCAAGGTAATTTACACATGTGTAAATTGTAATAGTTAAAAAATAAGCATAGTCATCAATGTTTACGCATGTGTAAATCTTGATATTAAAAATATATTAAGCACATATATAGATGTTTACACATGTGTAAATCAAAATATTAAAAAAAATAAGCATAGATATCAAGGTTTACACATGTGTAAATCATAATAGTTAAAAAATAAGCATAGTTATCAATGTTTACACATGTGTAAATCTTGATATTAAAAATATATTAAGCACATATATAGATGTTTACACATATGTAAATCAAAACATTAAAAAAATAAGCATATATATCAAGGTTTACACATGTGTAAACCCTAATATTTAAGAATAATAAGCATAGATATAGAGGTTTACATGTGTGTAAATCATAATAGTAACAAAGTTTCTTATTAAAGAGCAATTAGTAGCATATGATATAGTGGATAATTTAGGTGTATGTAAATCAACAAGTAATCCAAACTCTTATTATTATGCTATTTACACATGTGTAATTTAGCAAGCTATTACAAATGTGTAACTTGAATCTTAAATTACAAATGTGTAACTTGAACATGGCAGTTATAATAGAAAAAAAAATTTAGAATGATTATCTGAATGCAATTGAAAAGCTATGGCATTTTATTAAAAAGAATACATGGATAGAAAGGAACCTGGTGATTGTGTACATAACATCTAAAACAGATTGATAGAGAAAATAAAAAAAGTATCTTAAACATAACACTATTTGATTTGGCTTGTGAGCATTACCACCTACACTAGTTGCTAATTGATATGAATTAGAAGAAAACAAGAAATAACCCTGCACCTATAGCAAAATTTTAATCCAAACCTTGATGAGTTAGATGTGAAATAACTCCCCTGCATCTGTAGCAAAATTTGAATCCAAACGTCTTTGGTGACCTTCGTCACCTTATCGATTCCTTGAGAAATAGTTTATCTTGGACCTGGAAATCATCTTTGTCGGTTCTTTTTCTCGTTAAAAGTGTCGTGTTTCAAATCAAGCCAGAAACAAACGACATCGAGTGTGAAATCAGCACGTACGTTGGGTCTTCGGCTTCTTATTTGACTCAACCACCATTACATAGTGGCCTTCTTTCACGATCACCTCACAGTGATCATCATGGTGAGCTGGAATCGGAGACGTATACCACACTATTGTTGCTAACAAGAAGTAAAAAAGAAAAGCATGTTTCTAGAAACTACATTTACAATTACCAATTTACCCTTATAATTTAAATGAAAGGGAAAGGAATTGATTGGCTGAGAATTGTTCTCATTGTTCTCACAAAAGATATGTGTTCTCATTTAAACCCTCCCCTATATATATATATATTTAGAGGTAAGTGGCTTTAGGAACTACTTCATAACCATATAAATGCTCATCTATCTTAGCGCCATGTCACACCGAAGGATACCCTCCAAAAATGAAACAAGGAAATAGTTGATGGCCCTAACTCACTTATTTAATTAATTTATTTTTTTAGGGGAAATTACACTTTTCGTCCTTTATGTTTATATCGGATTGCAACGGATAGCCTTTAACTTTAATAATTACAGTCACGGTCTTTTTTTTTTAAAAAACCATTACACCCTACGTTTTTTAGCCCTAACCTGGGTAAAATTAAATTTTCATTTAAGTATTGCATGTGATTCGCACATGAGGGTATTTCAGTCATTTTACCATATCCTTTTTATATTTATGGGTTGAGTTATAATACAAAGTATTTAAAAATAAGAAGGGTAAGAAGCCACCAGAGAGTGACAAGTGTCCTAGGAGGAATTAAATGGAAAGAGTAATTTTGTCTACAAGAGGAAAGAGAATATGCACATGCAAGTCACATGTTATTTCCCCCCAATTTTTAAACGTCCGTAACTTTTTTATACATAATTTGTTTTTAAAAAAAATTATACCATAAAATCGAGCGTTTTTTTATCTTTAATATGAGTACCATATTGTTATATTTTTCAAAAAAAAAATTCAAAAACCCAGTTGCATATTACACAATGGACATGATGTAAAACACAATGTAAAGTAGATCAAAAACACAATCAATGACAACAGATAAAGACACAATGGATAACATACTAAAACACAATGACCATAACGTATAACACAATGGTGATAACATATAACACAATAAGTATCAGACTAAATAAAAACACAATTGATGACAACAGATAAAAGACACAATTAATGACAGCAGATAAAAGACACAATGGAGAGCAGATGAAGACACAATGGAAAACAAACTAAAAACACAATACACAACAAACTAAAACACAATGAACAAAGATAATAAAAAAAATTGAACAAATTATTAAAACACAATAGGCAACATATTAAAACACAATAAATAACATATTAAACACAATGACCTGAACTAATAACACAATTTATAGAAAACCCAGATATAACACAATCTTCATTGTGTCATATATTGTGTTAAAGGTTCTTATAAAAACGCAATGGATAGAACCCAAATTAACATTGTGTTATAGGTTTTGATAATAACACAATGGACATGATGTAAAACACAATGTAAAGTAGATCAAAAACACAATCAATGACAACAGATAAAGACACAATGGACAACATACTAAAACACAATGACCATAACGTATAACACAATATAGATAACATATAACACAATAAGTATCTGACTAAATAAAAACACAATTGATGACAACAAATAAAAGACACAGTTAATGACAACATATAAAAGACACAATGGAGAACATATGAAGACACAATGGAAAACAAACTAAAAACACAATACACAACAAACTAAAACACAATGAACAAAGATAATAAAAAAATTGAACAAATTATTAAAACACAATGGACAACATATTAAAACACAATGAATAACATATTAAACACAATGACCTGAACTAATAACACAATTTATAGAAAACCCAGATATAACATCATCTTCATTGTGTTATTTATTGTGTTATAGGCTTTTATAAAAACGCAATGGATAGAACCCAAATTAACATTGTGTTATAGGTTTTGATAATAACACAATGTATAGAAACTCTACTGACCAAAACCCAGTTAAAAGACACAATGATCTGAACCTTTAACACAATGCATAAAAAACTCAGTAAAAATGAATTTTTTTTATTTTATTTTTATATGATAATATGGTACCCATATTAAAGATAAAAAAACGCTCGTTATTATGGTGAAATTTAAAAAAATGTCGTATGAAAAAGTTATGGACGTTTTAAATCGATGGGGGAATTGGCATGTGCCTTGCATGTGGAGAGAGAAAATCCATAAATATAGGATTCCCTTTATGTCCTTCTATTATCTTATTTTCCCTACAACTAATCTCAACCCTCCAAATCTAAGATCAATGGACTAGAATCCTTCTTACCCTTCTTATTTATTTTATACTTTGTATTTGATCCTAACCCTGTATTTATATTCAATCTCAACCTTTTCTCTTCTCTCTAAACATAAACACTCTATCTCTCTCTTCTTTTTCCTCTCCCTCTCTAGCTTTTCTCCCCACCAGACAACCATCCGCACCATCCGACAACCACGACACCAGCCTCCAGCAACCATCGTCGTCTTTCAACTACCACTATCGGAAACCACCACCATCACCAAGCTGTCGCCACCTACCTGCGTTGTGCTCAAAACCCTAGGGCCTCATCAATGGGGGATAATGGTCTTTGCATTTAAAGCTTTATGAAGTTCATTAATTTTTCTCTGGATCTTGGGATTGCTACCGGTAGATTCACCATATTTTGTTATCTGGGATTTGTTAATTGGATTAGCTTTAGACTGACTCATTTAACATAAACTTGTTTCTCCTGTGCATTTCTTTTCTTGGTAAAAGATCAAATACAAATAATCTTAACATACTAAACATACAAATTGAAGGAAAACCCAAAAAGACAAGGTGGCATTTTTGTAATTACCACCAACTATCAAAGTTATAACCAAAAATACCTAAAAAAACACAATTTTTTTTTTAAACATTTTTTATTAAAAAATCGCTACATTTCGTTAGCAAAAAAAAAAAAAAAAAAAAAAAAAAAAAATTTTTTTTTTTGCTGCTACTAAAAGTAGCGATTTTTTAATAAAAAATGTTAAAAAAATAAAATAAAGTAATTTGTGTGTTTTTTTTTATTTTTTTAGGTTTTTTGGGGGTTTAGTTTTTAGCATTTTAGCTTGGGTGGGGGGGTGGGGGGGGGGGGGGGGTTTAGGTTTTTTTTAGGTTTTTGGGGGGTGGGGGGGGAGGGGGTTTAGGTTTTTTTTAGGTTTTTGGGGGGTGGGGGGGGGTAGGTTTTTTTAAGGTTTTTGGGGGGTGGGGGGGGGGAGTGGTTAGGTTTTTTTAGGTATATTTGTAGAGTAACTTTGATAGTTATTGATAATTACAAAAATGCCACCTTGTCTTTTTGAGTTTTCCTTCAATTTGTATGTTTAGTATGTTAAGATTATTTGTACAAGAACTTTACCCTTCTTTTCTTTTATCTTTTTGCTTGTGGGTCATATCATTGGCTGGGGTGTGGTCTATTAGGGGTTGTTGAACCTCAACAGTTTTACTAGCAGTAACTTCAGTGGATTGTAGAACTTTAGTGCATCTTAGTGGATTTTTAGGATTGGTTTCATGAATTTTTTTTTTTTTTTTTGGAAATCTGGTAAGTAGATGCATTTAGGTTTAAATTGATTTGAATTTGGTTGTTAAGGAATTGCTTCTGTTTCGGTTGAATTTGTTCTTGAAGTATATAGATGGTGGTTGTTGCCGGAAGAGGTTGGGGTGCGTGTCACAATGGTGGTGGGGGTCGGATTTGGTGGTGGTGATGGTTGGATTTGGTGGTGGTGAGGGTTGTTATTTGTTTATATATGTTATTATATTAGTAAAATTGCTAACTTACCCACATGTGCAAGACACATGCCATAGTTAACTGGAAATTTTAATTAGATTAGGGCTAAAGGATGTAGGGTGTAACAGTTTTTACAAAAAAAAAGACCGTGACTGTAATTATTAAAGTTAAAGGCTATCCGTTGCAATCCGATACAAATATAAAGGACGAAAAGTGCAATTTACCTTTTTTTTTTAATTTTTGGCAATTTTGTCATCTTGTCATGCCAGCCCTCTCTGGCTCTCTCTCTTTCTCTATGCGTACCAGTTCTAGGGTTCTTCCACTTCTCACGTAGAAACAAACAACCTCTCTATAACGCCACACAACCATGACCACCGTACCAGCAAAACACCACCAACCCCTCCACAATTTCACACTTCCCTTCCTAAAATGGGGCCAGGAATCCACCACCGCCGCTCCCCTCTCTCCTCCTCCGACCTCCACAACCGCTGTACCACCACCACCGAACGCAAAATTGACGAACAAAACGGTGACGTGTCACCACACGAAAACAACAACAACAATTTTGTCTCATGGCCCGTCTTCAACATCTTGTGGATGCTGTTCTCGACGCAAGGGAAATGGGAGGATGGGGCGGCGCCGCCCACGACAGCCCGGGGACGCCCCACACCGAGTGGCACATTAAAGGTCAAAATCATCTTCTCTCTTTTTTAAACTTCAAGTTTGATAGCGATATAAATAGAAAGATGATCAAAGATGCTGATGAAATTTTTGATGAAATGGTTGAAAGCTCCCTCTGTTCAGTCATATTCAACTTGAGTTCAATTTTGAAAAAGAAGCAAGGATTTTGATTTATGTGTTTAGAAGAATGAACATGATTAACTTCCCATAGACATGTACACCTTAAACATAGTTACAAAAAGCTTCTCTGAGTTGAGAAGAGTCAATTATGGATTTAGCCTTGTTGCTTTAAGCTTTAAGTTAGGATTTAAGCCCGATATGGTTACTATTGGGACATTGATGGATGGTCTTATAAAGGAAGACAGGCGGCTGGTACTTTGTTTCAAGATTATCCACTTGGTAATTCTGAACAAGTGCTCGGATCAACAAGTTGAAAGTCGCACCATTACTTTTACAACCATATAACTCAATACAATTGAACCAGTGTAAAGCTTCAACAAGTAGACCGTGTCTACAAAATCCCTTGAGCTGCTCCTTTGTAAGGTGATTGTAGACATTGAGTTTTACAACATTCTCCTTCGTGGTGCTAGCAAGTTCAAAGGGGTTCATGATTTACTGGCTTTGTAAATATCGGGCCTCAACCCTTTTACCGTTAGCTCCCCATACAAAGGCGAATGTTGTAGCACCACGAAGGAGAATGTTGTAGAACTCAATGTCTACAATCACCTTACGAAGGAGAATGTTGTGTAGAACTCAATGTCTACAATCACCTTACGAAGGAGCAGCTCATGGGATTTTGTAGACACGGTCTACTTGTTGAAGCTTTACACTGGTTCAATTGTATTGAGTTATATGGTTGTAAAAGTAATGGAGCGACTTTCAACTTGTTGATCCGAGCACTTGTTCAGAATTACGAAATGGATAATCTTGAAACAAAGTACCAGCCGCCTGTCTTCCTTTATAAGACCATCCATCAATGTCCCAATAGTAACCACATCGGGCTTAAATCCTAACTTAAAGCTTAAAGCAACAAGGCTAAATCCATAATTGACTCTTCTCAACTCAGAGAAGCTTTTTGTAACTATGTTTAAGGTGTATATGTCTATGGGAAGGTTAATCATGTTTATTCTTCTAAACACATGAATCAAAATCCTATGCTCCTTTTTCAAAATTGAACTCAAGTTGAATATGACTGAACAGGAGGGAGCTTTCAACCATTTCATCAAAAATTTCATCAGCATCTTTGATCATCTTTCTATTTATATCGCTATCAACCTTGAAGTTTAGAAAAGAGAGAAGATGATTTTGACCTTTAATGCTACGGTGCCACTCGGTGTGGGGCGTCCCCGGGCCGTTATGGGGCGCCGCCGCCCCATCATCCCATTTCCCTTGTTCAGAATTACCAAGTGGATAATCTTGAAAAAAATTCTAAAGAAGATGGCGGAAGCTGGGTTTGAACTTGATCAATCCTCAGCTGAAAAGGTTCGTTTTGATAGAAAAATTGTTTGGAAGTTTTGAAATTGCTGATTCCATTTCTGCCTTACGACCACTATGCAAAGGTATGCCTCTGGTAACCTTGTTGTCCTGCTGTGTTTTTTTTATCTGTACAACTGTATAAGGAACTATTGCATTTATGTTTGTTTGTTTTTTTCATTTTTTGTGCAGCTGATAGAAGATGTTCACGCAGTGAAAGATGCTGAACAAAAATCTGGTGATTTTTATTCCTTCAGTTTCTAGTCAACTTGTGCTACATTTTTCAGTCTTGCCCTTTTCTGTGAAACGTAAGATAATCTACTAATTTAATGGCTAGCCGAAACTTGATCTGATTCTCTCTTACCATCCAATAGTCAAACTCAGCTTTTTATATTTTCCCATTCAGATTCAGTATATCTTTCTTAAAGCTTGATGTTGCAGGTGAAAAGGGGGCTAGAACTCCTCTTAGGGAGATCTTACCTGTTGGTCAGAAAATTGGGATCCCTTCCCCATTGTTATTGGAATTGGTAAATTTGCTCCCCTGTTGCGTTTTGTTTATTTTTCTCTTTGCTTTTTGTACATTGCAGAGAGACGGAAGTCACTTGAACATTGATGGAGAGTGTGAAACCCGAGTGTTAACGTGCTTATCTTGTGTGATTTATTGTCGTTTACGTAATTATATGCGTTGAATATGTTAACTACGCAAGTATGTGGTTTTACAGGTTAATCGGCGTAATTCGGTGAAGTTAGAGCGCGTGTTGATAAAACGGAATTACCGGGGATGATAAACAACGCGAAAGATATCATTCGATAGATGTTCGGGTCGAAGAGATAACTCAAATGTGCGAGGAATGCAAAAGAACAAAGTATAGAGACGTGGAAGTAATTAATTGAAAGTTGAAATAAGTGAGTGTATAAGTTCCAGCAACATTGCAGCGTAGCTTACGTCTCGCAACCGTAACCTACGATTCTACGGCTTCCTAGATTAATAAGAAAACAGCAAGTCAGGACCGTAACCTACGGTATTCGCATCGTAGGCTACGGTGGATGTATTGTTTGTTTAGGGTTCAGCTGTAACACCCCGTGTTTTCACGAGTGAAAGTTAAAGTCAAGGTCAAAGTCAACGACCGATTTCGCGCGACATGACTAGTAGAATTGTTTGTATGATATTTAGATTATGTGGAGTAAATGTCGTACATTGCAATAATCGAATTATACCAACCGTATTTCAATCGACCTACGACTGTAAACGATAGGAAGTAACAATGCGATAAAGTTAATCAAGCTATGCTAATCAAATCGACATCAAATCGTAACTCGAACTACATATTTTACTTGTCAGTTATACGTGTGTGTGTGCCTTACGTGTTACTTGTGCATGTTTATTTTATGTCATTTTATGTTGGGATAATCAAGCGAACTCAATCGAACTCAAAGTCTAACTCGAATCTAAACGAACCCGAACCCGAACCCGAACCCGAATTCCGAGTCGAACCCTATAAGAAGTAGTTGGGACTGAAAGTAATTTAGATTAGGAAACCCTATCGAACAGCTCGCAATCAGAGCCGAATCAACATCGCATCGAGCTCACCCAAGGAGGTGGCATCCGCACGGATGGCCAACCCGCACGGATGGGCAATCCGCACGGATTGCCAGTCCGCACGGATGGCCAGTCCGCGCGGATAACCTACCCGGGTGCGTGCCATGCGCACGGCTCACCCTTTCCCTTTTTGGCATCCTATAAATACACGGGTCACTCTCCACTTTTTCCACTTTTGGCAAGTGACGTCCGAACCACTCGCATTCTTCACCTTTTCTCAGATTTCTCTTAATCCAGGTAAGATCTTGCACTAATTCTTGTACATCTTTAATCACAACACGATTCTACACACTTCTATCTTTCGAATCTTCGATTTTAACCATGAAATCATCCGGATTTGAGGTATTCACGGGTGACGTCATCATGAAGTTCATAAGAACTTCATGCTTGGCCTCATTCCACCAAGAATGCCACAGATCTAAACGATTTCTACAAGTTTTTACAATAATTTCACTTAGATCTAAACTTTTCTAAGGATAAAAGAGTTGAAAGAAATAAACCTAAGTTCTCTCCTTCTTTTACCCTTAAAACCGGTACGAATCCGATCGGTCCTAGTGTCTACTCGTCAATAGTGACGCCCTAGTTCTAGACCTGGATTCCTACCCATAGACAACTGATTTCGGGGTTAACCGGGACGACCGTTCTAAGTCGCCGACAGGACAAGTTAGGGTGGTTCCTGACCGGCCTAGTCACGCGGGTAGGAACACAACTCCAAGTGGTTGCCACGTGATCAGAACGTCTCGATAAACGACAACAGAAACCAAGTGTAGACGAACGGGACAACCAGACCAGCCGTCCGCACGGACAAGCTATCCGCACGGACTAGCTGTCCGCACGGACGAGCCATACGCACGTACAGCCCATACGCACGTACGGGTCATACGCACGGGTTGTCATCCGCACGGACTACCCTTGGGACCCACTTTCCAAACAAAGGTTTGAGTATCGACGAACGAGCAATCCAAACGGACGACCTCTGAATGGATTACTCTTCGGATCATGAGATACTAAGGCCTTAAAATGAAAATCAAACAAACTTCATCCGCACGGCCAAGCCGTACGCATGGACAGGCTATCCGGACGGATTGTCTCTGCCCGCGCGCACAGGCTGCCCGCACGGACTACCATACGCACGGACCACCATCCGCGCGGCCGGCTTGAAAAGTAGAAACACTTTGGTGTTTTTGAAATGCTACAACGAAAACTTCAAAGCACAAGCCATCATACACAAACACATCTTAGGAAGAAACAATCCACTTGGACATTTGTCCACACAAGCAATCTAACCGTACGGGTAAGTCGTCCGCACGTATAACTAGTCCGCATGGGTTGCCACCCGCACGGACAGTCACACGCACGGATGACCTATCCGGATGGAACACCGTCCGCACGCATCACCATCCGCACGTATCACCATCCGTACGGATAGGTCATGCGCACGGATGACTTCTATTCACGGATAACTGATCCGCACGATCCGTCATCCTACCCACTCTCACTTGTACTGTTTTACGCGTCGCTTATCGTTATGTTATCGAATCTATTCAGGCTAATCGTACTCGCTGTAAAGCGCTCCCTTCAATCCATATCACTGTGAGTATACTCGAACCCTTTTCGCTTTAGCACTTTTGGGTGTTACATACGTTACAACT